>JAMZEH010000066.1:812500-1412500 GCA_024699665.1 Ostrea denselamellosa | reverse complement strand
AACAATGGCAAACAATGTTTAAGTAAATATTTTGTGTATTAACTAACAATGGCAGACAATGTTTAAGTAACGATTTTGTGTATTAACTAACATGGGTGGACAATGTTCAAGTTTTGACTTCATGTATCTACTGACAATGACAGACAATGTTTAAGTAATAATTTTGTGTATTAACTAACAGGCAGACATTACTTACCATCCCCCACCCCCCAACCCCACTCCCTCAACTATGATCAAAATGTGGCAAATCGAGAAAGGAACATAAGAACATTAGTATCAGGGTATGATCTTCATGATTGGGAAACACTACGCTCTCGCCACGCTTATTTTAAATATGTTCAAAACAAGCATCTAAGTGATAGTTTATGTATTTACTGACAGCAGCAGAGAGTTACAACTACCGTGAATAATAACTTCAATAATTTGCTGAAGATGGCAGAAAGTGCTTATGTAAAACTTCATAAATTTCCTGACAAAGGAAGACATTGTCTCGGTAATATTAGTAAATGGTTCATTTATATTTGTACAATATTTAATGGACCATTGAAATTAGTAACAACATTTTACCACTAGCTTGAATTCTTCTTACCAAATTATTTTAAAGCATTAAACTGAAATACATTTCATTGGCAATTTTTGTATATACATTGCAGGTACAAAAAGTTTACTTTTTTTCAGGTCAGCATCCACTTTAATACAGGTTGATTTAATTGATTTGAACAAGAGTCATGGAAGATTTCATTATTTATCTTTTGTATAAGATGTATAACTTGGAGAAAGGGAAGACGGATTTGAAAATAAATACCAGTCACAGAGAATCCCAAATAGTCGACACAAGCTTCAAATTTGGTCGCAACATTTTGGAAACCTACAAAGCTACATAAAGCTAACCATTTAAAAACTTTCATGTTTTTATATTGAAACTTATTTTGTCTGCATTCAGTCCCTTACTAAAGTTCATTCTCCTCAGGTTGAGGGTATTGTTCACATTGTAGATAATAATATTTCATGGCATTAGACAGCCTAATATACCATTGTATTCAATTTTATTCTAATGTAGAATGTATTTAATTAAAAAAAAAATTTGCAATTTTAACAGTATATTTAAAAAAAAAAAAAAAAACATTTGCAATTTTATCAGTATATTTTAAAATACATATATATGTATATCTATATATATATAAATTTGCTTTCATCAGCCATGAGAGTCTTAAGTTTTATCTATTGAATTGAAATAAACATCCAGGGGGAAAAATCATTATTTCCTAGCTGTGGTATGTGGATGAGGGATAAATTTTCAGAAAGTAATCTGAGAACACAAACATCCAGTTAAAAAAAAGATCGGAAATACCAACAATGAGTGTGTTCGAAAAACCATGACCTTTTCATGAAATAATACAATACCAGGAAAGTTAAGGATAATTGATTTTTGTGGCAGGTATTAATACAATCTAATTAAGGCATCCAATCCACAAAATCCCAGATTTTTTTTCAAGAATTGTTATGTAATAGAAAACTTGGTATCACATGAAAGATAATTAACATACACAGTGATTCACCAAAAGGTTTTTCAAAATTGACAAGACATATAAGAAATATCTGTCATAGAGATTAATATTAATCCTTATGAGAAAAATACATTTCTGTCTATTAGAATATAATTTCCAAAGAAAGCCCATGGTGAAAAGATTCCTTTTACCATGGTCTTTCAAATATGCAAAGAAAAATAAAGTCACCATGCAAATTGTGAAAATATTTCATTATTTAAAGATTTTTGCAAAGTGAGATAACTCTGAAAAAATTACTATAAATAGATATGGACATCATCTACCCTCTCCGTCATCTTTATCTTACTAAAAATTAGGCATTTTGTTTTGCAAAAGATTTAGTGCTACAGATATTAACCTTTTGTGAAAATATAATACCTTTATGGATTGGATACCTTAAAACTGGATCCTTTGATCTGCTCATGTACATGTATATTGCATGTGTAGCAATATATCTCATTTTGAAATATAAATATCAGCAATATTTATCTATTATTTTGGATTTAATTGCCTAGCTGAATAGCACATTGGGTTGGAGCATCAACTGTTAATTTGTAGATAGCAGCTTCAAATTTAGCGAGGATTTTATTTATTTATTTATTTATTTTCAAATTACTTTATACGAAAATTGCATTTTTCGACTAAATGAAAGTTTTCAATTTCAAAATGTTGTGCAGGTCCTGTATTTTCATCCATATCAAATTTCTCAGGATTCCTCCTTAATGATATCAAAAGTCAATTTGCAAGATTTGATTTCCACCTTTAAGATTAATAATATGCATTTCTTGATGCTTTCAGTATAGTGTAAATTAACAAATTCAGCGTACCAACAATTAGATTCGAAGAAAAAACCTCATGCTGTTTATCAAAATTGTGTTTAAATATATTTTGATAGAACTAAACATTAACCTGTGCACAGGGAAACAAGATAATTACAGTGAATTTGGAAGTAAAAATCAGACATTGGAGTTTTGAAACCTAAACTGAAGAAAAGAAAAAAGTACATGTATTATTATTAAATACAAGGGGAGTTGGAAGTTGTACACTGAATAATGCATAAATGTGATGTCTGCATATAAGTGAAATAATTTTGAAATTTTATTGACCTATCCTTTCAAATTAAGACCTGCCTTGAAATATTGAACAATCCCTAAACGAATTAAAAATAGATTAAATTTAATAATAAATTTAATTCAATTAGAAATATGTTAAATTTCTTATTGATATAGACCCATCTTTGATAGAATTGACCATTTCTGTAAATGGTTTTTAGATAGGATATTGTAGGGGGCATGTTTTGTTTTATAATCCATAATATGTGTGTATTATGCATACAGTGTAACTGAGATGTGGGTTTGGAGTCTAACACATAGACACAGACACACACACAGATGTGTGTGTGTAAACTATGAATGTTACTGTGATTGGATTGAAAGGATATGATACAAATAATTAATCAAAGTAATTAGATGGTTTGGTAAGCAGGTTTTCAGAATATCTTTGGGATGAATTTAAAAATTCATCGAATCTTCAGAAGTGTTTGACATGTTAACCCACAACATTTTGCAAAATGTACATGTTGATTAATGTTTTGAACTATAAGATGAGTAAAGATACAGTGTGGATAGCATACATAGATCTTATGCCCCCTTCCCACCCCATGCGAATTAAAAATATAGATCTACTCCCACCCGTTTGAAATCCCACTGTGAATTAAAAATAGACCTACCAAACAGGACTATTTGGATATATTTTAATAAAAATATATTTATACTGCATGTATCTGTGAACATAAATTATGTCTTATTTACGGAAAAGATTCAGGATGCTGAGACATGTTTTTTGATATGTAAACCGGTCACGGTAGCTCAGTGGTTTGAGCATTCACTTCATAACTGGGAGGTTGTGAGTTCAAGCCCGGCTCGTGCCATGCCCACGTCAAACCTAAGACGAAAAATAGGTAGTGATTGCTCCTTTGCCAAACACTCGGTATTTAGAAGTGAGAATCACGGGTCTTTCGGATATATGTCACGGTAGGTGTTGGCATGTTAAAGAACCCTCACTGTTACGGCCCTGAGTGCTAAGCATAGGTCCAAATTTGTGGTACTTCACCTACAGTTGGGGACGTAAAACAAACAAACAATCATTACATCCCGACCACCACTCCCACATGAATTAAAAATAGGCCTATCCTTGACCATGTGAAATAAAAATGAACTTGACAGATACTCCAAAGATTGTCGCCCAAAATATGCGTTATTTAAGAAATAAGATACTTTTCTTTTTCTTTTTTTTTTGGATGCATGAAGTTTGTCACGTGATCGATTCCTATAATGCCCGAAGATGTAAAATGAAGCATAGCAGACCTTGACCCCATATATACCAGACAAACCCTGATGCATTTAACAATAGAACATTTGTCTAATATGACAGATAAGAAGAGAAATATGGCATCTCAGAGAATTCTGCCATATTTATTAATTCATGCCAGCTTTAACATTCCCGTCTCTTAAATTCAAACTCCAAAAATTTCTAACATATATTCCCCCTTTATTTGTTTCCAAATTTTCCTTTAAGTATTCATTAGAGTCTCATACAACCCGAAATTTCACAGTTTCATATGATTTCATTTGTTGACGTAGCCATGTTAGGTAGCGTGAAGATTGTCAATTCGAACCTGGTTCATTTCCATACTTGCACAATAACGTTTATGTGAATTTGTACTTCTACAAATATTTTAGCTAAATCATCCTAATTCGGTTAAATAATAATTATTCAGATATGTTGACTAAACTCACGGATTTTATTGCTAGTCTGGTCCCAGTCCCAGCCACAGGAGTGTAAGGGACCAGACTAGGCTTTTGTAGCATTTTTCAACACTCGAGAGTTTATTCTACCTGTAGAAAGGTTGTATTTTTAAAATTTCTATGATGATTATTTGTGTTTATAATAAATGAAGACCGAGTATATAACTTGTAACTAATATTATGAATAGATACAAAAGCAACAGGGCTCTTAAAGACTATGAAGTAAACAGTAAATCATTAGAAATATTCAAGAAATACATTTCGCCGTCCTTTGACTAAAATTTTTTACTTGCGCACAACACATTCCTGGAATTTATATTGCTCAAGTTTGAGTTACCTCCAGTACCAATACAGATACAGAATTTACAGGCTGTCTAACATGGTTACATCAACAAACGAAATCATGAAGATGAATTTTTGGGTTGTGGGGCTTTAATGAATATTTCAAGGTAAGTACTGGCACAAATAAAGTGAGAATATATGTTGGGGATTTTGGGTATTAAATTTATGAGACGACAATGCAAGAATACAGCAATATAAGGCCGGAAAACAGGGATAGCGATATAAGGCTGGAATACAGCGATATAAGGCCGGAATACAGCGATAGCGATATAAGGCCGGAATACAACGACATAAGGCTTGAACCGTGCACACTATTTCTTGCACCGTAAATCAAAAGGGGTTTTTTTTGTTTGTTTGTTTTGTTTTATTTTGGGTTGTTGTTTTTTGGTTGTTTTTTTTTTTTGAAGGGGTGGATCTGTAGCTTTCTGATCTCTTCCGATATCTTATCAAAGAGCGACAGTTCTACAGAGAGGTGTGACAAAGTTAAGAAAGGTTCAAATTTTAACCAACTTTTCATGTGTGAAACTAAACGCGATCCTCGGCTTCAGGAATGGCTACAACGCAAGGCAAATAAATGTTTGTTGCTCCGGATATGCTAAGTAAAATTCTGCAGGTGATGGGATTGCAAGTTTTGCGACAAAGTGTTGCGTCCATCAAATCGTTGAGTTCTTTTCGTAAATGGCAGACGAAATACGAGACACCTCCAACAGATAGCAACTTGGTTTATTCATTCGATTGATAGATCAAATTAATGAAAATTTATTAGAGATGTATTGTCTTGCTGACATTGGGGCCAATTCAATAACCGTAGCAATTAAAGGCGCCTTCTTTTGGTTTAATCTGTGTGGATTATGAGAACTGTTAACCAAAGGCTACGAAATTACGTTTTACAAAAATGACATGATGATATGTGTAGGGCATCGAAGGGAGTGATTTACAGAATCTTCGAAACAAATTTTGAATGTGAGGAATATTTAACATTGTTGCTAAAAAGTTACGAAAAACCTTCGTTAGGTTTAGAACTTCAAACCATCACCATCCAAGCATTGTATCAATTTCGTCGAGATTTATCATTTATTTTTTTAGATATAGGATATTGTTCTGTGCCAAATACTAAAAAAAAAGTGAACTTATGTCTTCCAAAGATTCTTCATCGCTTAGAAAGTTGTGTATGTTTATATTGAAAATGAATAATAGTGTCTGTTCTCCTAACCTTTTGTCTGCTATTGTATATATGTAAATACGTTTCATGTATGTCATATACCATTCCATGGTTTGAGTGAAATAAATTGAACTGAGCTGGGTACCAGTAAAATACAAAGCTAGTGTTATGATGGTTGGTTGGCTTTATATTCGAGAAATTTTTTTTTACCCACATGGAGACGTCACCATTGCTGGTGAAGGGTTTTAAAATATATGCATACGCTTGGCGCTTATGGCCTTTGAGCAGGGAGGGATCTTTATCGTGCAACACCTACAGGACTTCGGGTTTTGCGATCTCATCGGAAGGTCCGTCCCATTTAGTTGCCTCCTTTGACAAGCACGGGGTACTGAGAACCTATTCTAATCAAGATCCCGACGGGACCTAGTGTTATGACATGACTCTCTCTACGGTGTTGCAATACAAATCAATGCACTTGAACCCAGAGATCTTTATATTCATGATCATGATCATGCTCTTAATATACATTGCAACGATTCTATGTAATATCGTGGCTGATTTGTTCCATTGTAAAATTTGTCGCCTTTTCGAGGCGAAAGGACGACAAAACGATATTTAGCGACTTCTTACCCCGAAATAACCAAAAGAAGACAGTACGAAAAGACGACAAAATAAAGGCGGAAAGACGACGAAGTAAACCCGCAAATTAGCAACGACATTTGTCGTCTTTTCGCGTGGCGTTTTTTCGCCTCGAATAGACGACAAAACAGTAATTAGCGATTTTTCGCCCCGAAATAACGAAAAGATGGCAAACAAAACCCGCAAATTAGCGAGCTTATTTGTCGTCTTTTCGCTTGGTGTTTTGTCGTCTTTTCGAGGCGAAGAGACAACCGAACGACAGTTGGCTACTTTTCGCCCCAAAATAACGAAAAGACGACAAACTAATCCTGCAAATTAGCTACCTCATTTGTCGTCTTTTCGCCTCGAAAAGACAACAAAACGAGAAGACGACAAAATGTTAATAGGAGACTGTATCGTGTCAGTAACATGAAATACACGCGAATAAATCATTTGCCAGTTACATCCTGGTAGAATGGGATACACAAGGAGCAGCGTATATATACTGGACAAAAAAAGTTAAGGATCATGATTTCAGAATTATTTTATTCATAACAAAACCAAATAAATTATGTTAAACATATACTTAAAATGTTCAACGACAATCGAACAATACATTTTAAACCTGTTTTTACAAATTCATCAATACGTTAAGCAGCCAGAGCAACCATTGTCAGGTAACCCCCCAAAACAGTTTGAAAATCGGTATGAGCAACAATAACAAATTTCATTACAAATGATTGAATCTTTATAAAGGCAATATCAATAGGGTGTATGTCCACCCTGAGCCTGTATAACGGCACGACAACGCCTCTGCATACTTCTGATGAGCCTGCGGAACGCAATTTGTGGCAACCTTGCCCATTCCTGCTGTAAAGCTAACGTAAGCTCCTGGCAGTTTGTCGGAAGTACAGGGCGTCTGGAAACAGCTTGCTGCAACATGTCCCAGGCATGTTCTAATGGATTTAAATCCGGAGAACAACTCGGCCAATCCATACGTTCAATTGTCTCTGTAGCAAGGTAGTCTGTCACTATACGTGCTCTGTGGGGACGAGCATTATCCTCCATTAACACAAAGTCGTTGCCTATAGCTTCCGCATAAGGTCTCACAATTGGATGCAGTATCTCGTCCCTGTAAATTGCACCGGTAAGATTGCCATTAATCACGTGCAAGTCAGTACATCCACCAATACTGATTCCGGCCCAAATCATCACAGAGCCACCTCCAAAACGATCATGCTCTGCTACACAGCAATCAGCGTACCGTTCTCCACGCATGCGCCATACACGCCTACGACTGTCATGAAAGTCCACGCAGAACCGTGACTCGTCTGTGAAAAGAACAGGCGTCCAATGACGCAGTTACCAGTTTATGTGATTTTGAGCCCAATTGAGTCGTGCTACACGATGTCTTCTCCTCAAAATGGGACGAACAGCAGGTCGATGAGCCCGAAGGTTAGCAGCATGAAGTCTCTGTCTGAGAGTTTGTGGTGTTATGCGCACCCCACTTGCTGCATGAAAGTCAGTATTGAGTTGGACAGCACTCTGAAACCTGTGTCTACGAGCCATAAGTGACATATAGCGATCCTGGCGAGCGGTTGTGGACCTTGGACGACCTGATCTCGGTCTCTCAGAAACATTACCTCTCTGCCTAAAACGATTCCACAACCTTGAAATCACACTTTGGAACACATTAATATGTCTAGAGACAGTTCTCTGGACTTGGCCAGCTTGAAGCATACCTACTGCCTGACCAGCTTCCAGAGCAGTTAAATGGCGCTTCATGACTTTTAATGTCAATAATTGTTCACTTAAGAGTCGATTAGAGCAATAAATACCCACAATAAAATGAAAATCACAATTTTTCAATTTCAATATACACGTTGGCACACTTTGATTTTAACCCCTTGCTTGTGTTTGGGCAAAAAAATCGTGCACTTATGACGTCAATATGAAACCAGGTAAATCTATTGTGTTAAGGACACATTGGAGAAACTATACATGTTAAAATTTGTCAAAATAATTATTTGGTTAATAAAAAATTTTGAGGTCAAAATTATGATCCGTAACTTTTTTTTTGTCCAGTATATAAAGCATTATATTCCAAAAAATAAGTAATGCACGTGCACATAGCATGCCTGCCTCAGACAGTTATTTCCTGGAACCGGAGATGTGAATTTACAAACATGTTAGATTGCTCTTTTTTCTGATAAATAGTAAAGTCTATTTGTATTTCTACAGTTACAATACGTTGTTATACCATTATACAGACTGCGACACACATCACCTATACCTATTAAAACGTCTTCAATCGGGAGATATCAAAATCTGTATTGAATGATTGATTGCTCGGGGTTTCTGCAATTTCTCAAAATCAAGAATCGGATTGATTGTTTTTTGTTTAACGTCCCTCTTGAGAATCTTTCACTCATATGGAGACGTCACCATTGCCGATGAAAGGCTGCAAATTTAGGCCTATGCTTGGCGCTTATGGCCTTTGAGCAGGGAGGGATCTTTATCGTTCTACACCTGCTGTGACACGGGACCTCGGTTTTTGCGGTCTCATCCGAAAAACCGCCCTATTTAGTCGCCTCTTACGACAAGCAAGGGGTACTAAGGATATACTCTAACTCAGATCCCACGGGCCAAAGAGTCTGATCTTGCATGCACACTTTGCATCTATTTGGATATATTGCATGCACAATTCAAAATTATAGATGATTACATACAAACAGACATCTGGGTCAAAATACGGGTATTACATGCGCAATCCAAAAGAAAGAAGAAAGAAACCATATCAAAAAGGGGAATATAAAGTCGAAAATATAGTGTTGTCTCTACGGGAATCGCAATTATTTACCATCACTTTGCATATACATATTCATTGAGAGAGAAAGAGAGAGAGAGAGTTATTGTCCTACTTCGATGTTAATTTGTCATTTCACAGAAGGAAGGAAAATTGATCAATGGTACAAGTGTTAGCTTACAAGCATTCATGCATTTCAACTACATAGAAATTTTGGGTTTACAATACAGTGAAATCTGTGCTTATATTTCAATGCATCATTAGAAATAAGGAAAAATATTGGTTTGGGTTTGGACATAAAAAATATTCAATTGTAAAATAATAAAGGTCTGTCAAATTACAGGAAACTTTTACATGTAGCATAACAATTCATATCTTGATATAGAGATACATGTACGTAGCATCATTTTATAAAGTTAGAGGAGGGGACAGCCGAAGTTTACTTCACACTGAAATTCTTTTCGGACAAGAAAAAATGGATTTGGGGTACATGTACTTCTACCCAAGCCTCAAAATCCTAAATCATAAGGTGAAGGGGGGGGGGGGGGGGGGGGCAAGGTTGGTTCATTATACGCATTCTTTAATTCTGCACTATTCATTGCTACTTAAAAAGTGGTGATGGAGAGGTGGTCAGCCAATCAATCGATTTTAGGTTTCCACTTGCACATTCCACTTGGATTGCGCATACAATACCCGTATTTTCACCCAGATATTAGTCATGTTTGTATGTAATCATCTATAAATTTTATATTGATTGATTATATATTGTTTAACGTCCCGTTCGAGGGGCTTCAACATTTAAGCCTATGCTCGGCGCTCAGGGCCTTTGAGCAGGGAGGGATCTTTATCGTGTCACACCTGCTGTGACACGGGACCTCAGTTTTTGCCATCTTATCCGAAGGGCCGCCCCATTTAGTCGCTTCTTACGACAAGCAATGGGTACTGAGGATCTATTCTAACAACCCGTATCCCCATGGGGCAATTTTGAATTGCGCACGCAGTATATCCAACAGATGTACAGTAGACATGCATGATCAGATTCTTGATTTTGATAAACTGCAGAAACCCCGAGCAGTCAAGCATTCAATACAGGTAAAAATTTGATATATCCCGATTAAAGACGCCCTGAAAGGCACGGGCGATGTGTGTCGCAGTCTGTACTCGCAACGTGAATTGTAACTGTCGAGATACAAGTGGAGTTTATTAATTTATCAGAATAAAGAACATCAAACATTTTTGTAAGTGCACAGGTAAATAGCTGGCAGAGGCAAGCATGTTATATGCACGTCCATTACTTATATTTTGCAAGAATTTAATGCGTTTTATATATAAGCTGCTCTCTGTGCATTCCATTCTATCAGTACGTAATTGACAAACGATTTATCCGCGTTTATTTCATATTTACATTTGCCAATGTTTTGCGTTTCGTTCTTATAAATTTCATATGGAAAGAGGGTAGTTAAGGATAATTTCAAAAAATTAAATTCAAGTGCACGGAATACTTAGTAATTCCTTTGTTGTTTGAAACTCTTCATTCCTGAAAAGTAATGGAGCGTTCGATCAAAAGAATGACATCATGGGTGGATTTCAAGTACTGATGTAGACTACGGATAACTCCGTTTACCTGATCAGGATAAAGGGTTCACGGTGGATGTAACCGATTAGCTAGGGATGTTTACTCCTCCTATGCTCCTAATTCCACCTATGGCGTGTCCAGGGGTCCGCGTTTTCCCTAGTCTTTATTACTTTTTATGGTATTTATGAGATTGGTAACTGTACATCGTCTTCGCTTTTCGCTGCCTCTGTTGTAATCGAATAATGATTATTGTGAAGTATGTTTATTACTAAATGTGATATGAGCGAATAATGAAAACTTAAAACTTTGAATCCAGTAAAAAAAAAAATAGCTGAGGAGTTCGTAAGAGAAAGTGGACACAAATTGGTGATTTTTGGAAAGTTCACTCAGTACTAATATTTAATATAATTGAAAAAATGATAAAGAAATAGAGAGAAAAAACACAGCAAAAATCACCAGAGAAAATCTTACAATTTGAAACACTGATTAAAAGGAACAAATCGTTTGTCGGCCTCAAGCTTGTGTAAAAGGTGAGGGGTGTGGTTTTCAGGCAGAACTGACGTGTTTCTAGTACCTCAAAGCAAATTGCGCATACGTATGCAATTTTCTATTAGGTAATCGTTGTGTTCTCATTTCCTTGTCAGTTAATTATTTTTGATGCCCCTTCGAAGTGAAGTTGCTTCCTACGGGCATGGTAATACTGAACGCTTAACTAAGGCATAGGAACTGATTTCTGAAAGACTATTTTCTGTAGAATTTACGGCCTAGTAAAATTGAAATATTTAAAAGCTAACAAGGAAAGATTTTCAGAACTGCGGAAAGAATTCCTAATTTTTAAAAAGTAACAAAATATAGGGGAAATGCACAATATTTTGAACTAACTACCTCTCCTGCAGTCATATAAGTCTAGATCTTTGTCTCTATTCTTGTTTGAAGGTAAAGGTTAAGAAACCCCTTTCTCATGAATAACCCAGTATCCCTACCTTATGTCATTATGAGCCTAACTGCATCAGTGCTGTTATCGGAAAAAGTGATATTGTTTCAAACACTAAAAGTGTGACATTTACATAACGATCAATGTACACAATTTTAGGACACCAGAAGAAATTCGGAATCTGTGTAGTTTTTATTGAAAGGAGAAAATATGTTCGTATACAGTGTTTATGCTATAATGTAAGAGAAGATACTTAGTAAATCACTTGTTGATCAAGATCCTCGGGCATGAAAAGACCTTCAATTAACCTCGACACAAAAACAATAACCTATATATTGTGTGTCGAAATAATGTGTGCAGTCTAAATATTTGTATGCAAAGAATTGCATCTCGTCGTGTCTATTAAATATGAGAATACATTCTGTGATGAATCTTCGGGGAATTGCCCAACGTGTAAATTTGGTTTAAAATGCAACAGAATGGTGAATTCTAAGCGGTAAGTTTATAACGACAATAATGGTTATACATATACATATACATATACTTTACCTCGAACTACAGTGGGTGGCTTTAGAAAACTTTGTATCTTATCATGCCATCAATGAAAAAAAAAAATAAATCAGTGAAAGCCACGTGTATATGTACTTGTTTAGCTGTTGGTATACAAATACTATAAGACTGGGAGTGGTGGCGATATTATGGAGAATAACTATTGATTAAATAGTAAGACACGTATAAATATTAACGATTACCGGTCAGTCCTACAAACCCAGCTCACGTGCAAAAGACATGCAAAAACATCGGTCATTATACTGTCCTAGTGTGTGTGTGTGTTCCACAGTCAGCTGGTTACCATGGAGAGAAGATTCGTGGTGACAAGGGACGCCGCCCTAATATATAAAAATACGAATTTCAACAGTTGATACAAACTGCACTTGCAACACATGTGAGGCTCATGTACCGTCGACTTTCTCAGCATTTCTAAACGTGAGTACAATTATACATTTAATCTATCCTTTAAGTTGAACTCTCTAGGGAGAATTTAAATTAAGTGGCGTCTTTATTAAAATAAAAGAACACATGCCATCACAGTATGACTTTATTGTCTTGAAAAATCTTTCAAAATTTCAATTCCACTTCGTACAGTGAGGATGATTAAGATTTGCTGGTTTACATTGTCTGAAACGTCGACCCCCCCCCCCCCCCCCCTCCTATATTAACAAATCGCGTGCAACATTAGAAGGTGCATGGCGAAGTGTGATAACTAAATTTGATACAAGTACACATCATTTACAGAATAATGCTTGGTTATATTCAAATATATGTATTATTATCTTATTTTGATACAAGAACTTCTAGGTTTTTAAAATTTGTTTCTCGGCGTTTTTACTAGGTCACCTGAGTCATTCAGATGACCTGGTACTGCTGGTATGTGTCCATCGTCAAGCGTCGTCCGTCTTGCGTTATGCTATGTTCCCACTATTACAATTAGCACCACAATTGAAATCGGGGATTCAAACGTGGATAAATCGTGGTGATTGTATCAAACCGTAACAAATCCTGTGGTCGCTCGTGATTATCCTGTTGACGCGATTAGAATTTAATCGTTATCATCGCATCATACCGTATTCCATCGTAACTAAACGCATCTAGTCTGGCTTTCATATCGTGATCACCGGGATCGATCTCGGAGAACACAAACAACCCGCTGGCTGATCACTCCAATACCAGTTTCAACAACTGAACAAAATTCATTCGTCACCCTTCTATCAACTCAGCTCAACATCCCAGGGGCAGCCCATGAGGACGACAAGACTGAGATATTTCACGCATAAACTAAAGAAATTTGTTCTGATTAATCGTCTACTAGTATATTACATTTATTGAAATAATAGAAAATGATTATAATAGAATTAATATTAATTTTGTTTTATTATATTTTTACAATAGCCGACTGTTATTTTATACACAAAATCGGTTTTACATTTTTGTAAGTGCTTAAAAATAATGACGCTTGACATAAAATATCAAACATTGTAATTTTTTTAAAAAAATGTCAAATTACTTTTTTAATTACAAATCACCGAACAAAAACTGAAAGATTTGATGAAAACAATTTTAATTTAATTTTATAAAAACACGCTTGTTTGTATGCGTATTTTTTATATATAACCTAATAGATAACCTTTTGATAAAAAAGTATATTTAAAGTCTCAAGTATTATCTGTGTCATTAATCCCGGCTATCCTTTCCTGCCACTCGACCGCACCTTGTGATGAGTTGAAAAATTCCTTCAGGAGTTCCTTATGATATTTTCCATCTGCTGTAGCTGTGTTGCGAGGTACATTAGGTTGATCCACATCTGGCCAGTCTATTTGGTCTCTACACGCCCCCTGTATGATATTGTGGTTCAAATCCTCCCTGTTCACTTCTTGAACAACGATACCTGGGTGTGTCTCAATCTCAACAGATTGTGCAAAACCACTGTTGCTTCTACTATATCTCTCACAGTTTCAGGTTTCTGTTCTAAAGTCCTTAGAGGACATCTGAATCTATTCGTCAGAATCCCAAAGGCATTTTCTACGACTCTCCTTCCCCTTGAAATTCTATAATCATAAATCCTTTCTTCTTTGGACATTTGTCTTCTGCTATAAGGTTTCATGAGGTAGCTTCGAAGAGCAAATACATCATCTCCTAGGATAGAGAAAGACATGTCCTGCAGGTCATCAGGGCTTGAGGTCAGGGGTCATGGTGGGAGTAGTCCTATGGTATTATTTTCCAAACCGTTGAACAACTCGGAGTCACCAAATATCTGCACATCTGACATGTGGCCTTTTCCACCAAGGTCGATCCATACAAACTTATAATTTGCATCCACCAGAGCAAGAAGTGGAATTGAAAAGAATCCTTTATAATTAAAGTATATGCTGCCAGTTTGAGGTGGCTTCTTAATCGCAATGTGTTTTCCATCTAGGGCGCCAACCGCATGAGGGACGTTCCATATCTGCTCAAACTGGACAGCTCAAGCTTTCCAGACTCCAGGGGGTCACAGGTAAGCTGAACACCTCATTTTTGTAGGATTGAAGCCTGGCACACTTCTGGGATCATTTTTGGTATATTGGACACTCCACACCTAAATACATAAGCAAGTGACCGATAGCTATCTTCAGTGGCAAGATGCCTCAGGGTCACTGCAAGTTTTCCCAAAACTGGAGACTTCCATCTCAGTATCTGAGGTCATCCTCTGCAGGACTTCATCCAATAGCTCTGGCGTTAGCCTTGTATAATTTTGGAATGCCGCTGGATCGTCATGTCTCAAGTGAGTGTTGAGAAGATTAGAAAAGTGGTCAAACTGTTGTCTGCTCTCCTTTCGGAATCAGGGCCTCACCCAAAATTGCCTGCGTGCAGCTCTTCTAACCCTTCGTCTTCGTTGATGGGGTTTTACATGGTCTATTTGCTGTTTTTCCTCTTCGACGATAGCTATAGCATATGAAAACAGTAGCACAGCAAACACTGTGTTGTCATCAACCACAACTTCCGCCATTCTTTATGCTGTAAGCGTTTGCTGTGTTTACCATGATAAGAAAGTTGTTTATAAAAAGAAATCTATCGGAGTATAATCGTAGCAAAAAAGGCCATTTATCTTGATCCTTATCGTGAAAGGCATTGCGATTAACGTGGTCTTTTATCGCAGCGTAGCGTAACGGTGAGTGACGAACGTATTATATCGCAAAAACACGTGTTAAGACGTAGAAGATCGTTTCAAATCGGAATTCACAACCGTGATAATCGTAACGGATCGAGGTTTAATCTTCAACTAAATCTTGATAATCCTATTGATACGTCATTCATCTTATCTGAGCGGGTAGTCAGATGGTCAGAAATCGCATCACCTAAAATTTATCAATCGGGAACATACCGCATCAAAGCGCAACGAATCGCATGAAAACGCATCTATACGAATCTCTTCGTATCATGGCATGAAATTCATTAAAAAAATTGGGGATCAGTTACGAATGATCAATCGTGACATTCGTATTAGACCGCACGACAGTGGGAACTTAGCATTAACAATTGTTAAATTCTTGATAAGTGGGGGTTTATTTTATGAAGCATTTTTGGAACAAAAGGTAGGGTATAAATTGTAAATATCAGACTCCTCACTGAAAACCCAGGGCCTTAAGGGTGGGTGGGGGGGGGGGGGCAAATCCCCTTTGTAAGCAGATTATATCGGCAATTAATTGACATTTTTAAACAAATTGAACTTCGACCTCTATCTCGTCTGATATAAGTAATTCACTTTTTTATTTTAAAAGAGGGGCAGATTGTTTTGCACCTTTCGGTAGGTTGGTCTGTAGACCAAAGTCTAGTCCGCTCAATAGCTAAAGAACCTTGGTATAGTGGTTGTCCTTAGAGAGTAGATGACCCCTATTGATTTTTAAGTCACAAGATCAAGGGTCAGTCTATTGGTCTGTAAACCAAGTCTTGTCCGATCAACATTTAGCTAAAGAACCCTTTGTTTGACACTTACTAAACTTGGTACAGTGGTATCTTTAGGGACTTTATGACATCAATTGATTTTTGGATTACAAGGTCAAAGGTCAAGGGACAAACTGGACAGAATGAGATTTTGTCCGCTCAATATCTAAAGAACTCTTTATTTGACCGTTACCAAACTGGGTACAGTGGTTGTTCCTAAAGAGTGGATGACGCTGTTATTTTCAGGTCACGAGGTCAAGGGTTAAACTGGACATAGTAAGAGATTGTCCGCTCAATGTCTTGGGGACGCTTTATTTGACAGGACAGGCATTAAACTTGGTACACTGGTTCTCCTAAGAAGTAGATATCTCCTTATTTTTATTGATTGTGAGGTCACAAGGTCAACAG
Organism: Ostrea denselamellosa; assembly: GCA_024699665.1. Taxonomy (NCBI): domain Eukaryota; kingdom Metazoa; phylum Mollusca; class Bivalvia; order Ostreida; family Ostreidae; genus Ostrea; species Ostrea denselamellosa. The sequence goes on along the minus strand of JAMZEH010000066.1, from coordinate 1,395,821 downwards.
TTAAACTACTCTGGATATAAGATATTATTCGTTCAGTATCTTGAGAACCTTTTACTTGACAGACATCTTAACGAGGCCCCACTGGCTTTTACTTGACAGACATCTTAACGAGGCCCCACTAGCTTTTACTTCACAGGCATCTTAACGAGGCCCCACTGGCTTTTACTTGACAGACATCTCAACGAGGCCCCACTGGCTTCAAGTCACACAGTCAAAGGTCATAACTCAAATGACTAGTTATTTGGAAGTGTCTGCTTAGTATCTTGAGAGATCAAACTTTTTATGGTTGTCTCTAACTAGGAGATAATATTTTCACTGTTTAATGTGAAGTTGATCTTTTGAAAATTGCTACATGGGGTGGGAGGGATATAATTATATATTTAACACATTTCTTGTTCTCTCTGTGCCGATCTTTCTCTCTATCTTTAAATTATGAGCTGGAAGCCGTATATTTTATACTTAGAATGCATTGATCTTATAGGGTCCGCTAAGCCTGTTTTCTTTTGGGAAAAAACTTGGGAAACAGCGTGGCGTCAGACTTTCTCAACTTGGAACAATTTTACCGTTAACTCCTAGAGAATAGAAGAAACTGTCTGCACAATGTACATTCCCATATGTTTCAAATGAATCACATTTCACTGTGTTTAGCAATTGTCTCATTCTGTACTCTGAACAGACTTAAAATCATAATAAATTTATATTGTATACTCTCACGGCATTTGCAAACATTTTTTTTTATTCAAATGAAACAGAATTGCAATGTTCTTTGCAGAACAATTTTTATAGACTGATATCAACACATTTTACTTTATCTTTCCCCGAGTACATAGTTTTACAATGCTTCGCAACCATAATTCATAAAGAGGTCAGAGAGTGAAAAGAAATAAAACCTGAAAAAATTGTTTCATTGGATGAATAAAATAGAACACAATAAATTGTGTCATTATATTCAAATGTTATATTGTGTGTGTTACAGAAATATGTGGAACCAAACCCGGAAATCCAAAAGATCATGTCTGTTATATGTGACGTTGTTTGTCATCTGCTTCGTAGTGCATTCATTCATCAAAAGCAAATGTAGCATCAAGACAAGTCTAAAATGGGTACACTCTATCATTTATTGTAATCATCATTTTTCGTTTAAAGATAACATAAGTTTTATAAATACATTCGCTGTACAAATTAGAGTTCACCTTGCATACATGTAAATGGACTCGGCACAAATATTTTCAAGATCGTATATTGATTTTAGGCCAAATATCAAATCGCTTCGCTCTTTAGTATACAGAGACTGTCGAAGGAGAAGAGGACGACAATAAAGGAAAATGTGACGGTCATAACAGCCTTCTGGGACCTCGGAAGCTTCCGGAAAGGAACAAGGTCACTCGAGTACTCCCCAAGTGATTACATGACCTGGGCCTCGGTGTTCGAGAAGATGACCAATCCCCTTATCGTTTATACAGATTCATGGAACTTTAAACTCTGGATGGAACATTACCGCGAATATTTTTCAAACAAAACCAAATTGATATTTACTAAAAGAGAGGAGTTTTGGTCATTTCAGATTTTAAAGAATATCAAGCTAATATTCGATCAGCCAGACTATCCAAAGTTTTACCCAAACACAGTACTTCCGGAATACTCCGCTTGTCAGCATACTAAGTTCGCCGTCGTCGCAGACGCTTTAAAACAGAATATCTTTCGAACGGAATTTTATGCCTGGCTGGATGTCGGCTACTTTCGTGATGCCACTTGTGATGAAGATTACTTCCAAGTAAATCCACCACCTGGCATAGATAAGACACGACTGTCTGCGAACAAAGTTTATGATGCTCCAACCAATGTATCTGTGGAGTCGATATTTAAAGAAAACCAAGTTTGGGTGGGAGGAGGTATGCTAATAGGGACCAAAGACGTGTTTCTGAAATTTGAAAAATTGTATAAAAGAGCAGTAGAGTTTTTCATGAAACGTAAATTGATGAATTCGGACCAACAAGTTATTTATGGAATGTATAGTACTGAGGGAAGGAAGCATTTGACGCCTGACGTAGAATTACAAATGTACTCCCCTGCAGATTCACAAGTAGATATAACAGATAACGACTGGTTTTACTTGGGATACCTGTGTCAAGAATATGTCCGATGATAATGATGAGAGGACTCCTTTATATGGAAAGCCAAATTAACATAAATTCAAACAATTAAAGATATCTGTAATTAATTGAAGATATCAATTCAGTTAGTGACCTCATCAATTGAACTATTGCGCACATCAATTGAATTGATGAGAGCAATAACTGATTTAATGCGCGCATCAATTCAATTAAGAGCAATACATGATTTGATGTGCTATTAAATTCAATTGCTGAGAGCATCAATGTGATGGAAAAATTGCTAGCAAAACTTAATTTAAATGTAGTCCTCTACCTGACTTTATTGAGATTATCGTTGAATCCTTGTATTTTAATTAGGAACACCTGTTTAGCATTGCGCATGCTAAGTCGATGTAATATTACCTAGGGGGGTGATCATAGCTGCAGATCTGTAGCTGCCTGGGAAAATAGTGCGACAAACCAGAGAGCTAAAGATTCACCCCCTTTTATTGAAAGTTGAGGTCATATACTATAGCTGAATCCTAACATTGTCGTCTCATATGATCGCTGAATCCTTACATTGTTGTCTCAGATAATCGCTGAATCCTTACTTTGTCGTCTCATATCATCTCTGAATCCTTACATCGTCGTCTCATATCATCGCTGAATCCTTATATCATCGTCTCATATAATCGTTGAATCCTTACATCGCCGTCTCCTATTATCGTTGAATCCTTTCATTGTTGTCTCATATGATCGCTGAGTCCTTACATCGTCGTCTCATATAATCGCTGAATCCGTACATCCTCGTCTCGTATAATCGCTGAATCCTTACATCGTCGTCCCATATCATCGATGAATCCTTACATATGATTGCTGAATCCTTACATTGTTGTCTCATATCATCGCTGAATCCGTACATCGTCGTCTCTCATGATCGCTGTCCTTACATTGTAGAATTTAAAATAAAAAAATTCCTTACAGATTTTCCCATTTTTTGTGTCTAAAGTTACCTTCAAATATTCATTGAATCCCCATGCGACCTGAAAACTCGCAGCTACAAATAGTTTCGCTTGTTGACGTAGCCTTGTTAGGTAGTCAGTCAAATTGAACCCGTTTATTTCCATACTCGTACACTTTTTGAAACGATGTCTGCTTGAACAGATATGCCACACATATTTATGCCCATCTTCAAAGATGAAAGGCATATTACTTTGCATCTGTTCGTCGGTCGGTATGATCCCTATCCATTTTCAAGCCAAAAAGTCGAAGGCCAAGGATTAATCTACTCTGGACATAGGAAGATACTGTCCGCTCATTATCTTGAGAACATTTCAACTTTTTAAAGAGCAGATGATCCCTATTAATTTTGAGATCACATGTTCAAGGGTTAAACTGTACATAGGAAAATACTGTTCGCTCAATATCTTGAGAACTCTTTGCTTGACAGACATCAAACTTGGTATGCTGGGACATCCTAAGGAGTAGATTACCCTTATTGATTTTGAGGTCAAATGTCAAGGGGTAAATCTATTCTGGACGTAGGAAAATATTGTCCGCTCAATATCTTGAGAAGTCTTTGCTTGACGGACATCAAACTTGGTACTCTTTTACACCATAAGGAATGTGTGATCCCTATTAATTTTTGGTTTATATGGTCAAGGGTCAAACTGGACATAATAGTATATTGTCTACTCTATTTTAAGAACCATTTGCTCGACTGACCTCATACTTGGTACACTGGTACATCCTAAGGAGTAGATGATCCCAACTAATGTTTAAGTCACATGGTCAAATATCAAAGTTATCCACTCTGGGCATAGGGGAATGTTATACGCTCAATATCTTAAATTGTTTTGGCACTACTATCAAATGAAGCATATGTATAACCCTTTCCAATTTTGCACCACGGAGGGGGTATACATGTTCCTTAAACATCTCTTGTTATAGTTCAATATTTGAGATGAAATCATCCCAGTTATGTTAATAATTGTTGAAATGAAGTAAATTCACATTTAGCCCCCATCCCCGCCAGTTTTTTTTCATGCATTTCTTCACTGAAATGGAGTGCAAGGGGCCTGATTAGACTTTCATAACATTTTCAATACTTAAGAGCTCATTTTATGTCTAGAAAAGTTATATTTCACTATTCATATTAATTATTGAACGTGGTCATGATAAATGAAAACTGAATACATACCAATATAAATAAATGCAAATAGAAGTTGTGTTCAACTTGATCTTCCAAGTTTTGAAGAAAAACGTCTCGCAAGAATAGGTTCCACGATAAAAATTTCTACCAAAAGTTTATTAAACTGTTGTTGAATTGTTAAAGAATTTAATATATATTATATTGTCATACTTATAACAATTTTAAAGCGTGTTTGTGTTTTGATATCTATATAGAAATTGATATCAACATTTCTGGCGCGTGTGTGTATGTATGTTTTCACACATATGAATATGAATAAATACAAACGAATTGCGTATTTCGTCTTTTTATTTCTTTTTTCCATAGAAAAAGTCCACAGAGACACACTGAAAAGAAAAACTCATAATCATTAATGCTCTGTTAAAAGCTACCGACAAATATATATATATATATGCAAGACCTTAGAGTCATGCTATTATCTGGTGCTTGTTTGTCCTAAAGCCTAAAGCGCTAAACCGATAATCGATAGATCGATCCTGGACAATAAATCGGAAACTGGGATACATGCACGTAGAGTTTGAAGGATTTTTACTGTGTTTGAGGGGGAAATGATTTAATTTTGAATTTAGAATATAAATGATTTATTTTGTAATTACAATGAATACATTTCATTTCTTAATAAAAGATAGACTTTATCTTATATGCGGTGAGACACAGCCATTGGAGGTCCTGAATTTTCTCTCTCTGAAATTCGCACGTTTAGTATGTACAATATATTTGATCATGGTTGACACATGTGGTGTCCAGACTTTCTGGAGTAAAAAGGCGTAGAAAAATACTGACTTTTGGCCGGTTTGAAAGAAAATGGCTGAAATCTACATGTTCTTGGCATATGCAAAATAATTTTAAGGTAATAATTAATTTACATGTATGCTTTTGTTTTAAAAATTCGGTTATTTCTGTAGCTTTAAATTATTGCTCAGTTTGGGCCCAAAATACACCGCTAGCTATAGTCTGGGACCAGCTCAGTCTTTGTTACGGTGCGGTCAACGTTGGAGATAATCATACCTACAGTTATGATATTCTGATATTCCATTATTCGCAGAGCATATCACAGATGTCGCCATATTCATCACAGAACTCGTTATATTGCAGATCCATTCTCATCAGAAGAATTTCAAAGCAGAATTTGATAGCCTCTATATTTCCTGCCACTTCTGCTACTACAAAAGTAATTTAGCAAGTCAATTGATAATTATAGAGCGACAAATTAACATCAACTCAAATAATCAAAGACATCGTTAATTATTTGAAGATATCATCAATCCAATTATTGCTGTCATCAACTGAATTAATGCGCGCATCAAAACAATTATTGCTCTCATCAATTAAATTAATGCGCGCTTCAGTTCAATTAGTGCTTTCATTAAATGAAGTAATGCGGGCATTAATGGGATACATTGTTCACAATGCTGCGCGAGTTATTTACCCTTATATACTGATGGCGTCATTTAGATAGAACATTTACTATTTCTGGTGTAATTAATTGCCAGTTAAGGGATTTTTCTAAGACTTAAGTGTACTAACTAAAACATAGCATGACGGAACCATAATATTTTAGTCAATGATTACATTTAATGTGTCCCTTGTGCGATTTTTTGCAAGCAATATATGATGTACTGAACAAAGTATTAATATTAACTAGTCCTCGACTTCTTAAGATCAGGATCAGGATGTTTTTAGTACATCAGCAATTCTTCATCATTGATTTTTATTAATATTTCGACAATCAAAACACAGTTATTCCCGAAATTACAAGAGCAAGCCACGCATATGTACATTATTTTAAAACTTATCATTTCACAATGGACAGAACTACTTGTTGGTAAATTTACATCAGATGCGAAGAAACAGAACACGATAATTATCTCGAACATTGGTATCTCTTGTGTAACATTTATGTTGAAATATGTTTTCTTACTCGCGTACGATTCAATCTTTTGAAATCAAATTTGGTGTAAATCAACTTACAGCTCCTCTTGCACTGAAATTACTGAAATATGCACAAGTTAATTATCAGTCACGTACTAACAATGGGTGTGCCCCTTTTATCATTACATGCAAAACTGGTTATTTGTACGTCCAGAGCTCAATTTATAGAAGATAGACTGGTTGCCCCTCCCTTTTTTAAAGTAACATTGTCGTGAATAATTTGTAGTAGAATAGTTAAATCTAACCGAAATTTAATTGAAAGATCAACCCTTCCCTCATCCCCCACAATTTAGGATTTAAAGCTTTGGAATTTTTTTTTCTATAATTATTATTTTGCTTGCCAAGAATTTTCAGGTAATATCGTGAATTCAGCCCCCCCCCCCCCTTTAAAAAAAAAAAAACGATGCTGGGTGCCTGATTATATCACATGCTTTCTTTGTACTTTTAATTCCATGTCTCTGTTTTTTAAAACATATTTCTTCTGAAATTCTCGGCATTAATTGCATTATGACTTGGACAGAAATACACGACACATCGCCCCCTCCCTTTCCCCAATCCTACAAAGTGCACATTTTAAAATGTTTTCTCCATAAAGTTGAAGAAACCAAACTTCGTTTTATCATAGATGTAATGCAACTTGTTAAAATCCAGCCTAATAAAGAATTTGATAACGTAAGCTTCAATATACACTGTTAACACTGTTTATGTGAAGCTTAGGACCGCAACGGTAATCATAAATTCAGTTAATGTGCACATTAATTCAATTAATGAGAACAATAATTGAATTGAAGTGCGCATCAATTCAATAACTGCTTTCATCAATTCAACTGATGAGAGCATCAATGAGGTGGAAATATTGCTCGCAAATATTTAGAGTTCGATATAAATGATTTGATGATCTATTTAATTCAATTGAGGATATTTTTAGATATTTACAATGCTTTTGTATAAGGAATAATTAATTATTTTAAAGGGAGCAATAATTCAATTAAAGAAATCATTAATTCAATTGTGGATATGTTGAATTGAGGATATCTCTGATTATATAGTTGTTCTCTCTAACAGAATTATTATGATATCATTAATTCAATTGAAGAGAGCAATAATTCAACTAACTGAATTGATACAAGTTCTATCGCGCTGTTATTAGGAATCATGCTTGCGGCAACAGTATCTTTTCTCTTTTGATTGTCTGAACTTGTAATGTTGATTGATTGATTGATTATTTATTGCTTTCCGCCACACTCAACAATTTTTCAGTTATCTGGTGGCGTCCAGTTTTTGTTGGTGGAGGAGAGAACCCAGATACAATGTACCTGGGAAGAGACCACCGACCTTCCGCAAGTAAACTGGCAAACTTGCTCACATAACGCCGCAGCCGAGATTCGAACACGCGCCGACAGAGGTGAGAGGCTTCGTGATTTTGAGCCCGCTGCTCTAACCACTCGGCCACGGAGGCCCCTTTGTAATGTTGAATTGCATGGAAGGAAAACTCTCTCTCTCACACACACACACACACACACTCACAAGGAGCAAAATACGTAACGTTTCATGAACCACATGTCTCATACGTCATTTCCGATCAATTCAAGTTTATTTTACGACAATTTACAAACAAATTTTACAACTTATTGACGTCGCCTCGAAATTTGCGCAAATGACGGAAAAGAGTCGAACTTTTTGCTCTTGGTAAGTGACGATACATGAATTTATTTATATCAAATTTATTTCAAAAATATTATATCTAGGGAAACCTATTGCTGCCATGTGCTCCATCGTACCATCGCCGTGACGGTACGATGACATGACGGTACGATGACATGACGTTACGATGACATCTCAGTATGGGTGAAAAATTATCGATAGGACATTTAAAACAAACAAACAAACAAAACGAAAACATGACGATGGTGGCTTCGTGTCATCGCCATCATAGCATTATACCATTGTGTCATCGTCCATACGATGGAGCACATATGGCAGCAATAGATTCCATTTGGATTGAAAACGACCTAGCTGAGTCACAAAGACGAAGTCTAACTTTGAATAATCCCTCGATACACAAAATTACCGCAGCTCTTTATAAGAGTGACTTACCGAACACGAGCAGGCAGGCTATGGTGTAGATGTATACAAGCAGTCTCATCCTCACCTATCTTAAAAGATACACGTACAATCAATGCAAACATCAATGATGTCACTGATAATCAAGTATCAAACATTATGTTCTTCAAAAATATCAGTTTTTTAAATTTTTACTTCATTTATTGAATTTAAGCACACATACCTATTTTATGAGCAACCGTGCTTTGACTGGCCTGAAATATCTCGATCTGAGAATGTTTTATACTTTTTTCTGTGTACATCTTATCAATGAAATGAAACATGCTACAATTTTCAACATAACAAATTACACAAACAGTTGTTAAGGAGTGTGTGGTTGTTTTTAGTCTTCTGATATTTCTCATCAGAAAAACGTGGTCTTCATCGATTTTAGAGAGATAACAATGAAGTGAGCATTTTGTGTGATGCGCATGCACGTTCTGCAACAGGTCACATTGACAAACTAATATTTCATGATAACCTTAGCCGACACCAACCAATGTTGAATAATATTTCTGCACAAAGGTGTTATTTTAGTCATTTTTCATGAAGAATGCCTTAGAATCGGTATCTTTAACTGAAAGAGATTTGACATTAGATTTGAGGAGCGTCTATTCACTTAAAGCAATATAAGCTGTTAAAATTGTTATTTTGGGGTCCCTAAAATTTAATCGAAATTTTGTAACACCTACCTTCTAATAACTGATTTTATCGATTAAACTTTTGACATGTTGTATTTTTTGCATTAAATGTAAAAATTGTTCGACAGTTGAAATTAAGTCTTCCCGTACCTTAATTTTTCCGACATTATTTCCGTATGCTATGACCTAAAGTTGAACTCATTCGGCAAAATCAAATGCGCAAGCGCAATATTTCCGGTAAGCACGAAAGATGTCTGACACGAAAGGTTCGAAGCGAGGGAGAAAGCCGACTTTGACTGATTCGGGACGAAAACGATATAAAAACATATAACATCGTTAACAATGCCAAAATAATGATGGTAACTAGAATTTTATCTCACCTCGCCGTCCATATTTTAATGACCCGGATACAACTCGATCCACCCCGATCAGCATCAGAATCATTCGTGTCAACATCGGTTATCTTCGGGATTGTCGCCGATCAGCTGCCGTTGTTAGGGTCAAACGGAATGTCGAGGAATATATTTTTCATCACGTAAAGGTGTGTAAATGATGCATAAGAGAGGAAATTCGATGCAGTTCTTTTTTTCAATCATATCAACGTTCATTTAACCTCTTTTAATGCCACTATAAAAAATTATATTGCTTTAAAGAGGGGAAAATAACAAATAAACGGCGAAAAAATGGTGCATATTGCAGTTTTTAAAAAACGATTTGGTATAAGTAAATCTGTAGATATAATCGACGGTGTGTGTGTGTGTATAAAACTCATTTACTGTAATTAATTCAAAGTGTCTCACTGACACATAGTAAGGTATTTTTATTTTACAAGCACTACAGAAATGTACAAGTACTATATCAAGCTGCTGAGTTCAAACAATTATTAAGAGAGCGTCGTTTTAATAAAATGACATATACAAGGTATGCACTACACAAATAGTGTGACCAATAAAAAAAATAATAAGCTGCACAGGCTACATCGAACGATACAGGATTTATGGCTTGTTTGACGTTCCGTCGAAACTTTTTCACTCATACTGAGACGTCACCAGCTGCAGGTGAAATGCCTCAAATTTAGACCTATGCTTAGCGCTCAGGGCCATAGTGCTCAGTGAGAAATCTTTAACATGCCAATACCTGCCGCAACACGGGACCTCCATTTTTAAGGTCATATCTTAAAGACCGGTGATTCTCGCTTTTAAATGCCGAGCGTTTTTTGAAGGAATTATGGAGCTCCAAATCAACATAAACTCAAATAATTGAAGAGATTTTTAATTATTTGAAGATATTATCAACTCCTTTGTTGCGAGCAGCATTACTATTAAAGATCCCTTTAAATAATTAATAATATCTTCAATTATTGCGCACATTAATTGAATATTGATGGTAGTATTAATCATTCTGCTGAATTGATAAGCGCTATAATTGAATTATTGCTATCTTCAAATGAATTGATGATATCAACATTAATACGCGCTACAATTCAATTGAAGATAGAATTAATTCAATTAACGCGCGCATCAATTCAATTATGCGCAATAATAGCCCATTTTCGAGTTACCGTATGCCGGCGGTATTCTAACATTTACTTTGTACTTCAGTCACATGATTATTTGTAAAATTGTTTTTGTTAGAAACGAGTTCGTCTCCTGCGAAATGCCCAAGTTCTGTTGTGTTGTGGAAGGATGTACTCAGATAAGATGAGGAAGGGGAGATATGAGTTCATGGCTGTGAAATTCTTTCCATTTCCCACAACTAAACAGTCCAAACTCCGCAGAAAAATGGCTTAAAGTGTTAAGGCGCCGTGACTACAGCCGCTCACGTCACGACAGGTTACGCTCCAGACATTTCGTAGACACCACATCATCTTTACCCCAAGTTTTTTCGGTATAACATCTTTAATTTTTTGCAGGGAACCCGTGAGCATCATCAACCTAGAAAAGCTTAATCAATCACCGGAACGATGACGCCATCAAAATTGGATCCTTGATACACTTAAATCCAATTCTGCTGCAAGTTGACATAGTCTTAACATGCTATCTTTTCTATAAAGTGACATGTGACTCCTCGATCCAGTAAAAACCGCTAATACTGGTACTTTAAAACTTTCGAAATTCATGTTTAAAACGGGATGTTGATGTACCTGCATCAAGTACAAAGTAAATGTTAGAATCATGCCGGAATACGGTTACTCGAAAATGGACTATTGAATTATTATTTTCTTAATTTAACTGATGAGCGCAATAATTCTTTTAGAGAGAGCAACTACATATATAGAGATATCTTCAATTCAACATAATCAGAATTGAATTAATGATCTCTTTAACTAAACTGTTGGTTTTTTTTAAAGAATTAATGCGCATATTAATTCTTATATAAAAGTGTTGTAAATAATTGAAGATATCTTCAATCGAATTAAAGAAGATGTATTTTCATTATGTCACATTAACTAAGGACCTTATGATCACAATGGTAGTGATTATTACAGGTTTGTATTATATCTGAAGAATGAATGTGATGTTAAACTGTTTAATGTATTTATGATTTCTGCATAAGAATTGTCGCCTTAACCATATGTCAGCAACGAAAGCGATACAGATTTTAAATATCGTTATGATATTACTTATTAGATTTGTTACTGAGTGTCTATAGCAATTTGTAGGGTTCTATGACTTTAAAATAACAAGTCCACAAATTTCTGTAGATCTCTCTCTCTCTCTCTCTCTCTCTCTCTCTCTCTCTCTCTCTCTCTCTCTCTCTCCTGTTTGTAATGTCTTTTAATCTATAAAATAGAGTATCATAGTTTGTCTATTAGAGTATTTCACTGCAAACAAAATGAATAGCTTGCAATTTTCCAAAAATATAACTGGTTTAAGATTCATCATTCCGGTTCACCTGTAAATTTTTCCAGCACGAATAAGTTTTGACGCGAATTGTTGAAGAATCAAACAAAGTGAAAGTAGGTAATGTAAGTAAGCTACAAGTATGACGCGCCGCTTTCCTCCATATAATCCAGCAAATGGTGTGCGGACAGATTTTGAAGCTCTTTTACAACGATTTGCAGAAACGGAATCAGTAAGGTATGAAGAATTTGCCGGAATATGGAAAGACATGAAGTTTTCCCAAATATACGCGGGGCGACAAGATGATAGAGAAGCGCAAGACTTTGTTGACGAGTGTTTGAAGATAGCATTAAAATTTTACTTACCTCCATGCAGTTTTCAAATTCGGGTTGGTGGTTTGTACATTTTATATGGGATATATTTCACCCAGCCAATTCTTAGGAAGCGGAAAATTCGAGTGATACCAGATACTTGGAATAAAATACTGGAATTTCAGGCCGAGGCTCATTTACAGGAACATTTGGATGTTGAATTCATATTTCACAAATTGAGATATTTTGAAGCGTTTGAGTTTTGTGCAACAGAGTCACATGTGTACCCAAACAAAAGTGACACTATAGTGGAGGATGCAACCACACGGGAGGAGTTCAAGGAAGAACAGAGCATGTTGTATGATTTGTTCTCCACTGATGTGTTAGAACAGTTAGCTGCTGTCCATCAGCATTACCATCACATGAAAGTGGCTATGGAAAACCAGAAAAACATCAACCGTGGAGGAACAGAGACAGACATGCCAGCAAAATCCTTAGATGTTATTCAACAAGATTTGGTCCCAAGTATCACAAAAGCTGTCATTAACTACCAAGAAAAAAGGAAGGCTACGCTCAACACAAAGAAGCACACTGCAGAGACAGAGTCGGAAGATGAAAATGAGGGGGATTATTCAGTGTTTTTGCATATAGGAGAAGGATCATCTCGACAGTCATCTGTTAAGTCAAAGGCCTACAAAAGGTTGGCAAAATCAAGCAGGTCGAGGAGGCACAGACAGACTCATGAGGATAGCAGTGAAACTGAAGACAGTCCACTGAAAAGAAGGAAGAAGCAGGGAACATCCTCCACAGGGAGAGGCCAAAAACAAGAATTACAAATGGAGAGCAGTTATGATACAGGTGTGATGTGTTTTTATATTTTTCAATATTAATTATTTAAAATGGTGATGCCAGCTGTGTGTGTGTGTGTGTGTGTGTTAAGACCTACAAAGGGCAACAGAGTAAAGTGGCAACAGAAATGTCTAGGAATAGATTCTAGATAAAATTTGCCAATTTTATCATATATGTTTTAAAGTATTATGGATCATCAGGGCTCTACATTAACTTTTTTTCCTACTTGTCCATTCAGACAAGGGACAAAGATATTTACTTGTCAGAACTTCACTTGTCCAAAAAATTTTCAAAGAAGATTTAATATTGTCAACTTGAAAACTGTATTGCTTAAAATAAAGTCCATTTTATGCTTGCCTGATTTATTTTTTAAATTCTTATTCAGTTGATAAAAACAACAAACACATGAAACAAAATTTTATCTAGACTTCCTGTCTTGAATCAATGACCATGTTTGCTCGATGATGATCTAGAGAATCCAAATTTCGTAAGATCCATGCCTCTTTACAAAACTGAAAGTAGCACACAATAAGTGAACACCAATCCCGATTGAGTGTGACTCAATTAGTTTACATAGTGATTGATATAGAGATCAATGTTCATTTTTCATGCATTGCTTCCAACTTTGAAATACTGATGCACCAATCGTTCTTTTTATTACTTGGAGACTTCTTTACATGAAAAAGCACTTGTCCAATTGGACAAGTGCTCAGCTATTTTCACTAGTTCAAATTTTTTTCACTGGTAGCGGACAAGAGTTAATGTTGAGTCCCGATCATTGTTTATGGGCAGGAAAATTGTTGTATACCAGATTCAGATTACGTCCATATATATCTTTTTTTCTTTTTTTTGTTGTTGAAAAATTGTCCAAAATCAGATGATCATTTGCCTATGTATTTCTTCTAGTTCAATCCTTCAAATTTTGTATCAACAAAATACAGAATAGAATTTGTATCATCTAGCAGCAATTTTTCAATCAGTCAATCAAATTTCTACAGAAGTTCAAGTGACAATAGAACAGACAGTCCAAATGATTTTCATTGCAGATGGAAATCAAATCAAAGATGAAACTGCAAAATTTAACGAGCATGGAGATGCCATTTTAATGAGTATGCCCACACTCACTGAAGAGGAGCCCCCTAAAAGGGCAACAGGTTCCAGAGGAAAGTCCACCCAGAAAGGGAAAAGGTCAGCCAAGACCACAACCAAAGGGTCAAAAGGATCTAAGGGAGCCAAGTCCAATCCAGCACCTCGGGTGGCTTCTGATCTGGGTGAAGGTTCAAACATGGTGCCATCAAAACCGAGAATCAAAATGAAATCTGACATTAAAACACGGGGCAGACCCCAAAAATGTACATAAATGGAAAAAAATAAAATCATACAAAGTGATGTTACATTGTACCTAAGTATGATGCTGATAGTTGTATGTTGTTACATGATGAATACACTTGTACAATAGGGGCCTCCGTGGCCAAGTGGTTAGAGCATCGGGCTCAAAATCACGAAGCCTCTCACCTCTGTCGGCGCGTGTTTGAATCTCGCCCGCGACGTTATGTGAGCAAGTTTGCCAGTTTACTTGCGGAAGGTCGGTGGTCTCTTCCCAGGTACATTGTATCTGGGTTCTCTCCTCCACCAACAAAAACTGGATGCCACCAGATAACTGAAAAATTGTTGAGTGTGGCGGAAAGCAATAAATAATCAATCAATCAATCACTTGTACAATAAGTAGACTTAAATTCACAAGATTTATATCATCAATGCAGCTGTTAAGGCCAAAAGTGTAAACTGTTGTGTTTTCACTAACATTCAAGTCTTAAACTTTATTTTAAATGGGATGAAGATCATTTAAACCGAAAATTTTCAAATTTAATTTTAGCATATCTAATGTTTACAATGCATAACTAAGATGTTTCTAATGGTCACCAAAAACTTGAATGTCAGTTGTAGAGTTACAAGAGAAATACAGAACTCATAATTCTTTGTTATGTAAACAAGGTTCGTGCCTTGTTTTTGTTGTGATGATGTTCAGGATAATGCAGGACCACAGGACACAGCAGCCAGAGGTCAACCCACAACACGATGCTGTGTTTTACAGGGTGCCAGTCTTTAAAGGGCAGTAAAATATGCATTGTGCGCATAGCTTACATATATTTTCTGTTATGAAGTTAATAGTCAAATTCACCTTTGACAACTACGTTTACAATTTTTATAAATAGGCTCCGTAGAACTAAGATGGCTGCCTTCACGGGCTTCGTTGTGGTTGTTAAGTGAATCATTGCGCGGCTCAAATGATGTGTATTTTTCAAGTATTTATGTATACTTTCATAAACAAAAATTAGTACTTTTGTCTTTTTGCATTAAATTACAAGGATTAAAAAACAGCATAAACTGGTCCAAACCAGATTATGCTCATTCCTTAAATAGCAAAATTTATGTTTGTTATTACAGAAATGAAATTAATATGAAAGAAATATGTATAACATTTTATGTAAGACAAAAATGATTATGTTATTACAGAATTCAATTTTGTGTACACAAAATTGAAATTGTTTACAAAAAGATGAAATCCCAATTGGTGCCCCATATATATGTAAGGGTCTAAATATACAAGCAGTCCTTTACCCTGATGGAATCAGAACTGGGAATACTAGTAGTTTACCACAGAAATCAGGGCATAGTACCTCCCTAGACCTGTTTAGACAGGAGGTCCTGACCTTGAACTGTTTAGTCAGGAGATCCTGACCTTGACCTGTTTAAATAGGAAGTCCTGACTTTAACCTCTTTGGACAAGAGATCTTGACTTGTTTAAACAGAACGTCGTGACCTGGAGCAGTTTAGATAGGGGGGTCTTGACCCAGCCCTCTTTAGACAGGAGGCCTAATTTTCTGCAGACTACGTTGATTGATCTATCAAATTGGTTTTAGTGTCATAATACTTGTAAGTAGTCTTCACTTGACTGTAAGAAGACATTTACCTACCTAGGTTGACAATGATATTCAAATAGAACAGAGTTAATCAGACCTGATAGTTATACTTCAGCTAATCCTATATGAGGTTTATGAAACAAAATGACTTCACTCTGTAGCTAAAACCCTCGACCAACAGTTCTTACATTGGAGCTGACTAAATGACTATTGCCACCATTTAATAACTGCATAATAGTGTGCAGAAAACGTTGCGCTGTAATGCAAAGGCTTTTAGAAACGGTGGATTTGAAGGTCTGAGCTATCACAGGAGGTGCAGCTCGCTAAGATCAAGGTCATCCCATACAAAGTGTAGACACGTGTTATGGAGATCTTGGCTTATTGTTGGGCCACTGTTGCATGTACTGTACATTCGTATATATTAAGTGTGGGTGATTGTAACAGGAAAGGAGAAAAGGATCAATTAAGGTGGCTCATAACACTAAAATTTTATTCAATGGCTCGTTTACGCACACGCTTATTTTTTAGGTTTTTTTTCTGGAATGGTAAAAAGGGTGTTTTGTTTGCTAATAAGAGATTTCAAAATCAAAACGTCGCTTTGATTCGATGCATGATATAAATGTCTTAGAAAACATGCCTTAAAAAAAATCAAAACAGTCCTAATTTTTTAAATAAAAAAGTATTTATGAAAATTGGAAACGTTATTTGTTAATACTTTTGAAATCTAAGGGTAAAATATTTATCCTACAAATGTATTTTAAAAAGAAATTGAAATGATCAAAAGTTTTGCGTTTTTTAGATTTGAACCAAACCAGAGAAAAAAGGCACCGATCCCGATCATATTTGATAGAAATTACTAAAAGAATCATGTTCTTGCTAATTTTATGCACTTTTCATAAAGAAATTCATTTCCTTTATAGATTCATTTAATTTTTAAACCATTTTACGTCAAGGGAATGTAGTTTTCTGATTACAAGGTTCTCTGACTAGTTTTCTATAATTCTGATTGGGTTTGGTTCAGATTTGAAAAATCGCAATATTCCTGAAATTTGATCATTTAATTTCAATTTCTCTTTAAAACACATTTTGAATGATATATCTTTTTCCTAACTGATATATTTCTTGAAGATTTTATCCATAGATTTAAATGATATTAACAAATAACGTTTTCAATTTTCATAAACATTTTTTTTATTTAAAAAAAAAAATTTTGAACGACTATATGAGTGTTTTATGTATGATTTATTGGATGTCCATACTATGCGTCAATTCACAACGAAATTTAGACTCTAAAATATCTTATTTGCAAACAAAACACGTATTTTATTATTCCGGAAAAATTCATATAAAATAATTGAGATCTTGTATCGCTCTTTCATTGTTGAAGTCATACCTCATACGAGGTATTTTAACGAGCTGTTAAATAAAATTTTAATTTAATGGCTACCTTAACGGACATTATGTAACAAAAGAAAAGACCTATAGGGGAGAACAATTTTCCGGAAAAAGTCGCATGGTTAAAAAAGTTACCTGCATATGAGATCTCTCGATAGGATTTCAGTTATCTTGTGGCGTCCAGTTTTTTATTGGTGGCAAACTCTCGCATATATCGGCGCGAGCGAGATTCGAACCCGCGCCGACTGGAGGTGAGAGGCCTTGTGATTTTGAGCGCGATGCTCTAACCACTTGGCCACGGACGCCCCTTATCAACAGGAGAAATATTTTAATGACACCCCTGCCTTGGGGTCGAAATTCATGAAAAATTGACAAAACATTAGGAAAACTGATTCTAAAGACTTCACATTTACACGGGTATTACTCACGATTAAAATAGCTCAGTTGAACCGCTGGCAGTATATGTTGTGATATTTTACCATGATAAACTTCGAATCCGTCTCACCCCACACTTTTTTTCATATCTTGCATAATTATGTTGTATTTTCCTGCAATAACCTTTGTTTAAACACAAATTCATTCTTTGTATAAAAGGCATTAAAAGAGAACACAAAAAGAAGTTTGCCAAAACCAAAGATTACTCTACCATACGAAATTAGTCTACAAAACCAGGAAATGTACGACAGAAATATGAGGCTGTTATCAATGATAACGTAAATGACTGTCCTTGGTGAGACAGGATTTTCCTCTGCATGGGCACAGAAATAATTCAACAAGCACTACATCCAATAAAGGTAACTTTCCGTCTATTCTAAATCTCTTGGCAAGTCATGGTTATCAGCTGGCGCAGCACCTAAAGATGTCCTAAAAAATGCCACATATACCAGCTAAACCACTCAAAATGAAGTCATCAATATTATTGGTCAAAATATTCGGAAAGAAATACTGCGTGGTCTTCAAGGTAAGGCTTTCTACTCCATCATCGCTGATCAAGTGACCGACAGGATCTGCAAATCAAGAAGCCTTGATTTCTTGATGAAACAGCATCAGAGCCAATCACTCGGGAAGAATTTTTGACGTTAATTTAGAAGGTACCAACGGAGCAGAGATATCTGCCAAAATTGTCGAAATTTTGCAAGAGAATGGTCTGTCGGAAATATTAGAGGTCAAGCTTATAACGGTGCTGCTTCAATGACCCTCTGAAATACAGGGTTATCACGGAAGAATCAAAGAACTGAATAGGTTGGCTGTGTATACACATTGCAAAAACCACGTGCTCAACCTGAGCATTGCACACGCTTGCAAGCTTCCTCATGTCAGAAATATGATTGATGGAATAAATTCTACATTCATGTTCTTTGATTCTTCACTGAAGCTAGAGTGATATTTTGAGCATGTGCTGTCACAACAAGATACAGAGGTGACCAGAAAAAAATTGATAGATCTGTGTAAAACGAGGTGGGTTGGGAGACATACTTGCTTCGACACATTCAAGAGCATGTGTGTTGGCATTGCATTGTGGTTGCAATATATTCTCAACCCTGGTTTGGACGATACCCTACAGAACATGAAGACATGGGATGTTCAGACGTACCCAAGGCATTTTGTCTACATTGACATCTGTCTCTTTTCTTGTGATTTTTGTGTGCGTTAAGGCTGTCCTCCAGTCAATAAAGCTAGTCACAGCCAAGCTTCAAAAGCATGACTTAGATAAGTACCAAGCTTATACTTTAGTTGAACAGTGTACTGCGACAATGAATGATATGCTCACAAACATCGACCTTGAGTTTGAAAGTTGGTTTACGGAAAGCAAAAAGATAGCTGATGAGTTAGAGATCGGTGTAAAGGTCCCAAGATTGTGTAAGACACTAACAACAGAGGCAGTGTTGGTGATACATGTAGCACTGATCCCATTGATTATTTTAAGATCAATATTGCTATCCCCCTTTTTGATTATTTATATCAAGAATTAAGTTTCAGGTTCCAGAAAATTGATGGCCCCGGTCATTCAGTATTATCATAGGTCCCTGATCAAATGGCTATAATGGGCGATTCTAACGTTAGTCGCTTAGCAAATGACCTGATGTATTGGGGGAAAGACTTGGATTGTGTACATCCTGATGACCTAAGTTGGTGCTGTTTAAGTGAAGGAGGGCTTGTGCAAATATGAAAGAAGGGGACAGACGGTGATATCTTTCCGGACATCAAAACACTTCTGCAAATAGACTGAACCCCACCAGTGACCTCCATACCAGTGAATCTGATTGCTCTTTTTCTGGCTTGATGAAGATTGCAACCTATATGAGATCAACGATGAATGAAGACTGGTCGGCGGTCCTGGCTGTTATGCACATTCTCCATTCAATGAACATTAACATACGAGTACGAGCAATGTGTGAAGAGTTCGTAAGGAAAAATAAGAGAAGGTTGCTCAAGTCCTGTATCTTGCTTGATTAAACTTAAAAATAAAAGAATCTCACTTAAAGTAAAACCTAAAATGCCACACACACACACACACACACACACACACACATATATATATATATGTGTGTGTGTGTGTGTGTGTGTGTGTGAGAGAGAGAGAGAGAGAGAGAATTTTAAACACACACACACACAACAAACAAAAATTATTCTAAATGTGGAGCCCTCTCCGTGGCCAGAACTGGCAACGTTTTAATGAACGGCTAGCAACCACTAGTTTTTCATCGTAAATATTCTACATATGCAGTTATGTTCGTTGTTATGCATCAGTTTCTGTAATGATTTCATGTTGTCTACACTAGAGGTTAAAAATAGAAATCCGGGAGTTTCCCAGCCTTTGGACCCCCCCCCCCCCCCCTTGGTCAAAAGGGAGAAAAAGCTGGATCCACGCTTGCAGTGCACGCTGGTGCTGAAACCTCTTTCAGAAATTCAACTACCTCTGCACGCACCACTTTCCCAGTTATTTTGTTAAGAAAAATAAGGCAACGTGAATTATTTGTCGCAAAGCATCTACGCATTCATTTTCATAATGCATGTCATACTAGTATCATCAAAAATGTATCTCAGTCGAATTAATTAAAGACCCATTACTGTCACATTTAATGCCGACCGTCTGCCGATGGAACAGTTACTTCCTGTTTTGGTATGCCCACATTGCCCTTTTTTAAAATTTTATTATTATAATAATTATTTTTAGCAATTACGTCATTTAATTTTGTTATAACTATCATTACAACGTTTGGTAGACATTTTCCACAACAAAATAACTTTTCTTCAGCAAAACGATTGTGTTATTTTGTTCGTTTTAAGGCGTTTCGTCAAGGCATATACATCAAACCATACCAAATTATTACGGAAAAATCCAGAATGCATAAAAACCTTAATTCACACAAAACTCTTGCCAAATGGTTGCTAATGAGGACGTTATGAGACTTTTCGCAATATGTCCAGGGGTCCGTGTTTGATCAACTCTTAATTCTATATTCCTCATAGGAGTTATGAGATTTATCACTGCTCTTTATCTTCACCTTTTCATTATGCACTAGCAGGTTTTGTTACAGTTTTTCTTTCCTTCAGCTAACGTCGATGCCAACTCTGTTGAAAAGTGGAAAAAATAGATATATAGTACAACCAAATAGAATCGTCCCAGGTGTTTCATAATATGTCTCACCTCTAGTCGGCGCGGGTTCGAATCTCGCTCGCGCCGATATATATGTGAAAGTTTGCCAGTTTACTTTCGGAAGGTCGGTGGTCTCTTCCCGGGTACATCATATCTGGGTTCTCTCTTCCACCAATAAACACTGGACGTCACCAGATTACTGAAAAATTGTTGAGTGTAGCGGAAAACAACAATCAATCAATCAATCATAATATGTCAGTGAAATAAAAAAGAACAGCGCCTGAGTAGTATGACAAAGTCGATACTGGTGAGATTTCTTTTTTAACAAAACCACTTTAATAATAATTGTTTTTATATAGCGCTTTTCCAGCATATGCTGCTCAAAGCACTTCACAATACATTATTACCTCAGTAGACCATATAACACTCCAGAGCTTTGTCAGTGCAAGCTGCCGTTAAGGCGCTAGAGCACTAACATTCTAACAATATCGTTCACTGTCTATAGCCAGGTACCGCTTTTACACTTGGGGTGAAGTGAGAAAATTTGTGTAAAGTGCCTTTCCCAAGGACACAACGTCGGTCCTGCCGCGGCCAGGACTCAAACCCACAACCTTTCGGTTGAGCGTCTAACAGCCTAACCACTAGGCCACCGATGCCACAACAGTTCATATGATTAAAAAATGATGGAAAATAAAATGTTTCTGGTATAGATTATTTAAAAAAAAAAGCCTAAATAGTGCAACTCTATTGCAAGTATTGTTACATGATTTGAAGTTTAGAGAAAGGTGTACAGTTTAAGATCCTGGTATGACCCTTATCATTTAACCATCTTTACCATAGTTAGACTGGGGTGTGGAGGCTTAATATCACAGTATTAAATCTTGCAAAAATTCCGTAACTTCCAGACCTCCAGTATAATGAATCCAAACTGAATTCTTTTAATGTAATCCTGGATCTGCCACCATCAATGATTAATGATGGTCTACACAAGATACATCGCAAACTTTAATATATCTGATATCATAGTCATTTTACTTCTAGTGATTGACAGAAATCGTGACACTCCACGGCAAACTCCTTACAAACATTCGACTCATTCATGTATTTCTGCAAACAAAAACCAAAGCCTGCGTAACTACCCCGGGCCATTTTGTTAAACGTACCTGAAATACAAGAGCATACATGTGTATTACTATATAGTATTAAACATTGAGACCAATCTGTAGTATACGAATATACATATCTTATGATGGAAAAGTAGATATATCATTGACACGAACTAGGCCTTAATGGAGCAGACACACCTAACTGATTAGAAAAAAAAAAGGACTTCGCACGGATAAAAATAGTGCTGTCCAGATAGATTTGAATCCGTTGATGAAAGTCGTACCCGCAGCTGCTCGGGGTTCCTGTGATCGGTGTATGAAGCGTATAAAACGTACAATAAACGCACAAGCACTGGACCTGTACCGAGCAATTAACGGACATCACTGTCTGATTAATGGACGGGTACCGAGTAAAACGAACGTGGGACGCATGAGAAACTGATAAAATGTTTTTTAACGTTAGACGGACTTGTACTGGTGTCGCATAATCTACAATACCAAATCAACATTACTCAAATAACTAAAAATAACTTAAAATTATTTGAAGATATCATTAAATCATTTGTCGAGCGCAACAACTCATTTAATGATCTTTTAGGGCCTACGTGGCCGAGTGGTTAGAGCATAGTGCTCAAAATGATAAGGCCTCTCAATTCTAATCGGGGCGGGTTTGATTCTCGCTCGCGCCGATATATTTGAGAAAGTTTGCCAGTTTACTTTCGGAAGGTCGGTGGTCTTTTCCTGGGTACATTGTGTCTGGGTTCTCTCTTCCACAAATAAAAAACTGGACGCCACCAGATAACTGAAAAATGTTGAATGTGGCGGAGAACAACAAACAAATAATCAATGAATTAAAGATCTCTTCAAATAATTATAAATGATACACTAGTATTCAATTCTAAATTATTGCGGCCTTTGATTGAATTGATGGTGCATTAATTATTCTGCTGAATAAAACTTCAAATAAATTGATTATATCAACAACTGAATTAATGCGCGCTACAAAGAGCAATAATTCAATAATATGTACACTAATTAAAGAGCGCAATAATTGAATTATTGCTCTCAACTCAACTCTTAATTCAATTGATGCTCGCAATAATCCCTTCCGAAAAAGCAACTACACAGTTAAAGAAATCTTCAATCAATGTATCCACAGTGGACTAATTGATTTCTTTCACTGAATTAGTTCTCTCTTTAAAAGAAGAGAATGCGCTCAATAATTCTTTATACAAAGGATTTGTAAATAATATAATGATAAGATGTCTTCATTTGAATGGAGGAGATCATCGAATCATTTATACCGAGCTCCAAATTAAATTTTGCGAGCAATAATTCCACCACATTGATGCGCTCATCGATTGAAATGATGAGAGCAATTATTGCTCTCATCAATTGAATTATTACACTCATGAAATCAATTATTGCTCTCATCAATTGAATTGATGCGCACATGAATTCAATTTTTACGCGAATAATTAAATTGATGATATCTTTAAACAATTAAAGATATCTCCAATTATTGAACTACTTGTTAATTTAGCACTCAATATACAAGACCCCCATCTCCTCCCTCTATGATTGACAATGCTGGAAAAGAGCAGACCGCCCACGATTCGCAGATAGAAACCCTGTCTGAATCTGGGGAGATTCTAGAGGCTCTGATAGTCTAAGGATTTTCTAAAGCGCTAACAGAGCACTTTTAGTCGCTACAATATGTACTCGTACTTCCGTTTAAAGCGTTTCGGCATGATCGCCACCTATCGGCAATATTACATTGGATCTGCCTATCCTGCAATCTCTCTGTTATATGCACGGTGTACATCCACTTTCGCATGAGCTATTTTAAGCAGTAGTGTGGAAATATAGTTAGTATATCATGAATACCATTTAGTAATTATTACTAACGCCTAGACGCGGAAAATCCATTTCACAAAAGAAGGCAATCACTTTCTCTGTACACCCTGCCCCTCTTTGTTCTACTTGTTTTATGTTAGTTTGACAGAATATTCCTAGTTTTATGTTAGTATGACAGAATATTCCTAGTTTTATATAAGTATGATGGAATATTAATATTCCTAGTATCGACATTATTACTAGTGTTTAGTAGGTACGTGTAATATATACATAGGTTAGAGGTGATTTTTTCACTAATAGATATAATATAATGATACCGCACGGCATCTCGACAGAACTTGATCAGATAGGAAACTGAGAAATTCTGAGGTCTTCGTATCATTAGGGGATCTGTAATAAGTTATAATATTTTATTTTCAAAGAGACAATGCCTAGCTAACGCTTATCTTAAAAGACCGAGATAATTGAGATATGTCTATATTATAATTATTGTTACGTACTATGATATTTCAGATTACTGAATTAATTCTTTTCAAATTTTCAAACACTGCTAAAACTTCACAAATTTTCAGAACTTTTTTTTTTCTACAACCTCACATCTTAAAATAATTGCAGGAAGTCCTTTACCAGAATTGTAAATTTCATGATCTTCGCGGGATAGAGGTTTGAATCCAGGGTGGGGCCAAACTTGGAATATAGTGTATATGTATAAAACATCTCAATAGCATTTCTTTTAATGCAATTGATACTAAATTTAGAATAAATAAATATTTAAAAGAAGCAGGTAGCCCTTTACCAAAATTGTAAATTTGATTATCCCAGGAATAGAGTTTTGGTTCCTGAGTGGGGCCAAAATTATCGTAATGACTATTGTATTTATCATCGTTATATACAATATATATTTGAACATGGTTAACAGTTTCAAAACATTGTTTCCCATCTGTTATTTCCTTACATATAATGTATTAATTAGTTGTTGAAAATAAAAAATAATGCAAGAATTTCTTCTGATGGGCTCCTCATAACATTATAGAGTCAGTTTAGCGTTTTTCAGTACTTTCAGTACTTTGATTTAAGTCACGTCTCCACAGAAAAAAAAAAAATCAGAAAAAAAAGTAAAAAACATAGTGTCCACCGGACATTAACGTATGCAAACTGAACAAGTTCTGATTAAAACGCATAACTTCCGTACACTAAGCGGGGCCTCCATGGCCGAGTGGTTAGAGCATCACGCTCAAAATCACAAGGCCTCTCACCTTCGGAAGGTCGGTGGTCTCTTCCCGGGTACATTGTATCTGGGTTCTTTCCTCCACCAATAAAAACTGGACGCCACTAGATAACTGAAAAATTGTTGAGTGTGGCGGAAAAACAACAATCAATCAATCAACCGTACACTAAGCGAACTCTCTAGTCCGGAGGTGTCTGTTTCAAGTTTTGAATTTGCTCAAAATCTTCCACCAGATATACCGGACAAGGAACACAAAAGGACAAGAAACAAGGAACGGAGACAAACGGATTTTGTTACCCGTTGGCTGTCCATTAGCGTTATCCGGTGAGGTATGACTTCTGCTTAAGATTCTGAAAATATTGCAAGGTGGAACTGTCTGTCAATATCCAGTATATTGTAACGGGACCGTGTGTGTGTGTGTGTAAAACACCGAGATTGTAGACATTACAGGCCACCTTTTTTGCTCCATTGATTTGATACTTCACAAGTAGCTTTGTTACCAAGAGATAAAAACCCTTTCGATTTCGGGATCAAAGATCAAGGTTACTATAGGACTTCGTAGAAAAGACTTGCTAGGGGTTATGCCGGGTTTAAACAAATTCTCCTTTTAAGAATCTTAACAAGGTGTATCTTCAACATTTGCATTCAAACTAACGCGTTCAAGATAAACAGAGACTGTTTCTTCGAATTCGCCAAGCACCCAACATTTGAAGTGACAGTCGCGGTTCTTGTAACCATGGAAATCCCGTGCGACGGTATGTAAAGGATTCCAAGTCTCTGTGTGAGTGAAATATTCTCGACTGGGATGTAACACAACAGACAAACAAACATTTTATTGAAATATCAATATTCCAAAAGAGGGAAATGGTGCTCATGTACATTGGCCAACATGCTGCACATGAACAGCAATCTGACTAATCAGATACTGGGTTGAGTGACTAAGAAATGATGATAAATGTTGCTTCTACGTGTTTTGTAAAACCTACAGGAAACTATATATTTATGCTATATTGTAATCGCTTTCCTGTTAGGTATTTGACTATAAAAGACACTGAAGATTGGACAATGTACCATTCAATGTGGACATTCTGTAAGAACAGTTAATTTTAGATTAGAAACACTTATAAATGATTAATGTACTTAGTTCTTTGATAGCGTATGTTATTTAAAAACACTGAAACGTTTTTGATAGGTATAGTACACCACTCACTTATCTTGGAGACGGGTAGAGCTTCTAAAATGGTCCATGCAGCAAGAGCCACGCACAGGAAAATTACAATAACACGCATGTTGACGTCACTCAAATCCTGTGGGGAACAACAATTATTTAGTCATTGCCAGTTATCATGCTCAGTTTTGTTTATCGTGATACATTTTGAGAGAGTTTTAACGATTGGTGATTTTTTTTTGTTTTTTTTTTTGTTGTTGTTTTTTTTTTTTTTTTTTTTTTTTTTTTGATTTTTTGATTTTTTTTTTTTTGTTTTTTGTTTTTTAGTTTTGTTTTTTTTTTGTTTTTGTTTTTTTTTTTTTTTTTTTTTTATATCAGCTTTTATTATCATATAGCCTTAAAATTTTAACCCCATGCAAATAATGTTTTACGGTATTTCACTTACCTTGTTACTTAGAAAGACAGTTTCAGTAAACACGTAAATGAGGCATACATCAATTCTTGAATGTATTTAAACAAGATTTAAATAATGTATGTGAAAAAAGTTTAGGATACATCACACGTGATTAATGACGACTCACTTACAATTAACCAATATAGTAATTTATCATTTTTTTCTACATAATTATGCATTTTTCATTATATCCTTCAATCATTTCCCCTCTTCAATATTTCTCTAGAAATCGATAACTACACTTTGTTTATGTTGATCACTTCTCCTGTATGAACCGCCGCCACCCCGAGCTGCATCTGTATGAACCGCCGCCACCCCGAGCTGCATCTGTATGAACCGCCGCCACCCCGAGCTGCATCTGTATGAACCGCCGCCACCCCGAGCTGCATCTGTATGAACCGCCGCCACCCCGAGCTGCATGGTCAAGGCTGGCCCCAACATTGAAATTGTTCCGTACGCACTGCCAAATTTTAATGTAATTTGTTTTGCCTGCAGATGTTGAAACAATTTAAAGTGCGTAGATGTATATAGGTGATGAGCAAGTTTAGTTTTTTTTTCTCCATTTATATATACATATATGTATTATTGGGCCACTTCGACAAAGATAGTGTCCTTGAAATTTCAAAGAATTCGGTTTTCCAAAATGTTTACGCTGCTCTACAGACGTTGAATTAAATCTCCGTGTGTAGTTGATGAATTCCAGATAAAATTTGTTTAAAGAGACCTATTTTCATCAGTCACGTACATTGAATTTCTTAGAATTCACATTACACGAATTTCACTTTTTCACTAGTACTCTTCTACATGTACTATGTATATACTGAGGTGGTGTTTAGTGTTTAGTGATATGTTATTGGGTCCCAAATAGCATGACTATTTTGTACTGTTGGCAATCCCGTGAGGAGCCAGGTTAGAATAGGTCCTCAGTACCTTTGCTTGTCGTATGAAACGACTAAATGGGACGGTCCTTCGGATGAGACCACATAGCCGAGGTCCCGTCTCACAGCAGGTGTGGCACGATAAAGATCCCTTCCTGCTCAAAGGCCGCAAGAGCCGAGCATATAGACCTAAATTCACGAGCTGGACGTTAAAGAATATATAACCAATGAAGGATTGGCGTTGAGCATACTACGTCGGGCTAACGCCTTTTAAAGTTTGGTTTTTTTTTAACATAAAGTGTAACAAAATGTTGGTCTAACGACTAGATCGCATAAAGAGAAATGCTTTCTTGAATTTGAGTGGGAATTACTCTGACTAATCGATGGTTCTACTTTGGACCTCCGTATAGTGCAGTGTAGTACGTTGTATTTTTTACTCCCAGGGTGTAGGAAACGATAAACTCGAAATGATAGAGACATTTTGTTCTATCGAGAAATTTCTGTCGTAGGATATTAATGAAGACTCGCAGCGGTGCCGACTTGAACAATTTTTCGAGCTCGAAACCAGCCTCGCTTATGGCGGTGATGGCTATTGTCCGGAAACAACAAGTTATCATCATCATAATGTGAATCTAATATTGTCATACTGTAAATATCAAAGACATCGTATGAAATCGCCACACTTCAGAAGTTGCCGTTTTAGCTGCAGACGGTATTTTTAAAAGATAAAACAACTGAACGGTATGTTTAATGTTTCTGTTTTGTTCATTAATGAATTCCTTGACTGTTTACAAAATAATCTCTATATAAATGTTCTGATGCGATTTATTTACTTTGTCATTCTGTTATGAGGTCAAGACATGTGAAAGTACAGTACAATTGACGCAAATACTTTTGAAGCAGTGATTGTATTCATACGCAAGAAAAATGTCTGATCACATGATTGACTTCATGTTATGGAAAATAGAATGTCAATTTCGTTAGTAGTGTCATATAAGACAAAACAATGGCAAATGTAAATATTAATCAATGACAGTAATAACATATGGATGGCCTAACAACTAAATTATGCAACTGAATTTGTTGAAAACAGCATTGCAATTTGACTTTTAACTAGGATTTGTAATAATCATGATTCCACATCTTTGAATAAAAATGTTGAGAAAACAATGCTATACTAATTTTGTTTCTTTGTGTGCACTTTGAATGCTGCAATTCTAGAAATGGTTCATTTTCTCATTTCTTTTTCTTCAGAAATACCTCTTCTTGAATTTTAGCATCTTTAAAAACTATTTTTAACTTGGTAAATTGTTGGTTCTGATTTTTAGGCATGTTTATTTTTCTAGAATATTGCATTGTATATAAGTTTGATAAGTAAAGGAAGTGTTATTAATTAATGAGAAAGCTATAGTTGATACCAGCGTATTTATGATCATTGTATCATAAATATGCACACAGATAAAATTAAACTAGATCCTGTAGAACACACAGCTAAGTGTTTGCGTCTAAATATATTCTCCTTTCTACCTCGGTAATTAACGCAGTTATTTTATACTTCACATAATTATATACATGTATCAAATTGAACATAAAATTTTCAAGTGAGCGTGTGACACATGGGCCTGTTATATTTGTATTTCAGATAACAAATTCATTACAAGTCTGAAATTAAATAATTTAATGATTCATTATAAGTCAAGTACCTTAAAATTGGTTGAGATCCACATCCTTAAATCATATACGACACGATGCAGTAAATGATGATAAATGTCTCCAAGGTCACCCCCAAGCCCACATTCTATAAAGGGTCAAATATCTTGAAAATGTATGAAATTGTGATCCCTATTTTCATTCACTGATTCGTCATTCATTGATGTATGGAGGATTGGTTGGGCACGTGCTCCGGGGTTATTCCTTCACCCTCTCCTTAAACTGTACACTATATCTTAAAAAAAAACTCTTCCAAATAACATGCATTATCAAAACTCCAGGATGAAAATGAAAGTTCCGAAACCTTACTGCACATGATTTACAAGATTGCACATCAACATGCAAAAATACACCCGAACTTTTTTCTTAGAAAGTGCGAGCATAAAAAAAAAATTAAAGAAATATCTTGGCTATAATTAAGAGGAGTAAGATTAAAAGATACGAGCACTTTCCTTTGCCCAGTGAGTAGCCATTCATAAGTAACAGATAGGTCAGTTGCCTTAGTAAGCGTTAAGTTTAACGCTTGTAACCACATGTATGTTCACAAGTTTAACGCTTGTACCCACGTGTGTGTTCACAAGTTTAACGCTTGTACCCACGTGTGTGTTCACAAGTTTAACAGTTGTACCCACATCTTCACAAGTTTAGCTTTTTAAAAACAGCTTAGGGAGTCAGCAACTTTATTAAAATATTTACTATCAATATTGCCCCCCCCCCCCCCTCCCTTCATGCTTTTTACGTTCGGCTAAATTATTTACCTGGTCTGGATTTCTCGCAAAAAAATCTGAAACTTAAGCTCGAATTTTTTTGTATTTGAGCAGTCAAAATTTTAGTAAAATCTCAGACTTAAGTTCATATTTCGACTCAAAGTTTACTTCGAGAAATCCAGGCCTGTTATTATGATACGTTAATGCTGCTTTGTTGTATATTGTTTCACGTCCCGCTCGAGAATCTCTTCTCAAAATGGAGACGTAACTATTGCCTGAAAAGGATTTTTGCAGCTTCATCCGAAGGACCACCCCATTTAGTCGCCTCTAAATCTTACAAAAAGTAAAGTTGAAATATTCATGCTTGAAGTTAGTAAAAGTAAATTGAAAACTTTGTATATATCTTTCATTGTATGTTGCTTGCTGTATACTGCAGACCGTTTAACATCCATGCTTGAAACAAAGACAGTGGCAATTCAGTTACTATTCAAGCCATTTACATATGTTCGGAGCTTCTAACGTTTTGCAGAAACCAATCATGCCGATTTTCCCCGAGGTGCAAAACCCTGGTGTAAACAGACAAGATCATAATCAGCTAATTGTTCGTCTTGACCGTGCTGATACTAAAGAATATCAGGGTGCTATCCACATCATGTGGACTGAAACAATTGCTACAAAAATAGATGCTTGGACACCTAATCATTTTGTTGCCTGTTATCACAAGCACGAGGAACCGCTTTCAAAGCGTTCGAGGTTATCCTTTGAGGATTCTAAACCTCATCGCTCATTTGAATCAAAACAATCACATAATAGTCCTTCCCCACTCTTGGAGTCTAGCATAAATGAGGAGTCTATTAAAACAGGTAAATTGGGGAAAACTGCAAACAAAGAAACAGACAAACATGTTAGGTTGCTTCCTTTATTGATTCTTCTTCTTCAGAAGATGATATCTCAGAAATACCACTTCAAAAGGCCCAAGTTGTACATGAAAAATGGCACACACCAGAGATCGGTAGTACCCCAAATCAGTCACGGAATATTTTCTTTCCAGTAAAAAAGTTTGATAAAAAGATGAGATCTTTTAATGCCTCCTGGTTTGATCGGTGGTCTTGGTTATATATGTAGAAATCAAAGATCATTTCAGAAGGAGACTCTCACTTGTCACAAGAAAGAAAATCTTTCATATCAAGTGGTTTTAAAAACTGGAAAAAAGCAACCACATAATTCGCCGCACACGAGAAAAGTGATTGTCATAAAGAGGCAATGGACAGGAAGTTTACGATAAAGGAGATTAAAGATGTTGGATAATGTCTTTCAAAGACGCACGAAGTCGAGAAGAAGTCTAACGGAGAGAATTTGCTTAAAATCACAAACATTTTGAAGTTTCTTGCTCGACAAGGAATTGCTCTTCGGGGTGACAAAGACGAGAAAAACTCGAACTTTAATCAACCTCTCATGCTTGAGGCTAAACGCAATCCCCAGCTTCAGGAATGGCTACAATGCAAGCCATATAAGTATGTTGCTTCAGATATACAAAATGAAATTTTTGCAGGTGATAGGGTTGCAGGTTTTGCGATATATTGTTGCTTTCATCAAATCGTCTGAATTCTTTTCAATAATGGCAGACGAAACACGAGATATTTCCAAAAAAGAGCAACTTGTTTTATGCATTCGATGGGTTGATTAAACTTTTACCGCCCATGAAGATTTATTAGGGATGTACTGTCTTTCTGACATTGGGGCTAATTTAATAACCCTAGCATGCCCTTTTGGGTTCGATCTGCCTATCAACAAAGTACGAGGCCAGTGTTATGACATGGCTGCTTCTATGACTGGTTCAAAGTCTGGTGTTGCAACACAAATTCATGCACTTGAACCCAGAGCCCTTTACATACACTGTCATGAACCCAGAGCCCTTTACATACACTGTCATGAACCCAGAGCCCTTTACATACACTGTTATGAACCCAGAGCCCTTTACATACACTGTTATGAACCCAGAGCCCTTTACATACACTGTTATGAACCCAGAGCCCTTTACATACACTGTCATGAACCCAGAGCCCTTTACATACACTGTTATGAACCCAGAGCCCTTTACATACACTGTCATGAACCCAGAGCCCTTTACATACACTGTTATGAACCCAGAGCCCTTTACATACACTGTCATGAACCCAGAGCCCTTTACATACACTGTCATGAACCCAGAGCCCTTTACATACACTGTTATGAACCCAGAGCCCTTTACATACACTGTTATGAACCCAGAGCCCTTTACATACACTGTCATGAACCCAGAGCCCTTTACATACACTGTTATGAACCCAGAGCCCTTTACATACACTGTCATGAACCCAGAGCCCTTTACATACACTGTTATGAACCCAGAGCCCTTTACATACACTGTCATGAACCCAGAGCCCTTTACATACACTGTTATGAACCCAGAGCCCTTTACATACACTGTTATGAACCCAGAGCCCTTTACATACACTGTTATGAACCCAGAGCCCTTTACATACACTGTTATGAACCCAGAGCCCTTTACATACACTGTTATGAACCCAGAGCCCTTTACATACACTGTTATGAACCCAGAGCCCTTTACATACACTGTTATGAACCCAGAGCCCTTTACATACACTGTTATGATCATGCTCTTAACCTAGCTTGCAGTAATTCTAATAAGGGATGCAAGTTGCTTTGAGACACCCTGGACATTGTAAAGGATATAATAAAGTTGATCAAAGAATCTCCAAGAAGGGAGATGATTTTCAATACATTAAAAATACCCAAAATCTAGAGAAAACGTTAGCGGGAATGGCTGCTTATATGTGCAGGTTTGATTTCTTCTTTGGGTGTTTACTGAGTGAAAAACGTTTACGTTATAGTGATGATGTGGCAAGGGCTCTGCAGGCGCCAAATCTCTCGGCGAGTGACGGTCAAAAAATGGCAAAGACAACGAGTGCTTTGCAAAGTCTCCGAGATGAGACTATCTTCACTCAGTTGTTGAAAAAGGAAAACAGATCAACATCGATGATCCTATTCTTCCTAGAAAACGCAAAATTCCTCGTAAACTTGATGATGAGACAGCAGCACATACTTTTTCATTGTGTGCAGATATGTATCGGAAAGATTTCTACGAGGCATTCGATCTGCTTTTAGCTGGCATAAAATCTAGATTTGACCAACCAGGTTACAAAACTTATGTTAATCTTGAAAATTTCGTAATTAAGGCTTGCACAAGTCTAACATTTGAAGAAGAATTCAATTTTGTCACGACCCTATATGATACAGATTTGTAGCAAAAGGATCTTCACTGCCAGCTTATAATTTTAAAGACTGTTTTGACAAGACTTGACGCCAGATATACCAAGTGTGGTTGAATTTTTCAGACATTCAAATGAAGAAAGTCTGTTTGCCGAGATCCTTAATATACTCAAACTAATTTTGGTACTTCCTGCAACTAACGCTACCAGTGAGCGCTCATTCAGCGCCTTGAAAAGATTGAAAACATCACTGAGATCAACAATGAGCCAAATATGAACAAACAATTTGCTTTTATTGCATGTTCATAAAAATGAGACTAATGAACTAAATCCAGAACAAATAGTTGAGGAGTTCGTAAGTGACAGTGAACACAGACTAGCGATTTTTGGAAAGTTTACCGAGTACTAAATATCTTATGACTGAGAAATGATTGATAACAAAATAATAAAGTTATAAATAAAAAAGATAATTTTAAAAAAATCTTTAACCCCCCCCCCCCCAAAAAAAACTTAAAATTAAAGTGGAGGGGTTTTCTGGGAAACTAATTAGATTCTATGTACATTATTACAATTATGTACATGACGTACACCTCAATGTTTGCACATATTTATGCAGTTATCTTTTTACTAATGGTTTTGTCGATATCACTTTTTTGTCGTAAATTATTTTGGTGTGGTGCCCCCCCCCCCCCCCCCCCCCACCACCAAGTGAAATTTCTTCCTACGGGCCTGTTCTGTATATACGAATGTTACCGATATCAGTTGTTAAATAGAAGGTTGCAATTTAAAATATTTCTACTAAACACTTCTAAAGTTCCACAGATATGCGAGCGTCTTAAAATCCCCCCTTTCTCCCCAAGAAATATCCCAGAAAAAATGTGCAGCAGCTGGTGATGTTACTAATATTGAGTGATGCAAGTGTATAAATGATAAATTTTGAAACATTGTTTTTTAAAACATGCCTTTGGGCCTGTAATTAAAAGCAAATACGCAATGACATCCGTTATTTTTATGATTAAAGACACCCATGGGGAATTATGGGAAATTTGTGCACCACCTGGCTCCATTAAATGATGAAGTGTCAACACGGTCAGAAGAAAAGTCATTGCTGGCGTCATTACTCACTAGTGCCACCAACGGAAGCAAGTCTCTCTAAATCAATACCAAGTGGCTTCTGGACATACAAAACTTTGCACACCATAATTTACTTACCTGGTTAAAGGTAAGATATAACAACATCAACAAAAAAAAACAAACAAAATTAACAAGAAATCCAGATATGTTTGTGAAGCAAAACAGCACAGTAATTCTGATACCGAAAGGTCTCCTCACAAGAAATATACATGTGAAATATGAAAGACCTATCACTAATCATTAAACAACAAGGGGATGCCTAAATATAAATATGACTAACATGGCCTAGCTGTTCTACAGAGGAATTAAAGGGGGAAATACATCATATGAATGGCTGATTTCCTTTTGAAAAATATATGTATAAATACTGGTATCAGCCATTCCTTTTAAATGCCTAGTGGGGTAGCTCAGTAGGTTAACATGTGACTGCTGGTCTGTAGTTCAGTAAAACTTATGTTCTATGAGGACCAGCTCTTCCACTTCCTGTTACAAAAATCTTGTATCCATGATAACAAATCCACAACACCAGCCTCACTGTGACAAATCTATCATACTATTATCATAATACAATTTATAGTGCTAAATATAATTAAAATTACTCTAAAGGAAATCAATTTTGTAATATTTCTTAGTCTCGTAAGAAATAAGGAGAACACCTGTTGCTGGTTTTGATGCCATGTACTAAACTGACCTCACAAACTAAAGTACAGTGATTATATTAACAACAAACAAATATGTGAGAAAGTATTGTTGCCAGTGAATCTAGTAAGAGAGTCAGTCAAGTTTACTGCTGTCAAATCATAAAAATAATATTCAGCTTAAAAGCCTGAACATTACAAATTTAGACAAAAGCACATTAAAACCATGGAAAAAATTATGCCAAATAATAAGTGATTTTTTTCAAAATTGATGTTCAGACAAATTCAAATCAGTTTAAAGAAAAGTCCATAAAAAGAATGGCATAAAATGAAAATTGTAATTTTTTTTTTAGATTACTGTTTCTTCCTAAAAGACACTTTAAAACACCTAAGTTGTACCACATTCACGCTTCATACCTAAACTGTGAATAACCCAATACAACTTGGGTTAATTGTAACAAACTATACCAGAGAATTTCCAAACTAACATTGAAATGTCTCTTCTGACAGTCTTGAATTCTCAGAATGAAATGACCTTGCCAGAAGGTACAAATTTACAAAATTTTGACAAACTGCAAGATCCCATGCAGAGCTTTGAAAACAGTAGCATCTTGTACTGGGTCCAGAATTCCACTGCCAGCCAATGCAGAGAATTCATGCATGATCAGAATGGGGTCATGTGACCATGCTTCTTAGTCCTTGTTATTATTCTACTGGTGAAGCATTGGATTATATGTACTCTGGACAGGGATCTCAAATCATGCAGCAGTGCATTTCTGTAATCCAATCCTGTGGTGATACATACACACACTTGGGTCTTACTAGCACTGTAATAAGCTGCATGTTACATTTCATACAAGTGCATACCATTTCTACAAATACATCCTCCTTATATGAAAAACATATCAACACATCATATGACTTATCATGCTTTATCACTTTCAAATTTAAAATAAATGTACAATTTCCCCACTACATTCATTATTCTCGCTTTAAACAACTGAATACTTCATTCTCCAAGTTACGGCCATGAAATCTTGGCCACTTTGAATGCTTTTTTAGTGGAGATTTCAGCTGAGGTGTCCTGTAAATAAAGAAATAAAGAAAACGAATTATGTACTTGAAATTATATACACGTACTACAGTGTATATTAAAATCATATCACAATAATAACAAGATGTGTTTGTGAAACATAGATGCCCCCAGATTACAAGTGGAAATGTAAGATTTGCAAAGGTCACCAGGTCAAAGGTTGTGGTGTCAATTGACAGCTCTTGCTAAAAGGAATACACATAGCAAATATGAAAAGTCTACCTCTTATAATGTAAAAGATATGACCAAGTTTAAATTTTTTTTTGAAAATTTCCCAAAATTAGGTCATTGGTCAAAGTCTTCTCACAAGAAATGCACATGCTAGATATAAAAGCAGTGCCCCTTATGATTTGAAAGATATGAGTTAAATTCGATTTTTTAAAAAATAGGCCAAAGGTCAATGTAAAGGTCACCAGGTCAAGGATTTTGATGTCAATGGAAAGGTCTTGCCACAAGGAATACATATACCAAATATGAAAGGCCTACCTCTTGTGGTGTAAAAGATATGATCAAGGTTAAAAAAATTTGCCATAGACAGATGGACAGGCCAAAAACTACATGTCCCCAAATCTTTGATTCTGGAGGCATAATAAAAGCTAACATTGACAATCAGAGGGGGGGGGGGGGGGGGGGAGGCAAGTTGGGTGGGGGTCAACTCTTCTCTACTTCCCATTCTTCATCCCTCCTCTCACCCATTATTCTGTCTCCCCTCTCTTTTATATTGCCCCCTCCCACCACCACATACAGGTAATTGTAAGAAAAGGACAAGAGTATTAATAAAACATTCAGAGGCCATATACCAAGCTTCCCCAAAATAATTACAAATTTTCAAAAATCAAAAAGAGCACTAATGTGTCTAATTTTCACATTCTGAGCAATTTGATCCCCCAACCCCTTTACATCCTGGATCCACCACCAAAAATCTGTCCTAACATAATCTGGAAAAACTCAAAATTGGCCTAAATAACACCCTGGCAGATTTGACTATCTTTCATACTACAGGGCAGTTCACTTCCAATTCCAATTCATTCATACCTTGTATGATGCTGTTGCATTACATTCAAAGGTATGTCATTAAAACTACTGTTTATTCAAATCTCAGGTTGTCATCATCAGTCTTGTTCAAAAACATGAAATATCCCACATTTGTTCTTTTGTTTTACACGAAAACAAGAAACAGGATAAGAAAGTGTGCATGTGTGAAAACAAATGCACAACGAGCCCAAAAAATCTCCAAACGGGTGCTACAATGTAATATTTGCTAAGCAAAGCACTGTCTGATTCAAAGTTATCTCTCTTTAATAATTAAGGAATTCAAACAAAAAAATTCTGGCCTCACACTGACTACATCCCAAGATTCGGGTCACTTGTTGTCAGTCACGAAATTTATATTTAGTCATTTGGATACCTCAGTTGCCAGTCAGTCATGCATTAACACTTGAGAATAATAATTTTTAAACTTCATTGAAAGTAAACAGCAAATTTTAATCAAACTTGTTAAGTAGCAACTTTGTAATTATGGGAAAAAAATGAGAAGTCATAATACCTGTCAAGTGGACTTAGCAATATTCAGATAAACAGAAGGTCTGTGTGCTTCTTATGTCTCAATCAAATGCAATCTACATTGTCATACATTGTCATATAGTCGCTGCATCCATATCATTGTATTGCCCAGTATATTTATAGCACTAACAAAAAACACCCTAATTTAACCATGGAGTTTCTCTTTTATAATATCTGTAATTGCCCTAACTACCATAGAAAATAACTGCAATTACACCATAACTACCACAGAAAATAACTGCAATTACACCATAACTACCATAGAAAATAACTGCAATTACACCATAACTACCATAGAAAATAACTGCAATTACAGCATAACTACCATACAAAATAACTACAATTACACCATAACTACCATACAAAATAACTGCAATTACACCATAAACTACCATACAAAATAACTGCAATTACACAATAACTACCATACAAAATAACTTGATTTCTTCCACATAACTACCATGGAAAGTAACCATAACTTTTGAAATAAAATGTCGATTATCCTCTCCTATGAAATTTGGCCAATATGAGCTACATAACATAAAATGATAAATTTTTCGCTTTAAAATCTCATTCTGAACACTAACCATTGACTCCTGTTCAACATGATCTATATTTTTCTCTGGCACACCGTCACCTGTCATTTGACTTGTTTTGGTACCCATTTGTGGTCGTTTATTATTAAGCTTAATAATTTTATTCTCAGGAAAGATGGCAGGATTTCTTTGTTTTGTTTCTTTAGATAATTCTGAATTCTGAACTTCATCCAAACTTGCTGCAATTTGTTTTAATCCGATAGATGATTTAGTCTTCTCATCTGATGAATCACATAAAGTTCTTTCTTTAGTAGAAGTGCTGCCAGACCCAAGTTTGATCTTTTTCTTTGCAAAATCAATGCAAGAGGGAGGTGGTTTGATCCGCTCCCCAGATAATGGCAGGTTGTAGGAGGTCAAAAAACGGGATTCACTCTCTGCAGTTTTCATTTTCCTATAATACATCATAAAAAAGCTGGTAAACCTATAGAAATTGTTCACATTTTATTTATACATACACTTTTAATAAGCCATCCTTACAATAAATTCCTATCGTAACAATCGTTCAGTTCGTGTTAATTTTGAATGAGAACAAAAAGGGGAGATAAATCAGCAAGTAACTGATTTATTTATTCACTTCTGACTTAGTAACTTAATACACAATACATTTACAACACCAGTCACAAGTTAACCACCTGAAAACTGAACACCTACTTTTTATCACAGATTCCTGTCTCCACCATGCTGCTCTTTCTTTTTTTGGCCTGCGCTAGTTGTCTTTTTGTCATCTCCCGGCCCCGACGGTTGTTCCGATAAGTCCTCTGGGGTAGAGGGATGATATATTTATAGTACAGATCCACCAGCTGATCTTTATCAAGCTTTATCAGATCCGTTTCTCTGATGTACCTCTATTAAATAACAGAGACACAATATTACAATTTTTGGATTTATACTTTTGTAGTAGGAAGTACAGAAATACATTGAATAATATTGAATTTCAATAAATATACATGTTACAAATATAATGCACATGTTAAATGGTTCATGCAAATCTAGTATTCTGAACAGAAGGATGTTTAACCTTTAATGATTCAGAAATGTTGTAACATATCTTAACTTTATATATATATTAGTATATATATATATATATATATATATATATATATATATATTAGTGTGTGTGTATATGCATCATTTAATATTTTCTTTAATACTATTGATGCTAACAGATATTTAGAAAAAGTAGGTATTCCTTTTCCAAAATTGCAAATTTCCTAGAGGGTGGAGCCAAAGTTTTTACAGTCATTACATCTTTTTCATTTGAAAGACTTCTCTAAATTGTCAATATGGTATAAAAACTAAATACATATTTATGAGGAGCAGAAAGAATGTACCTAATTGTGAATTTCATAACCCCAAACTTTTGACTCATGTTGGATCCAAATTAGTCATATCATGTTAATATTACATATATTATGCATGCATTTTGTAAAGCCTTTCATCATTAATGTTGATTAATCAGAAAAATTCCATAATCAGTAAGTGTTTAGAGCAGTATGGACTTTACGCTTTACAAAATAAATTTATTATTATTATTATTATTATCAGTCGAAATTTAGAAGAACTGTATCAATCAATGATCAATATAATCAGTATTTACATGTAGTTAATGAGTGTTTATTATTTTTGGGGTTATTCCTTTTTTATAGGTTTATGGATATATGCAACATACACACATCTATTAGCCTATCAACGAGGAATTAAATGGATTTTCTTTCTAGCCATGACATCCAGATTGGCTTTAGCTTTAAAAACAAAAAATTTCTAGATGTCTAACTTGGCTTTCCCTGGGTAGGAATATATATCAAGTTATCAACTAATCTGATATTCCTCTGACTCTTAGCCTTGCTTTATACATGCATCATGACATGTGGGGGATTTAGAGTGGACTCCATATTGAAAAGTGGGAATTCAGCAACACCAGCTAATGTCATTGCTTTGCCTACCTTTATTACAACTTTTAACGAGGTCATAGTATGAAATAAATCTGCACTATGTCAGGAAGCTTTCATGTAAATTTGAACTTTTCTTGCCCAGAGGTTCTTAAGATTTTAAATGACCCTAAAATATTTTTGCTTTTTGGTGATAATTTCCCCTTTGAAGGATCATTTGATCAAACTTGAATCCCCTTCACCCATGTGTGATTTGTGCCAAATTTGACTGAAATTGGCCCATTGGTTCTGGAGAAGATGAAAACGTGAAAAGCTTATAACAACGCCAACGATAGACAACAGGATTTTGTTGAGAAAAGCTCATTTGGGCTCCGGTGAGGTAGTTATCAAGTATTCAAAAGACAATGGTGGACGCAGACCAATAGCAGTAGGTCATCCGAGTGGCTCAGTTGACCTGAAAATTTATGTCCAAATGTTTTCTAATAAATGCTTTCAATGTTTAATAATTAGACCAAAAATTACTTCAGGTTGTCTTTTAAAACAAACTGTATTTTCCCCAAGAGATATATAGCATAAAACAAAAAAATCTGCTTCAGTTAAGGCACTACAATGTACTTTTTGATGCTTGTAAATAACAGATACACCAACCAGTCCAGCACAGTCTCTATATTTAGCTACTTAGCTTTATTAAGCTACACAGTTTTATAAAGCTTTTTGAAATAGTGGTTGATTAAGCTGGTTTAGATTGAATAAGACCAAATTTCCTAAGTGCAGCAGCATAGCCAAAAAGTCTATACAATGTGGAATCTAATTGCCAGTCTATTATTATTTTGGTCTTCATTGACTTTTATTCTATGCCATAGATAACTGTTGCTTAACAATATAATAATCCTAAATATGTGACAATGTTGAATCAAATTCCTTCCTACGGGATGTAGTTTAAGATTTTTTTTTTTTGGTTTTTTTGTTTACGGTGTGTTGTATGGACTTAAAGGATGAAATATTTTCGCTCCGTGAAATTTGATTTTCATATTTTTAGAAATTAATTGATAAAAATATTTCAAATAGCTTAATAAAACTATAACTGAATATAGAGATAGTGCTGGGCCTGATTAATACGGTTCAAAATGGCTGGCAACCCAACATGACTACTAAATTAGCAAACTTTACATAGCCGCTACCAATGTAATTCAGGTATTTGATTTAAATGAAGTCTAGTTATATAGAGAGTGACCATGGTCCTGTTAGTCCGCCAAAACATCTGATTCATTGATTTGCTACGCCCTGTATTCGTATGGTTTTATGCAAACCGCGACCTGTTTAAGAATTTCCACAAGCTTGTCCTGGGACAGGAGTTCTGGATACAACCAGTCATGGTTATCACTATTCACAAACGCCAACTCTTCCTTGTCACTGTCATTCACATCCATGTTTTCAGTCCATATTTCCTCAAACCTTCCTAATTTTTAGGATGTCGATCCCGATTTTTTAAATAAGTAAACAGGGACCAGCTTAGATTTGGGCCCTTTCAAGTTTTGAAAAAAGTAATTAAAATTGGACTTGGTTTTAAAAATGTTTTGTAGGTTAAAAAATGATAAAAATTCTTACCCCCGGGGGGTAACATAACATACCTTTATTTTACCCCATCAAGATGTTTTGTCTAGTCAAGATATTTAACATTTCCCAAATTGCAGTAACTAAGTAACTCATTTCAAAGATGTTTTTCAAAGTTTTTGTTTACAATTTCCTACTTCTAATTTTCACAATTTAAGAGCGAGCAGTGTCAGTGGAAAATAAATTTTAAGCGAACCAACTGCGGTGACAAACGATGAAGTTGAACTATTTCTGTTCAATTAAAAAAAAAAGAGCCATAACGTATGATTGATTGTCTATTGTTTAACGTCCCACTTGAGAATTTTTCACTCATATGGAGACGTCACCATTGCCGGTGAAGGGCTGCAAAATCTAGGCCTATGCTTGGCCTTTGCGCAGGAGGGATCTTTATCGTGCCACACCTGCTGTGACACGGGGCCTCGGTTTTTGGGGTCTCATTCGAAGGACCGCCCCATTTAGTCGCCTCTTACGACAAGTAAGGGGATAATGAGGACCTATTCTAACTCGGATAACGTAAACTCAAATAATGTGAAAATATCATCAATTCATATGATGTGCCCAACAATT
Organism: Ostrea denselamellosa; assembly: GCA_024699665.1. Taxonomy (NCBI): domain Eukaryota; kingdom Metazoa; phylum Mollusca; class Bivalvia; order Ostreida; family Ostreidae; genus Ostrea; species Ostrea denselamellosa. The sequence goes on along the minus strand of JAMZEH010000066.1, from coordinate 1,353,443 downwards.
CGATGAAAAATCTCTTCAAATAATTATCTCAAATTCTGAATTAATGTGCTTATTTTTTAATTGATTATTATTATTATTATTATCATCATTATTATTGATTGATTGATTCATTCATTCATTAATAAGTACAATTTATTTTATTCTGTGTCATAAACAATTTAGTAAAACTTTGGAAATTGCCTCATACTTTATAAACGTGAAATGTTACTAGAATGTATACTGAACAATTTCATATTAATTTAAGACATAATAATAATCAAAAAATCACATCTACTGATGAAGATTATTCGAAGATTATTCCAATTGGCTAGATAAGGCAAAACGTAAGCACGTGATGTAATAGGTTGTGTCTTGTGGATTTTTAGCTTAACCCTGGGGATCAAAATGATTTCTTTTCTTTAAAAAAATGGAATTCACAGAACTCCTCATACATTTTGTACAGTAGTAGCCAAATTATCAATTGGCTAGGTAAGGCAAAACGTAAGCACGTGAAGTAATAGGTTGTGTCTTGTGGAATTTTCAGTTTAACCCTGGGGATCAAAATGATTTCTTTTCTTTAAAAAAAAAGGGATTCCCAGAACTCCTCATACATTTTATGCAGTAGCCAAATTATCTTTTGGAAAATGATTAATGGTGTACTGTAGATTTGCAATAAGGTTTCGGAATTTTCATTTTCACCTTGGGGATGTTAGGGCACATTGTTGTTACCCTGATCCGTCCGTCTGTCTGTCTGTCACACTAAACTCCTCTTTTATTTTAATTAGTAACCAATTAATCTTTATGAGTATGACAAGTGGTGTCCTTTAGATGTCCATTAAGGTTTTCGAATTTTCAATTTTACCCTGGGGGCAAATTGGAGGGTAAAAAACGATGTTTTTTGTTTTTGTTTTTAACAAACCTGGAGGCATGCTATCGAAGTTTTCCTAATAATAGTTCTAAGATATGACTTAAGTTGTATCTTAGGACGATTCTTAGGATTGTCTCAAGATATATCTTAAGATGGACATAGGAGCTCTCTTAGGACTAACCTAACTACTCTGCAACCATGTTTAAATATCAACAAAGTTAAGATAAGACATGTCTTAAGTTTATCTTAGGACTGGCCAAGTGATGTCTTAAATTTAGGAGAAATCTTAGGATATATCTTAAGTTAGGAATGGTTCAATGACCTCGCTTAGGACTAAGATACATCCTAAGTTTATCTTAAGATATGACTTAGTCCTAAGATGGCTTCGATAGCATGGCTGCAGGTTCTTAGAACTCCTCTTACAATTTACACAGTAGCCAAATCATCATTGGGAAGATAACTGTTGGTGTCGTGTAGATGTGCAATAAGGTTTCAGAGTTTATTTTTTCATCTTGAGGGGCAAAACAAACCTTGGTTTTCAGAACCCCTTTTACAATTTATGCAGTAACCAAGTCATCTTTTTGAAAATTATTGGTGGTGTCCTGCAGATGTTCAACAAGTTTTCAAAATTTTCATTTTCATCCTGGGAGCCAAATGGGGGTAATTTTTTTTTCCGACAAAACAACCCTTGTTTCCAGAACTTCTTTCTCGTATATTTTACGCAGTTGTCAAACAATATTTTGGAAGGTAATTGGTGTTGTCCTATAGATAAGAAATAGGTTTCGGAATTTTCATTTTCACCCTGGGGGCCAAATGGAGTCAATATCGTTTATCTATAGAAACTCCTTTTACATTTTATGCAGTAGCAAAATCATTTTATGGAAGATGATTGGTAGTGTCCTGTAGATGTGCAAAAATGTTTCAGAATTTTCATTTTCATCCTGGGGGCCAAATGAGAGTAAAATAAACAAAGTTATATCTGCAAAAGAAAAAAAAAATACTGGTTCGCAGGACTTCTCTTACATAGTAGCCAAATCATCTTTAGAAGGTGGTGTTCTATATATAGATGTACAATAGGGTTTTGGATTTTTCGTTTTGAAACTTGAAACTTGAAACTTGTTAATTTGATTAAACGCCAAAACTATATATGAAATACATATTCTATGGCGTTGTATATGAATAATAAAATCTATTGCAACACAATAAAATACAAGGGTATAAGAAGTAAAAAACAACTATACGTATGAATATTGTTACTAAAACGAATAAAACATAATAGTATGTGATATCTAAATATGTACAGTATTTACACTAAGATATACACAGAAATTAAGAATCAACGCTAAGAAATTACAAAATAAAAACATTTTTTTTTTTTTAAATGCCAAGAAAGTAAAATACTCCTTTTAAGAAAGTTCGTGCATAAATATTTCCTTTAAAAATAGTCATAAAAGTTGCAGAACGTGTGTGTTTTGAGACTGTTCTTAAATTTTTCCAATGAATTGGAGTGCCTGATATTGGTTGGCAGAGAGTTCCACAATTTTGGCCCAGCAGTGCTAAAGCTCCTGTCGCCGAAAGTCTTTCTTCTGTTGAAAGGCACAGTATAGTTGCTGTATGTCGTTGTCGATGACCGTAAACCATGCCTATGTGCAGTGTGTCTTGCTAGAAGTTCAGTTAGGTAAATTGGTGCTTCATTTGTTGAACATTTGTACATTTGTTTTCACCCTAAATGGTGGTCAAAAACGACGATTTTCTTTAAACTTAAAAACCATTGTTCCCAGAACTCCTCGTACATTCTATGCAATAGCCAAATCATCTTTAGGAGATGAATGTTGATGTCCTTTAGATGTGCAGTAAGTTTTGAAATTTTCTTTTTCACTTAGAGGGGCAAATGGGTGGAAAAACAGCGAACAAAAACCTGGTGTTCAATGGATTGTGTTGTGTGAAACAAGACTATATTTGCTTTAGAGTTGGAATCTAACCCATTTTAAAGATATCTGAACAATCAAAAGATGATGGGGGTTGGGGTGATCCCGGGGCACTTGCCCATCAAAATACTCGATGCATCTTGATATGTGCATCGGGAATACACTTCAGGACCTGAATCGTTTTAAATATATTTCAACAATTATGAAATAGGGTTTGGGATGGCCCCAGGTCACTTGCATCATGTAAAAGGCCAGATTGCATTAAATTACCACTATATGTTCAAAATTACCTCCACACGCACATTGCCACGAATAAATAGTTATAGCTACTGTTAGCCAGTGCCTTTATAAAATACAACATCTGAAATTGAGATAAAAATGCAATTTATGGTAATCTAGCTATTCCTCCCAGAGGTCAAATTCTCACCAGAGGTCACATTCTCACCAGAGATCATATGTTCACCAGAGGTCATATTCTCACCTAAGGTAATATTCTCACCTGAGCATTTTATGTTGAATGATCATCTATATTCAATAACAATTTGGACAAAGTGTTTCTTTTTACTTGCAGCAAATCGTATTTGGTTTCATTTAATAAATATAACTTCAAACTCGATGATACATTTATTTTTGTTGACAGATCTATTTAAGATCATTGCATTTAGTGAATAGTACCACCATTCTGATCACTCCATAGTAATACTAAGCATTTGTCGTGATGATGATTCGAACCCGTTGAAAGCTGCTGAGACAGTCGTGGAATAGTCACGAACTCATTTTTATCATGACAAATGTTTTCCTTTTATTTCAACAAAACAGAGGTGATACATTTAAGATATTTCACCCTTGGTTTATTTCTAATTATTAATCACGTGACTATTTTCTACACACGTCCAATCGTTTTCTCTCTGTATGAGAACGGGCGGTTTTCCTCACGTTTCCTCCTAGATAGTCTACTTCCAACAGTGTTCGCTCGAAGTAATCGATCAGATCTGTATGTTGGGATCATGTGATCGTCCAAGAAAATACTATCTTCACTGTCTGATGAGCACCCATCGGAATGAATGTCAATATCTCTCTGACTCTTACGCCGGCGCCGATCGGCGTCCGCTTTTTTCATATCCTTTTTTTCTTGTACACTGCGAATTTGTTGTATAGTTCTGTTACTAAGGGAACTTATTCGAAATCGTCTGACCATACTTATTAACTGTTTTTGTTCGGCCTTTTCTGTTGGCAGTTCAGGTTTAATGTCTTCAAATTCTAAGACTTCCGGTTCACTTATCTGATCCTTGTGACGCTTTCGTTTATTAACATCACCATCGTCATCGTTGTCATCGTATAGTTTATTAGATCTGAGTCGTAAGAATTCTTCTGCTGTTATATTTTGTTTCAAGTTTCCCGATTTTCTTTGTCTGGATCGCGGACGGATCTTCGTGTATCTGGTAAGAGTAATTCGCGGAGACCCTATCCGATTGTCATCATCTACCTCTTTCGTAGAATCTAAATATTTGATAGACTCCGAGTTCACTCTTTTCATCTCCTTCACTTCTAAAATTAAAGCAATTTTCCGTTTGCTTAATGACTTGACATACTTTTGTCTTTGCTCAAAGATGTTTCTACACGCATTACGGAGTTGAACATCGGCACACCGGTTTTTCCGTTCGACATAAACTGATGGCAGCATCACAGAGCTCGGGAGTTTATGTGAATGTAGTAACTTAAGCGGCACCATTTGGATTACTGATATAAATTCACTATGACTGATAAGAAAATTGAAAATAAAATTCGTTTGAATTATGAAAATCCACAACGAGTGCACACAGTTCCGTGCCTTTAATCTGAAATACTTGATTTGAATTTGTGCATGTACTTATTCAAAATGTTTTGAGACAAGACATATTTCGTCTGGGAGATTTTAAAAAGGAAAATCAGTAAGCATGCAAGCCCAGAGAGGTATGGATATTCAGACTTTTATTAAGGTTAATTAAAGTAATGACTTGTTCTTTTGTTTTACCCAAGTCTGTTTTGTTAAGGAAAACAAAACAGAAACAAAGCGTCGTGTCCGTGCGCTCCGATTATACGAGGTGGAATCTCCCCTGCAGTGAAATAGACACCTCAAATCCAGCATAATGTTGATTTCTTGTTTGATGGTTTCATACGACCTTGCTGGATAATTGCATAGTATTGGTGTGATAGTCAACACACGGCCTATAACACATATTAACACAAGCAATACAAGAAACGTTTGCATTTTTTTTTTAAATTTGGGATTTCCGAGAAAAAAATCACAAGACATTTGAAAGATATCGAAATATCACTTACACGTCATTTAATGATTATAATAGATAATTCCCTCAAATATTCCTCTTCGTATAAACATCAAGTCTGTTGCTCTTTCTGACATATTTTATTAAATAATTTCTACATTCAAGGCTCCCAAACATCATGGACTGGAGGTTGCGGGGCTTCATTAGGGTGCCTCACAAACAGAATATTGCGGGGTCAAATTTAAGTCCTTCACTAAACTGGATGTTAAGGGTTTTTTGTCCCACTCTGGATTGTATGATGCGGGGATAAATTTGGGTCCCTCTTTGGACTGCAGGTTGTGAGGTTAGATTTGGGTCCCCCACTGCCAGCGAGTAAAATTAAAGAGCAGACACTTTAATTTCTGCTGCTGGAAATCAGTACTTTGTTGGTCATGAATGTATTCTCAAGACTGGGCGCTGCTTACTTAATCTTTATTCGACTGATATCGACTTTTCAGAGAGATACGAACGATAACGCTGTACAGGGGAGTGGAAAGCTACACTACCTATATTTTACTCCCTATCGCTCTTTCCTTAATCATTCGTAAAAAGAAAATCTTATTTCTTTTTTCAGATTTATTGATATGTTTATATAATCATGAGTAAAATATGTCAGACTTTATATCGGAATCTATTAAAGTCCAAGTTGTAGTATGTATGAACAAAGACAAAAGATACATGATTAATTATTGCACAAAACATTGAACGCTATCATTTAAAAGCCTCGCTCGTAATTCAATACAATCCTGGTGGTAGAAAGTGTGTACAGTCTTCATCAAATAGTAAATCTGTCAAACACTTAAATAAACAAAGACATGTTTAACCGCTTCAGAACATATTCATAAGTACTTAATGAACACCTTGAAATTAATACACATTACGAGTTTATTTCTTCTGAACTGCTGTAGCACCACATAATGGGTTAACATCATCACAGCACCATTTTGGTTTTCTTTAAAAGGAAGAAAATCCTCCTCATTCCTTCCTGCCTTGCTCTACAGTCACTGTTTGTCATATTTCAGTCTCCTGTGGACATTCACTATAGGTTCTGTACGTACTTGCGCTGAAATCTTCTCTGTAAATTTGTAATTCGGGTATCCAGTAATCTTTCTTCGTATGATGACTTTTTAGCACTAAGTTTCCCTTCTGATGGCATTAAAACGGTTCTGCATGGCCTGTGTTTTGACGCTGGATTTGGAGACATTTCTTCTCCCTCATCCTCAAACGAGTAGACACTAGAACCGTCATCCGAGCTATTGCCGTCCGAACGGTAATCGTCTGTTTTGGCGTTCTCTTTCAACAGTCGGAGTCTTGCTTTTTCTTTAGCAAGAAATGACGATGACGAGTGCACAGGTGTCTTTTTCCTTCCGGGATGACCGTCTTTCACATTTCTGATTTTTGCGATATCTTTCAGTAAATCTTTTTGTTCTTTGGACATCTTCCCCACCGACAGTTGCCTTCTGATTTCGATCTCAGACATAGTCTGCTGTGTTTTCTTCTCCACCCAATGGTTAATGTGTTCGGCGAAATCATCAGCAAGAGATTTTCCTTGTGGAGGACAAATAAGAGTGAAATCGGTCATCTTCTGGCTGCAAAATTTGAATCTGATTTTGATGTGTACGGATGATCGAAGAAAATTGTAATGATGACAAACAGTGTTGTTTCGGTCGTATATATAGCCAGCACGCACGCGAGCTCTCCGCTGAGATGTTAGGCGACATGCAATATACCTCTCATGTACTTCAAGGGTTATAAAGAGTGCATAGGTAACCACTAGACATATATCATATTGCGCCCCTTGGTGTGAATGAGCGAGTGTAGGTATTCTTCAGACGCAACAGAGCTGAGAGAAAGGAAAAGTAAATACCCTCGGCAGGACTGTTCGATCTTTGCGATAACGGCCGCGGGAGAACAGGGGGCTTGTATTGATTGTGTTTACTATTATTTGGCGTCTACCAAAACGTCTGTATCAAACGAGTACTGGTTACATAAATCACCAGACGAAATGAACAAGGCAATGACATCTCTTGAAAACTATCTGTAGGCCCTAATACAATACACAAGATTTAATTTCAACAATAGTCAACATGCGTATTAATTATTTACCATAACTGAATTATCATAATTTAAATACATGCACCTCTATTTTAGTTTTCGTCCGTACCAATTCTCGAATTTACAAAGTACAGATTTTCTTAGTAAAGTTAGAAAATTTCAATTAGCATCAATGTTTAATTGAATTGAAAGAAACATTCATCATTACACTACTTTGATTGTATATCAAATTAGTGGTGTTTGTTTCATTATAGGTGTAATATAATTTTCAGAAGCACGAGATCTATATTGACACTTTTTATGAATATAAAATCGTTGGGAATAAATATACATACTCATACGACAACCATAAATCGTTTCTCAGTCGTTATATGCACACACCCTCCATACCAACATAAGTACACCTTTTGAATTTTGATGTATGGTCCAAATCAGCTCTTCACTGTTGCTCAGATGCAAATGATTTGTGTAAACGTCGACACAGACATCAAATAACAAGATGTTTAAAACAAGATGTTTAACGTCTCTGTGTAGAGGATATCTATATACCCCATACGGCGAATCGAATTCTTTTTTAATTAAAAATATTTCTACGCAATGTATTCAGTATAAAACACCGTAATGTAGGATCAATAGGACAAAACTCTTAACAGTACACATGTACACATTTAAATATGTCACGTCAGAAACAAAGTACGAAAGGCAAAGAAAGTTGTACAAATTATCGTAATAGTTGACATGCGATTAATTTTTGTTCATATTGATTAATTAATATTCACATTGGAAATCAATGAAATCGGAAACAAAATGTATGGACTATGGAAATATAGAAAATATACTAAAAACTTAAATTCAGTCTGTAGATTTGCTTATCTCCAAGAAAATATTACTTTCCTAGATCCGCCACCGTGCTTGTAATTTAGAGTTTAACGAGAGGGATGATCATACATCGTCGTGAGCCTCTGCTGAAATGTACGCTTATTCCCCATTTCAAGGGTCATGGCTTGCGAAAAAAGAAAAAAAACCGGAATAACCCCCCCCCCCCCCCCCACTTCTCGCTCACAGATCTTATCGATATGAACTGTTCATGCACCTACAAAATATTGCATGTACATAAAATATTTAGTATCCTTAAAATATACGCTTTTTTTATTCAGCAGTGTGTCCTCTGTTCCGGTCTGTGTGATGTCAGCAGTGTGTCCTCTATTCCGGTCTGTGCAGTCTCAGCAATGTGTCCTCTGTTCCGGTTTGGGCAGTGATTGTATTATACTCAGCAGTGTTTCCTCTATTCCAGTCTGTGCGGTGTCAACAGTGTATACTCTGTTCCAGTCTGTGTGGTGTCAGCAGTGTGTCCTCTGTTCCGGTCTGGGCAGTGATTGTATTCTACTCAGCAGTGTGTCCTCTCTTCCGGTCTGGGCGGTGATGTAATCTGCGTCCCGAGTGCTCTGTTTGAAAGACGCATGTGATGGTACATATATGTACTGACACACACTCTTCCATTTAGGAAGTGTAGCATCAGGTACTGACCCACATATCTTAAGTATGAATGTGACTATATATATATTTTTTAAACAAATCTAGACTATACTGAATGCATTATTTTTCCTTTTTTTTTTTATTTGATGAAGGGTATGATATATCTTTAATGATCAAATATTCTAAAATCGCTACTCGATAATTCGGAGATGGTGGACGTATTAGATATATATAATAAAACTGAACGATTTAATATGATAATTAGACTCTTATTGTCTAGCAACAACTCTTTCAAGGCCTTATCTCTCGCATCAAATCAGCATCTTGGCACAGCTAGATATTCTCAACAGAGATACCTGTATTTATTTTGTTCTCCCGTCTCTTGCCCATCTATCGCGGCCGACGACAATATTTTACAATGGATGACAATATGTACAATGAGGGTACGTACGTAATGTCGCCGACGATAGTACGTACCGCGACGAAAAAAATGCTTTGTCTCGGCACATATTGTCATCGGCAAGAATATATATCAACGGACGGCAGCATTTACCGTAAGGGTATGTACATATCGTCACCAACAACAATGTGTAGGACGACAATAATGTGACGTCACAGAGCATTTTCGCCGTTATCACCATAATTTGTCGTCAGAAGCGGATTGATTGATTGTTTGTTTGTTTTACGTCCCGTCGAGAATTTTTCACTCATATTGAGACGTCACCACCAGTAGGTGAAGTACCACAAATTTAGACCTATGCTCAGCGCTCAGGGCCGTAGCAGTGAGGGTTCTTTAACATGCCAACGTCTACCGTGACACGGGACCTCCGTTTTTAAGGTCATATCTGAAAGACCTGTGATTCTCACTTGTAAATGCCGAGCGTTTGGCAAAGGAGCAATCACTACCTATTTTTCGTCTTAGGTTTGACGCGACCATGGCACGAGCGGGGCTCGAACTCACGACCTCCCGATTACGAAGCGAACGCTTTAACCCCTTAGCTACCGCGACTGGTATCGTCGTCAGAAGCGGAGGAAAATAGGAGATCGCTTCATCTACATTGCCATGTACATCTGGAATGAAAAATGTCATCCTCGCAATGTCAGGGAACTGTGATTACGTGCCCTTGCAGTTTATGTGGAGGTCCCTTGACATTAAGAAGATGGAAAAATGCTAGCAAGTCAACGAATTTTATTATGCATAAAACCTATTTGTTATGACATGTCATACGTTGCAATACTAATCTTTTACATTTGTACTTTATATTTTTTTTCATTTGTATTATATAGTTTTTCACTTGTATTGGGATATTTTCCAGTTATGTTACAGTATTGTATGTTTTAAATTTGTATTGTATAATTTTCTTTTTGTATTCTATATTTTGCATTTGTATTATACCATTTTTTATTTATATTGTACAATGCAAAACAGAGCTCCCCATGTCACAACAGGTGTGGCACGATAAAGATCCCCGTCTGCTCAAAGGCCGTAAGCGCCGAGCTAGGCCTAAATTTTGCAGCCTTTCACCGACAATGGTGACGTCTTCACATGAGTGAAAATACAACCAACCATCCATTTGTACTGCAAATGTTTTATATGTATTGTATGTATTTTTATTTATTTATATTGTATAATTTTTCAGTTTTATTTTATCTAAAGGATTATTTTGATTTGTTACGAAGGAGTTCATAATTCCTGTATCGTGTTGAAAACGATTGAGCGAGATGTTCAACCACAAGATAAACTGGTCTCCTTTTTTCAAGCATGAATTTGTTTGTTTGTTATAGGTCCCTTCGAAAATGTATCATTCATATTGAGACGTAACCAGCTGTAGGTGAAGTACCACAAATTTAGACCTATGCTAAGCGCTCAGGCCCGTAGCAGTGAGGGTTCCTTAACGTGCTAATACATGCCGCGATGTGGGACTTCGCTTTTTAAGGTCATATCCGAAAGCCCCGAGATTCTCATTCACAAGAGAGTTTTATATGTGGATGAAAAAGTGGAGGGTATGTACAAATGTACAAGAAGACGGTGAGATTGAAAAAGAATTTTGTTGAATCCCTGCTGGACTCGAACCCGCGATGTTACATCAGTCGACATGTTAACACCAAAAGAGCTACCCAGATAGGTAATAACAACAACAACAAATATACAAATATTACTAATATTTATATTATCATTCTGTTTTAAGATAGCTCCATGCTCATATGGTGTCACATGTAGGTTTTTGCAAAAATCTTTCTTTCTTTCTTTTTCTTTTCTTTTTAAATTAAACTTTGCACATGATAGAAATAAATCCTTTGAAGGCATGTTATATTTTATTCACTGGATAAACCAAAAACGTTGGTAGAGTATTGATACTGAAAAAGTTTATATTTTCCACAAATAATCGATAATTTATGAATTTAAAAATTCTTGTCAAGGAAAATAACTCCTATGCTGGTATTTCCTCTACTGTATGTCTATCATACAATAATTTCCCTGGTATCCACATTTAATTTATACATGTTTATAAATCAGCATTTTTTTTAAATTATTGACATTAAAAAATTCGTCATTTTAACAATTTTTATCTATATTTTTTTTTATTATTCTGTTTAACAAAAATTTGTGAATTTCTGATGCATATCATAGATCTTTAAAAAGGTGGCAATATTTATAAATGCTACAGGTAACACGTGTCTTAACTTTTATTGTTAATTCAGACGCGATCGGTAACGCCGGTGCAGTTAAGCAGAACAGCAGTTTGATGGCGGGTAAGTTTTGATGTTATTTATGTGTCGATGATTTATCTAATGTAAAAGTTTACAGGATAAATAGTCAATAGATAACGTCATCGATATATCTAAATGTCGAATTGAAAGCCACAGAAAGCATCTCCAGGTAGTGCAAATTAAAGTTTCTTCAATTCAGGGGTCCAGGGGTGAGGTCGATGGTGGGGATGTACATGAAAACAAATTCTTTTTAAAAGTAGCAGGGGCATGCTAAAACATATCAAAATGCAAACGTTCTTGAGTTGTTTTATGCCACCGCGACTAAAGCCGGGAAGTGGGTATATTGTTTTTCTCCTGTCTCTCTGAAACTTTAACCTTTGTTGATAACTTTTGAATATGATGAGTGATAGCGCTCTGATGTTTTATATATCCCCTGAACTATTTAAGGTAGGGATTTCACAATTTGTACAGGGTTCCGTATAACAAGATCTTACATTTCTTATCATGATCTTTGACTCGTGACCTTGACCTGGTAATTTGACTCAAATTTCAAAACTTTAACAAAACTGTTACCTTGCTCATAACTTTTGAATGGGAGTTGCATGTCTCTCATATTTCACATGTGAATTTCTTGTGAGAAGTACATTTTTAACCTTTTTCACCTTGTGAACTTGACCGTGGAGTTTGACATACTTTTAATAAAAGCTAACCTAGCAACTATTTCCCGAACTATTTAAGGTAGGGTTTTCGTATTTTGTATATAGATTCCTAATTTCATAATGTTTGATCTCGTAACCATGACCTTAGAGTTTGACTTTAATTTCAAAACGTGAACCTTGCTCATAACTTTTGAATTGTGAGTGATATATCTTTTACATTTCATATATGCATTTTTTGTGACAAGACCTTTCTTTTCGTATCAAAGTTTTCGACATTGTACCCTTGACCATTGATTTTGACCTACTTTTATGAAAGTTTAACCTTGATTATATCTCCTGAATTGTTTTATTAATGTAGGACGTTCATATTTTTGTATGTAGATACCTTGTTGCAAGACCATGCATTTCAGACCAACTATGTATAAAACGGCGCAAGATCACTAAAAAGGAAACACAGGCAAGAACGAGTCGGAGTACAACAAAATAGCAATTGCAATATACAGGCAACTCGGCAAACACAGGTAAGAACGAGAAGACGTACAGAAAAATAGCAACTGCAATGTACATTGTACAGGCAACTCGGCAAACACAGGTAAGAACGAGAAGACGTACAGAAAAATAGCAACTGCAATGTACATGTAACTCGGTAAATACAGGCAAGAACGAGAAGACGTACAGAAAAATAGCAACTGCAATGTACATTGTACAGGCAACTCAGCAACACAGGCAAGAACGAGAAGACGTACAGAAAAATAGCAACTGCAATGTACATTGTACAGGCAACTCAGGAAACACAAGCGCAGTGATCGAGGCAATGCAGTCACTAACAGTGCAAATAATAGAACATTTACATGGTGGTTTCTTCCCGTGTACATTGTATCTAGGTTCTCTCCTCCACCAATAAAAACTGAACGCCACCAGATAACTGAAAAATTGTTGAGTGTGGCGGAAAACAATATACAATCAAACAAAAACCTAGTGTGTATTGATGTTTGTTGGTTTTTTTTTTTATTATTGATCAGCACGTGGTTTTTTGGGTTTTTTTTGGGGGGGGGGGGGGGGCATTTTTCAAGAATGAAATCAATATATATCCAAATGTAAAGGACAAAAGGTACCTGTGGACATGGATCACATACCCCCTACCCTTTTATTTACAAAAAAGATATAAAATAAATGGTATCATTTCATTTCATTACTCGTTTTACTATATGTTTGCAACAATAAATGTTAAAAATGTCATTATTTTGCATATTTAATAGATCTCCTAAATCGACCTCGTACTGTATTTAAATAGTATTTTTTTTAACGTTTACTCGTGCGTACCTATAGGAAAACCGGTAATTAAATGTAACCGTTTATTCTATAGATCACAAACAGGGAGGGGGGGGGGTGAGTATGTCCACCACAGATTATGTCTACAGGACTTGAGCTAGAAACTCTCAGTAACAGAATACTGATGATCTTCATATTGTCCAATAATATTTTCCTCATTGGATTTTGGAAATTTGAATCAAATTTTGTAGAAGGGAATTGTTAATGCTATAACCAGACAGGTATCTCATATTCCTTCATTTTTCAGTCAATATTTGGACTCCATTGTTGAAAATCTACATTTACTACATATGGAAACATCTTCATTTAAAAATACTGATTTTTGTTTCGTTGCAAGACCCTTCGCAAAACATGTCTGTATATGTACTTTAAGATACAGCCACTCACTTCTATATCCAGCATCTCCCCTCATTGGACATGATATATTCAACCTTAGTGATGCCGGTGTAACGACGAAAAGTGACCCCCGTAGAATAATGACCGGAGGGTCAAATTTCTACGTAGAAAAATGACCCCCCGGTCATTATTCTACAGCAAGTAGGGTCATTTTTCGACTGTAGAAAACCCTTCCAGACCGTTTATTCTACGACACCACACACGTTGAAAAATGACCCCCATAGAAATATGACCCCCTACTTTTTCACTATATTATACAATAATATCTTATGAAATGAGATGTAATACTCAATATTCGTTCATCCCAGGGTTGGATAGGGTCGGTGAAGATAACTGTGTCTCCTGTTTTTTTGTTTTTTTTTTAAAAATATCCTTAAATGTCGTGGAAGCAAATTTAACACCACTTCTTATATGGGCCCCATAAAATATGATTTAATAATTCCTATTTCTTTGTGATTGGCTGAGAGTCACCAATGTAGAAAAATGTTACTTCTATATTTGTCTACACATGACTTGCAATGTGTACGGGGTTGGGAAGGAGGAGGTGCGAGCTAATAAATTTTTTTAGCTGTCAATTTCCCCTGATAACGCCCCCCCCCCCCCCCCCTCTCTCTCCCCCCCCCCCAATCTATCCCATGAAAGAGCCTGGCATTGGTGTCCTCAATGGGACAAGGGGACATTTAATCTCATTCGTCTGCAAGTCTGTCTGTTTAAATTTGTCACAAAAACTTTAACCTTTGTCGTAACCTTTGAATGAGATAGTGCTTTCGTATTTCACATGTATATTACCTGCTACAAGATCTTACCAAATATACTATGATTTTTAAAAAAGAAAGAGATATGGCTATCATTTTATATATGTATAATCCTTTCTAAAACTACGTTTTCTGACCCTGTGACCTAGACCTTGAAGGTTGACCTACTTTTCAAAAATGGTATATTTCTGTATATTTCTAGATTGGGAAAAGATAGGGGTTTCGTATTTGCATTCCTGAAACAAGACGTTCTCGAGCATGCTATGGTTTTTTACCCCTTGACCTTCATGTTTGACCTAATCTGCCAAAAAATCGCTGGAGATTACTTTTGAATGACATAATTATATGATAGGGTGTTTATATTTGACACAACATGCCATAAATAATGGTCTCCCATCCACTGACACCGGAAGCGGAGATCACAATTCTTTGATTTCATTTCAAAGCAACTAAAGTACATTAAGAATTCCAAATTGATATATATTTTTATATATTTATTTATTACAACTACAACTATAAAAAGAGCACAGAAACTTGCCACTAACTTTAATGTATTTTCAACGTTTACTAAGGGGTATCATATTTCGAATTTTTTGCAACAAACTTGTCTTCCAAATCCTCCCATTCACACAATAAATTGAACACATTTGGATCTATTTCCTCGCTTAATTTTTCTAAACCTTTTACTTGATGCGGAAAATCTTTGAACTTCAATACGTATACGTCTTCTGGTCTTTCTAATTCTCTGACAATATTGGAGTTGGTGTCATTGTTTACCAGTGCAGCTTTAAGCATTCTTTTTGAAATATACTGGTGGTATTTCTTTGGCACGAAGTTTTTGATGTAGATGTACGGTGTTCTGCTGTAAATATCCTCTGTTACATCCAATACAGGTTCGTAATGGTTTCCAATATTCATAATAAAAATGCATTTCGAATTGGATTCGTTTTTTCCCTCGTGTAGGGGAGGGTACGGCAGCCAGACGTAATTGTCGTTGTTTTTGTCATTCATCCCGTGCTTGCAGTAAACAAAGATCGTTGTATTGCAAATTGTAGCGAATGTACGGATTTCTGTATCAGTACCCCAGGAACCTTCATGTTCCATCCGCGAACGTTTCAAATATTTTGGATCCGCTTCCATGGTTTGCAATAGATGTTTATTCTCCTTCATAAAGCCAACAACTTTATTTCGTACATCATTGTGATATGATTTTTCCACGAAAAGCGATATTTCCGTATATTCTTTCGAGTCCATGGTGTGAAGCAAAATGACGAACAGAATTGTTGCCTTTGAAACTTCAAAGAACCCCGCCTATTTGATGGCATCATTTTATCCTAAACAAAGTGATTGATGTTTTAAGCCTATAATATTTTTCCCATGGGAGCAATGTTTTGAAATCAGACTGTGTTGTCACAATCACTAACAAAGGCAGCTGGTAAACGATCAAAAATAGCCAAAATAAATAAAACGCTAGAATTTGAAAGGAATTTGTGAATCGGGTGAGCTCATATTTACATTGATATAA
Organism: Ostrea denselamellosa; assembly: GCA_024699665.1. Classification (NCBI taxonomy): domain Eukaryota; kingdom Metazoa; phylum Mollusca; class Bivalvia; order Ostreida; family Ostreidae; genus Ostrea; species Ostrea denselamellosa. The sequence goes on along the minus strand of JAMZEH010000066.1, from coordinate 1,337,452 downwards.
GAAATCTCGGATTAGCAATAATAATTTTATGTACATGCATTAGGTATCCCCCCCCCCCCCCCCCCCCCAAGAAAATGTTTCATCCGATTGAATCAGTTATTCAAAAACAAGTAATGTTTTATATTTGTGCACACCCAACATCAAATGTTGTAATATTGCTAATCATACTCGGGGAAAAAATTATGTATATTAGACTGGGAAGATTTTTTATGCTGCAGACATTCGGTTTTTCTATTGGTAAAAAATATTATATATAAATAAAAAGGAAAAAGGCAATATAACTGTGTATAGACTTCTGTAATTTTTTTTTAATATGAAATACTTCTTTTATATGCATCAAATCTTTTGATATAAAATGTCTCAATTTGTTTGTGCTTTGGTGATACTAGCAAACGACAAAAGACATAATCAGGTATAAAAAAAAAGAGGGATCTCAGGGAAAAAAAAAAAATCATTATCTGTCCAAATATTGGAACTTCCTAGTGATCAACCTTGAAGCAATAAAAAGAGAACGTGTATTAGCAGAGGATGGGGGGACATCTAAAAGAAAATTTACTCTAATAAAATACTATACTCAGAAAAGTTAATCACAGTTTGTGCCCCTGATGTTGAAGATATTTATGAGATATAATTTTTTTCAACAATTGCCCGTTTTTCATGCAAATTTGGTGGTTCAGAAACAAAAACTTTTCTTGTAATTTGTGAAGAAAAAAAATGAGACTTTTTTGGGGATATTTTGCACATAATTTACCCAAAGTAAAATCAAAGAGGATAACAATTATTGAAACTGAACATTTTTTGTTTATGGGTGATCTTGATTTTTTAAAAATAATAACAAGTATGGAAATATATTTTATAAATTAAATTTGACAAAACAAATCTAAGAACGTGGTATTCTTGCTCTATAGTCATGGAACTGTTATTCGCTTTCCTTTAATTGGGATAAATCATCTTGTTTTATTGATTTTAGGTATAGTGGGTAGAACGCATGAAATAAACACTTCATATCAGAAGACTGCGTGATTTTACCCCTATTTATTTTCCGACAAGAATATTCTTACCAAAACCAGCCCTTTGCATCAAAAAATGACATAGGGTCATTATTCTACGGGGTCATTTTTCTACAATCCACACGGAGAAAAATGACCCCAAAGCCATATTTTCTACGAAAAAAGGGGTCATTTCTCTGTGTAGAATATTGACCAGGGGGTAAAATTTCTACGTAGAAAAATGACCCCCGGTCATTATTCTACGGGGGTCATTTTTCGTCGTTACACCGGAAGCAGTCAAACCACTCTGATAGAATTCATCAGAGAAAAGTGAACCAGCGACCATTACAGCAAATGATGTCACTGCAAGATGAAAATTACAAAAAAATGATCATTGTTGTCAGATGAAAATTCTCCATGCGTCTTCCCATTGCAGCAGTACTAATCTCCGCTATCTGCACTGCATGCTCATATAAACACTACCACAGTGGACTAATTTACAACTCTTAACACTCAGAATTTTAATAAAACCAATTTATTCCATATCATAGAATACAAAACTTAAAGATGATCACATTTAAACCTCAATTACAAACAGTCTTCATACATTGTAAACAAAAAGAACCTCTGATGTTAAATAAACAGAATCATATTTAGAAATGGAGTTGTACAGACAAGCAAATAATTTTTAAACAGAAAGTGGAGACTGAACAATTGTTTACTGTAGATTCCTAATTATATGTGAGGAATTTATGATCACTAATTTAGCGAGAAGCATCACTCACGAAATATAAATACCCTCTTATATTTAAATTATAAACTTTTGATCATCAGTCCATTCGTGAATTTCTGTTCTCGTAATTTGAGGTTTACAAGTCATTTTGCAATATCAAATACTCACCTAAAATAAGGAATCTACAGTAGTTCCATGATATGAATCCATGTATGTGTCATGGTCAGGCATATATAATCAAAATCCATTGATAATTCTGACACCAATACAATATCTTATGTCAGGTTCACTAAGTAGAACACAATATTGCTAACTGCAAATCTATACAACTTAATGGTGTACATATGGTCTGACAAGTTTTCAGCAAGAGGGACTAGCCTACTGCCTTTTTGTCAATGACTGTGATGAATCCTCCTCACCCATATATTGGCTGATACAAGATAACTTCATTGGATAGATGGACCATTTAGATGCTGCTGGTGACTGAACCAATGAACATGATAATGTTGTATCCTCTTTTGACCATTATCAAATCAAAGGCCTACTCTTAACAATGTCAGTGTGATGCAACTTGTCATACTATTATATCTCAAATTTAAATACTCTCCCACAGTAACAGAGATATTTAATTGTGGGATTTAAGAATATCTTATAGAGTAATAAAAATTTTATGTTTTCATAACCACATTAAAACCAAGAGGAGACAACCTCTCTCATTACACTGCAGCCATGTTTTAAGGTTTGTATCTTATTTTTGAAATTTTCACAATTATCAGAAACATCTTTTACTCAGAAATCAATCTCATATAATTACAATCACTCTGAATTACAACATAATTATTCTGACAGACAAGGTGAAAATATGAGGATAAAATAATGACGTAAGAAGAAATGATGTGGTGAAACATTGAATGTTAATCACTGGAATGTTTGTCCCTGCCAGAATCTGTCATTACAAAGAATTGATTAGTAATGTTCATGTTACAGAATCTAAATGTGCAATAGACTTTCCATTAATATCTGTATACTGGGATATTTCCCTCCATGTTTTCTTTACATGAATCACCTATAACATGATTTGTTATAACTCGCATCCTTCCAACTTAATTCTTAATTTCCACATCCATTATGTTTCTCAATACATAAATTTAAAACATCATGCAATATTTTTGAAATACAATAGTACATGATTTTTTATTTTATTTTTTTTTATCAAAACCAAAGAATTAGATTCAATTTATGCATAAAATGGCCCTGTTTATTTCCATTACAAAGAAATGACCTAACTTCATACTTCACTGATAATAAAGCATTTGATTTATGGAAGAATAGGCATGTAATTTGTAAATTTGTTTTATCAGGAAAACTGCTAAATTACAATATATGAATTTCATTTCAGCCCACAATTCAAGAAATCACTGATGTTTACAGATCATTATCAAAAGATTTAATCAATAAACAATAAAATAAATTGCAGAGTTTGTTCCATTACAAATTTTGGCTATTTTGAGTGAAAAACTGACAACTTGCCTACATAGTGGTGTACTCCTAAACATCATAATGTACAACCTACCATAAAAATTAGGCCCTAATCGAAGAAGCACTTTCAAAAGTTTTTTTATTTTTATGCTGAAAAGAGAAAATATAAACTTGTAAACTTAAAAGGGTCAATTACGGTCCTATGTAAACCTTGTCTTTTCACATTGCTCTGCACTACGGAAATTGAATTTTTCAATGATAACATAAAAAATTCTAATGATGCAAAATAAAATTCGATAAATTATTTGAATGGAGAGTAATAACTACCACAGGATGAAATTTTTCCCAGTATACATATATAATATTTAAACAATCCAAATCTATAATCAGCTGTTAAAATCAATCCTGGGTATACAATTAGATATTTTCTTTTTCAGATACTGAACGTTTGTCTTGATACATGTATGAATTACATAAGCTATGAGAGGTCTGACATCAGTATATATACATTTACATTCTCAAAGAAATATCAAAGTAACAACAACTTAATATAATTGGCATATTACACTGACAATATTTAAATAAAGTTTTCTCTTTCAATTTGATGGTTTTGATTTACACATGGCGTTGGTCATTACGGGTACATGTATAAAATTAACTCCACTTTAGATTTCTTATCATATAAAAGAAATCTTTAAACACATTGACTTGTGAGAAACATCTCTTGCAATTTAAAAATTCTTGCTTTTATTCATTTATAACCATCATATATAGATTGAAGTCACTCCACTTACAGCACCTGCTTTTACATTTTATGTGATGACAGTTAACAGTAATTCCGGCAAATTAAATACTCGCCTAAAATAAGGAATCAACTGTATCAAACTATTTTTTAAAAAATGTTTTACAGTGAAAAACAATGACAACTACAATTACAAGCAATACCCCCCCCCCCCCCCCCCCATTTTTTTTTTTTTGCCTGGAACTTTTCAGTATGTATACAGTTTAAAAATTTAAATATTTAAAAGCAGACCAAAAAAAAAAATAAAAAAAAAAATTTCTTCTGCAATTCAAAACACAAAATAGTTACTATAAATAAATTACAAAAAATATGATACAGTTTGTGGATTGAACCAAGTACTTCAAATCAAGGCTACATACACTATGCATTATGTGCATTCACAATCAACTTGCTGTTTTGATCAAATGCATAATTTTTAATTACACACTCTCTACATACACAACAGAAGTTATATGAAACTTTTCAACTAAATTATCACATAATATAAATAAAACTGGAAGCATTCCCAGATATAATATACACAGTTAATTAAGGTTCAGTGGATTTCCTACATATTAAATTGTCAAAGTGTAATCATGTGTGAAATGATTGCTGTTGTGTTTTACTCCCTTGGTTGCTGTAGGGACGTGTGCTGGTCCAGTGGCCCCCCTCTGATTCTTCTGGGTACATAACAGTATGTGGCTGCTGAGAATCTTTGTATGTTACAGCTGAATTGTTTCCTGAAACATATATAAAGGATACCATAAAATATTCTTCATAAAATCCATGTATTTCTGCAAAAACTTTTACTATGGCAATGAATTTCAATTTAAATGTATAACTTCAAGGTGTACTTACAACTGAAGTTTAATATAACAAATGGTATGCCAGACAATTCATTAAATTTTTAAAAATTCTGTTCCCAAGTTAAAAACAGACACTCTATAAAGGGAATCTTTTGACATATATTATAAATGTCTCGCTGTGAACTTTTAGTTCTCTGGGGGAAAAAAAACTGAATTAGACTAGAGCTACAGATCCATCAATAATAATTACCAACAAAAAAGAATGAGAAGAGCAACTCATTCTGCTCATGATTCAGGTCTTAAATCTTTGTATATTTATATTGCATCTTCAATAGTTTCATGTTAAATACTGGAGTCAAAATGACCTTCAAAGATGAATCAATGTCCCAATTAAATTGAAGATTCAAAGTTTCAATAAAGTTTTCCCGTTTATGTAGCCACGTTAAGATGCCAGGCAATCTGAATCCAAATGATTACATTATATTGTATTTATTTATATTTCCAAAACTACAATTTTTATGTTATTTTCAACAAATGATTACACTGGGGTTAAAGTTAATGCTTGCCCAGACACCAATAGTGATTGAAAATTTGACTGGACAATCTGAATTTGTATTTCAGTTACCCAAATTGGTGATCAGTATTTTCCGTTTATTGCCATTTTGAATTATACATATTTTGTTATTTTATTTTGTTTGTTTGTTTGTTTATAGCCGCCTGAGCAATTTTTCAGCTATCCGGCGTATTTTATTTTGAAATCATTTTAAAAATTTGGTCATTTCAACTCTTTCATACAGTGATTTAATAAATAGCTGTATGATTGTATTACAAGTTACTGAATGACAAGGACAAGGAGTATTATATACAGGGGTATAGAGATCTGAGAAAAGAAAGACAAAGCCTGAAGATTTCGGTATTAAATAATTTTTGACATATTGTTTACTTTCTGTTTCATCGATTTTCACCCGGGCAACCAATTTCTAACTTGGGCAACTACAATCTGATTTTTAGGGACCCAGCTATCTATCATTATTTTTTAGTCAAGTTTAAACCCCGTGACAAGTGTTAATTGTGATGGGGAGAGTTACAGATGCCCCTCTAACATCCCTATCTATCAAGTGGTGCCTTTTTGTCATGTTGCCTTTTTGTGCAAGATATTCCAAATGAATTGTTCAATTGACACTAATCAAAACTATGAATGAATTTCACTATATTTCTCTCATTTATAAGACAGTTAATGAAATCAAATCATTATCCATTTAATATTAATTGAACATGCATGTGTATACAGGTCAGTAATTTTGACCATGCCCATCAGTTCAGTCTCCATAAATAATTTTCAAACCAATTCATTGAAAAATGAGAGTTATTGACATTTTAAGGATTTTCCAATCAAGTGCATGCGCATGCATGTGATCAGCAGTAATTTTGACCATGCCAATCAATATACCTAAACTTTGACTTTTACAAAGAAACAGATCAATTGTAGATGTCTCATCCAGCCATTGGAAATAGACAGTTTGATGTCTGGCTACTCTGGAACATGTTGCCCGAAATGATGAGATCCAAAACAAATCTAACTCAATTTAAAAATTGCTTAAAATTCTTTTAAAAAAAAATATCCAGAGTACTCTTAGATTTGAATTCATCTTAATATATGGACTGTATACAATGTTGCATTTGTTTCTCATTCAAATCTTGCATTTTGTTATATGGTCACATTTCATTTGTTGCTTTTAATCTATAGGTATTATTTGATATGTTTATACATGTTTTTAAATTTATGTCATTTACATGTACAGTATTGTGTAATACTGTTCAGCACAGTAATTTTATATTTAGCACTTTATAAATCTGGTATAATATTCATGATAATTTATGCATTATCCAACCAAAATTGAGGTTACTTCAATGTGCATGGTAGTGAGTAATTTACACCATGTCAATCAATCAAGTCTTAATATATTATAACTATGATATGAATTTCATAAGATTTCAAGGAAAAATAACAAGTGGCCTATGGGCCACGTTGCTCACCTAAATCAGCTTGGCCCTGCTTTTGTTCATTATAAAAGATTTTTTTCTTCAATCTTTATTCCCATGAAAATTTTTTATCACATACAGTGTTCCCAACCTAGCCCCAAAGGGTCATAACATAACTGAACTTGAATTCATAAAACATGGGGATGTCTCAATACCAGTGACTATTATGTCCTTGCTGTTCTGGAGGAGTTAAAGGTCACAATGTTAAAGATTATAGTATGAAATAAAAGTTCTTGCCATGAGAAATCTATTTCCAAAATATGAAAGCTCTATCTTAAATAGTTTATGAGATATTGAATACTGGTTAGGTTTTCTTAAAAGCAAGTCAAACTCTGACTGTCAAGGTTAAACAAACTGATGCCATATAAAAGGTCATGTCGCAAGGAATGCACAATATGAAATATGAGAGCCCCATTACTTAGTTACTATTTGAATGTTATGAATGCTGAAGTTTCGGACTACAGACAGGACAAAAATAATATGCCCCAAAAGAATTTCTTTCAATTAATTTTCTGTATATTTCCTACAAAACTTTGATCTCCTATTGTTACGACCCCACCTTATGTCTGGGGCCCATGAATTGAACAAACTTTGAATATCTGAACTACCTTGCATTTTTAAATATGACAAATCATGGCAGTGCTGTTGTTGAAATGAAGAATTTTAAAGGTGTTTCTCAGTAGATTCTTATGTAAAACTTGGATCCCCTATTGTGGCCCCACCTCAATGTGGAGCAGCCATGACCTGAACAAATTTGAATCTACTTTAATACGTTAAGAAGCTTTCATTTAAATTTCAGTTTTTGTGACCCAGTCAGTGTTTTGTTGTTGTTTTTTTTTTTTTTTTAAAGATTTTTAAATGATCCCAACCTAATTTTGCCTTTTCTTGATTATCTTCCCTTTGGAGGGAACATGTTCCTTCATCTGAACAAACTTGAATCCCCTTTCCACAAGGATGATTTGCGTAACGTTTGATTGAAAAGAAAATTCTTACAAGAAGACACAAAAATTTCCCTAACTTTTAATTATCTTCCCTTGAAAAAGGGTATGGCTCTTCATTTGAACAAACTTGGAATCCTCTTTACCTCGGCTTGCTTTGTGGGAAGTTTGATGAAATTGGCTTAGCGGTTCTTAAAGAAGTTGAAAATGAGACAAAGTTTATGGACAGACAGATGTCAGACAAAAAAATGCAATCAGATTATAAACTCACTGTAGGTGAGTTAAAAAAGAGTTTGTCCAAAAATATCATGTTAAAAAACCAATGCTTGTGGATTCACAAGCATGCACATGTTTTCGTATTTTTAATCATATTACCTAATTTTTGAAAAGTTAATAATTTTTTTTAACAAAGCAGTACCTGGAATGATTTCTAACTAAAAAATATCTGAGGGAAAATAGTTATCATTTGTAAATATATAATAATATGAATACAGAAACAACAATGCATTGACAGGGAACCTAACATGGCTACATGCACAGGAGAACTATATTGAAGCTGTGAGTTTTCCATCCAAAAGAGCTGGCTTTTATCATTTGAAGGAATAGTAGTGGGAAAATATGTTAGGAATTTGTTTATATTAAAAATCCGAGGCAGGATGAAAATATTGATATGACCTTGATCTCTAAAATCAAAGGTTTTATATCTATTAGATTTGTAGCTGTCTGGTCTAATTATCCCATTTTTCTCCAAGGAGCTAGTTTTGTAGTTAATATTTGCCAATGTGCACTGGAAAACATTTTTAACCTTCTTTAAATCTGCCAAAATTGTTTATTGATTGCTCCTTTAGAGAAATCAGTGAATTCAATTTGCCATTATGGATATCAAGGTCAAATGGTTGAAAGCAAAACAAGGTCTAAAAACTCCTTGTATACAGTATTGCAATGTCCATTAGTCTTTACCAAGATTATATTGTGCCCATCCTACCTGAACTACATAAAGGCAAAGATGGGTGGAATCAGGGATTTTCCAACCCATGAGTGCAGTTCAATTAAACCATGACAGTCCTAAAATTTACAACACACAGCTGCAGATATAGAAACACACCCAGTGCCTGGTCCCACCACAAGAGGAAACTATCAGGGTACAACTATCACCAACCCAAACAACTTAAAAAAAAAAACTGCAAGCTTATATATACAATACATACACACTGTACATGATGATGAAACTTGCAATATACATGCATAAATAATGAGGCTGAATTTGCATAGTATTGTGTGAACAATTTCACTTGAAATATCTGTGTTTTGGTTATAAGATGTATTATGGCATGTGGTTATGATCTTTCAAAATGTCCAGTCTATCCCATAAACAGGACAAATACAGTCAAACCTATACTAAACAGTCACCCATGGGATTCGGTACAAGAGACCTTTGTAGAGAGGATACCTCCAAATAGAGGTCCACTTATCAAATGAAACTTAGATTTTCTGTGATTAACAATACTGCATGCATAAAAAGTATATATACAAGGGTTGTTTGATATGTAATGTGTATTGTATGATATCTCAAAAGCATTCTACTCAAACAGTGAAATGAACATTACGTCCTTTATAATTTCAATCTCTGAATCCATTTCTGAAATGCGTCACAGTACACTGATTTAGGTAGACCTCTGAGGCACTGACTGATGGCTAAGCCAAGGGATTGTAATGACAACCAGATAAGAACTTTTTTAAGTTTTAGAAAAAGGAAAAAGTCGCATGGGGCTAGATCTGGAGAGTATGGTGGGTGTGGCAAGATAGTAACCTTCTTTGACTTAAAAATCTGCTTCACAAGCTCAGATGTTATAATGGAACATTATCATGAATTAGATGAACATGCCTAAATCCTGATATTATTTATAATATTTCTTGAGCTTTTTCAGTATAACATCTCAATAATATCGACCTGTAACACTTTTGCCCTTCGACACCGAAATTTGTACGACTACACCATCAAATGAGAAGAATACGCAATAAAAAACCGTCTTTGTGCTGATGGTTCTTTTGGCAACTACAGGCCTTTTACCGTGTTTAGTTAGCCATATTTTGTTTCCAATTTTTCTTACTAGTTTGAAATAGTGAACCCATGTTTCATCTGTAACAATGTTTGCAAATTGTCTTTGATTGAATTTGGGAAACATTTTGAGCAATTGCTTAGCGGTTTGTACTCGTACACATTTTGGTACACATTTCTTACACAAAAGATTTCTGCCAGATGGATACCACATATATTGACAGATGTCAATATATGTAGTATCCATCTGGCAGAAATCTTTTGTACTTTCAAATACGCTTCAATATGAAATGCACCCTTGATAGCAATATGCCAACAGCTTTGGAAATATCACGTATCATGTATCTGCCATCACCTTCAATAATTTCCCCGACTTTTACCTTGTCTGTTACAGTCAAAAGTCAGCCAGATTTTGTTGCACCTTAGACTGATTCTGTGCTAGTCAGAAATTTCTTTTTCCACCTACAAAGTGTCTCATAAGATACCTTATAAGACCCATAAACTTCCCCCAATTCAGTAAAAATCTGCATTACCGAATGACTGAGTTTTGTGCTAACTTTTATATAAGCTCTAATTTTTTCAATATTCTCAACCTGTTCCCAACCATTTTTTTTTTTTACAACTGTGTACAATGCCTGGCTCTATTGAAATGACTACAAGTTTAAAACTATGTGGAGCTGAAGGCTAGTGTTTATATCATTGGAAAGGCATTGAATAAAGCTGTTCAAGAGTATCATCATCCACAAAATCATGCAAAGCGTTATCGCACTGTGGTACAATACACATTACATATCGAACAGCCCTCGTGTGTATATAAATGTATACACACACACATGCATGTAAAATGCATATAGACTGCTACATAATAAACAACAAAATTTGAGGCACTTAGTTTATTTTAATTCATTGAAGAGGACCAATTCACATACAGTTGTACATGCTATTCACTGTTTGAAAAAAAGTTAATGATTTTCATTCAGCAGGTGCATCAATATTTTCTACATCACTAATTTAAGCTTTTTGTTAATATATTTGTAATTTAAGTTTTCCCAACGCCAAGTTTGAAGCAACAGTATAGGCATTTCATCCTGATTCCATCATTTTAATGGCTTCATATTGTTCTTTCATATTTAGTGCTTTCCTTCCACCCTTTTCTCCCAATACTGTGTAAAATTTACTCATGATATGCTAAGTTCTCTAAATAATTTTATTTGTTCATCCAATTGTTTAAAATCATTATTTGTTCATCCAATTGTTCAAAATCATTATTTGTTCCTCCAATTGTTCAAAATCAATCTAAATAGATGGATTATATATTCTCAAGAACTCACCACACTTCATTAGTTGTTTGATTAGTAACAACATGTTCAGAAACCTTCTTATTGTATTTGAATGCAAGTCATGTGACAATTCCAATGGCCACTACACACAGGAAAAAATAGCAGTTTGGTACAAAATTTGATGAACACTGACCGTTTACACAGATGGCTGCTTAATTGTTATATTATACACGATTTTTAATATGGAGGAAATAAAGAGACTGCATGATACAAGTGACTTCTTGATAGACTGTTATGACAAGCTTGACTGTACAATGGTATTTCTGTTACTAACTCTGTCAGTGTAAGGCTGTGTTACTACTCTGTTATGGACTCTGTCAGTGTAGGACTGTGTTACTACTCTGTTATGGACTCTGTCAGTGTAGGACTGTGTTACTACTCTATTATGGACTCTGTCAGTGTAGGACTGTGTTACTACTCTGTTATGGACTCTGTCAGTGTAGGACTGTGTTACTACTCTATTATGGACTCTGTCAGTGTAGGACTGTGTTACTACTCTGTTATGGACTCTGTCAGTGTAAGGCTGTGTTACTACTCTGTTATGGAATCTGTCAGTGTTGGACTGTGTTACTACCAAAATCTAATGCATATACAAGAATTTTATATGTTAACTCAAATGAATGCATTCACTTGTAAGTAAAGAACAATTGTAAATAAATCAGCTCTCTATAAGTCTCTCTACGGTATCCAAAATACCAGCATCACTATGTGACACAATTTTGTATCAAAAATCTGTCTATATCCTATATGTCAGTTTCACATATGCCCTACATTACTTGGCATTTTTGTGTGAAATTGACACAAATTAGCAACTTACCAAAAACTGTTAATTTATTGGTTGTGTCTGTATATTCATCCAACAATGCTGAGTAAATCATGCAAAACACTGAGTGTGTCAATATTCCTGAACAACTCTTGTAGGTCCAGGGCATATGACATTGTATTCCTATATGAAGTCAACAAATCATAGACCAGCATATTACGCGCACAATATACCTAAAGAATAGGAGTTGACATGGACATCAGTACAAAACTGACGTCATTAATGAAAAATCGGCAGCAGAAAAAAAGTGTGACTTATGGGGCATGAGAAGGGCCTAATAATGGATGGGGTATACATGTATGTAATAATCACTTCTTGTGAAACAATTAACACCAAATGATGTGCATGTATTAAAGACTTGAATACTGCCAGTAAGTATGAAACTTTTAAAAGAACATGGCATTCAACTCAAAGATAAAAATAAATAGAACTACACAACTGCAGTTGCATATAACTGACAAATAAATCTTCCTGTAATTTCATCAAATAAATGCACTAACAGCATTAAAACCAAATATAAAGCACTACTACACAATACTGTGTTAATAACTAAATACATCAATGTTTGCACTACTTGGTTAAGCATTATGAGCCTAAACAGTTGTGGTACTATTAAACTACCACAGGTGTGAGTACTTAGTACTTACCTGGCCCCCCATTACCAAAGCAGTTAGTAAGATGTTAGGGGTGGTGAAGGGCTGGAAGGAAAGTGTTAATTGTTAGCCTGTTTTTACCTGACCCTCCTCTATAATTTGATTTCCAGTTCAGACACTGTTTTATAAAAATATGTACATGTACATATAATTACTCTTACAAATTTTTTAAAAACTATTTATTTCACTAAACTTTTCAAAAGTTGTGTCTCTAGAACAAAGCAGGCTTTTGACCTTGCCATTTTCCTCTTTTTTTTTTTACTTCTATACTGATCTAAATCACATACAGGGCCCCCTACTGAAAATGTTAATCAGTCTTGGAATGCTACACTCCCTGCTAAAGTGTTGAGCTTCCAACAACTCACCATTCTGATAGGTCAGCTGTGTCATGGTAGTATTCCACAGGGGGTTTTTACCAGCTGATAGAAGCAGCATTAAGAAAAGAACTCATCTTAATTGACTTGTTTGTAAGATTTATCAGTCAAGAAAAGAGGTATCATCAGTTAGTTTATTTACCACTACTTCATTCATCCATTACATAACAATAAAGCATCTGGACATTAATGTAATTTGCCGTTTCACCTCAGTATTTTAAATAAGAATTTTGTCATGTTATCTTACTGCAAGGAAATTTATCATTGAATTTCAAATTTTTAAAAAGTGTTTATAGCAATCGAATGTAAGATATCCAGAGTTCTAATATTTGTGATGTAATTGTGATGGGCCACATCACTCACCTGAATCACCAGCCAGTCATTAAACATACTTCACATTCCTACTACTATCTTCAAGGGTCATGATATTTGGGATTGTTTGCAAATCATGATTCTGTTGTTAACCTCTAAAGAAATCTTTTACAGATACATGTATATCTAACAGTGTTTTCAACAATTTTGTATCTCTACCTTGAAGATAATCAGAAATTGAACACATTTGTATTGTACCATGGAGGAAGTCAGGTAATTGAACACATTTGTATTGTACCATGGAGGTAGTCAGGTAATTGAACACATTTGTATTGTACCATGGAGGAAGTCAGGTAATTGAACACATTTGTATTGTACCATGGAGGTAGTCAGGTAATTGAACACATTTGTATTGTACCATGGAGGTAGTCAGGTAATTGAACACATTTGTATTGTACCATGGAGGTAGTCAGGTAATTGAACACATTTGTATTGTACCATGGAGGAAGTCAGGTAATTGAACACATTTGTATTGTACCATGGAGGTAGTCAGGTAATTGAACACATTTGTATTGTACCATGGAGGTAGTCAGGTAATTGAACACATTTGTATTGTACCATGGAGGTAGTCAGGTAATTGAACACATTTGTATTGTACCATGGAGGTAGTCAGGTAATTGAACACATTTGTATTGTACCATGGAGGTAGTCAGGTAATTGAACACATTTGTATTGTACCATGGAGGAAGTCAGGTAATTGAACACATTTGTATTGTACCATGGAGGTAGTCAGGTAATTGAACACATTTGTATTGTACCATGGAGGTAGTCAGGTAATTGAACACATTTGTATTGTACCATGGAGGTAGTCAGGTAATTGAACACATTTGTATTGTACCATGGAGGTAGTCAGGTAATTGAACACATCATCTGAATTTACATTAATCCTATTACAAATTTTCAGATTGGTAAAATTACTGTATCATATTGAATTATAACCCATGGTGTAACTTAACTTAAATCTACACCAACACTGGATGTTCTCACAGATATCTGGCAAGGCCCTTTATTTCTTTTCATAAAATCTTTAACATTTAATGTGAGAGATAATTTAATTTCCCTCACCATTCTTTGTGCCAGGTTGAGTTGGTGCTTCTTGAGAAGTCAGAAATTTCAAAAGTTCACAGGTGTACAGACGACAGACAAACTCCAGTCAGAAAAGCTTTTGAACAGATACCAATTAAAAAGTAATCTAACGACAGAAAAAAGGAAAACTAAGTTTGGTCATATTTGGAATGCAGAAGAATGTGCTGTTTGTGAATATTCTTGTACACCATAAAATAGAGTCACACTGTAGATGAAAATTAACTGCAATTTGCTTCTTTCAAACTGATGGGTTTCTTACCAGCAAGTAACTTGACACATGTACAGAGACAGAGTTGTGCAAAATGAATAGGACAGTGTTTACAGTTCTATGATACTTCACGGCTGGACAGACCTACCATTTGTGGGAGGGAGTCTGCTGTTGATTGAACCGTCTGGTGTCTGGTAACTAATCATCTGTTTCATCACTGGCCCAGTACCATTACTTCCTGTCACATGACTACCAGTATTTGTCCCAACATTGTTAGTCTGTGAACAGTGTCAATCTTATTAGTAATTGTGCAAAAATGTTAATAAGTCCATTTTCAAATAAATGTTTTAAAGTTCTTTGATTCTTATAGGTAAAATCAAATATTTCTTTCCATCTTTACTTATTTTTGAAATTCTATGATGATTTTATTGCAAAGGAAAGATTTATTTTATATATATAGAAAAAAGAAGTCATGTTAAAACAATATGCACTGTCTATTTTAAAATATTCTATCCAGCATGCATTACAATAATAACTACAAATATGATATAAATGATAAAGGGTGGTCTTAAGAGAGGATTCAGATAAACTTATAGTTTGCTGCCCAAATTCTCTGTATGTAGATGTATTTATATGTTGAATAAATTAAATCTTGTCAATGTATCACTTGTATCAAAATAAGAAAAGACCTAAATGTATCTTTCACTACTGCCACTGATTCAGAAACATGAAGTTTAGGTCTAGCAAGTTGATCAGTTCATCAAGCATCCATAGAGGCTTGAGCAAGTTTGATATTTATCCTAATCCTTTACAGTAAAGGACATTAAAAGGTGTTCTTAATCACACTGAAGCATAGAAGGTAGGGAAATTGCAGCATCCAAACCACGAGTTAGATAAACATCCATACATATGCATAATGTATGTGGACAGACTTAAACATTGTCCTTATAATAGTATCTAGAAATACAAACCAACAATTCTGATTCTTATTTAACACAACTTCTTTATTGTGAGTAAGCAACTGTAAGATGGCTCTTTATATTTAAAGGTCATGCATCAAATGAAAGAAGAATAGTAAATAATGTGTATGTCAAACCAGTACGTTTTAAAGAACTGGAAACTTAATTGTTGTGTGTTGGGATTGATAATTCTGTTGAATTGATAAGATAGAAATTATATAATTATAAATTTGAATGGATATGTCAAGTATGAATGGACATGTAAGTACTCTTGGATTGTGCTGAATATGGTCTGTTGCACTCTCACATGTAAACTTATTCTGTTTGTGGAGTCTAAAATATGAATAACTTTGTACTGGTAAATTACAATGGATACACTTGACATCACAAATCATGAATAAATCTTTCTCATGCATTTAGTATAAACTGCTAATGTTAATCCCCTAGTAATAAAACATGTGAAACCAGAATTAGCAATAAAACAAGTGAAACCAGAACTCTGTATGTCAAATAAACTTAAAAACATACAAGAAAATTTTAAGTAAAAACAAAGGATCTGTTCAAATGAATAAACATTTATCTTGTAGTTCTTGGACACTGAGTGAAATTGTTAACTATTTAGTGTGTGGGGGTGCTGGGTTTGGTGTGTGTGGATGCTCTTTTTGGTGTGAGGGGGTGCTGGTATTTGGTGTGTGGGGATGCTGGTATATAGTGTGTGAGGGTGCTGGGGTATTTGGTGTGTGGGGTGTTGGTACTTGGTGTGTGGGGTGCTGGTATTTGGTGTGTGAGATACTGGTATTTGGTGTGTGGGGTGCTGGTACTTGGTGTGTGGGGTGTTGGTATTTGGTGTGTGGTGTGCTGGTATTTGGTGTGTGGGATGTTGGTATTTGGTGTGTGGGGTGCTGGTATTTGGTGTGTGGGGTGCTGGTATTTGGTGTGTAGGGTGCTGTTATTTGTGGTGTGGGGTGTTGGTATTTGGTGTGTGGGGTGTTGGTACTTGGTGTGTTGGGTGCTGGTATTGGTGTGTGGGGTGTTGGTACTTGGTGTGTGGGGTGCTGGTATTTGGTGTGTGGGGTGCTGGTACTTGGTGTGTGGGGTGTTGGTACTTGGTGTGTGGGGTGCTGGTATTTGGTGTGTGGGGTGCTGGTATTTGGTGTGTGGTGTGCTGGTATTTGGTGTGTGAGGTGCTGGTACTTGGTGTGTGGGGTGCTGGTATTTGGTGTGTGGGGTGCTGGTACTTGGTGTGTGGGGTGTTGGTACTTGGTGTGTGGGGTGTTGGTATTTGGTGTGTGGTGTGCTGGT
Organism: Ostrea denselamellosa; assembly: GCA_024699665.1. NCBI lineage: Eukaryota > Metazoa > Mollusca > Bivalvia > Ostreida > Ostreidae > Ostrea > Ostrea denselamellosa. The sequence goes on along the minus strand of JAMZEH010000066.1, from coordinate 1,320,507 downwards.
ATTTGGTGTGTGGTGTGTTGGTATTTGTGGTGTGGGGTGTTGGTATTTGGTGTGGGCTGCTGGTATTTGGTGTGTGGGGTGTTGGTATTTGGTGTGTGGAGTGCTGGTACTTGGTGTGTGGGGTGTTGGTATTTGGTGTGTTGGGTGCTGGTATTTGGTGTGTGGGGTGTTGGTACTTGGTGTGTTGGGTGCTGGTATTTGGTGTGTGGGGTGCTGGTATTTGGTGTGTGGGGTGCTGGTATTTGGTGTGTAGGGTGCTGGTATTTGTGGTGTGGGGTGTTGGTATTTGGTGTGTGGGGTGTTGGTACTTGGTGTGTTGGGTGCTGGTATTTGGTGTGTGGGGTGCTGGTACTTGGTGTGTGGGGTGCTGGTACTTGGTGTGTGGGGTGTTGGTACTTGGTGTGTGGGGTGCTGGTATTTGGTGTGTGGTGTGCTGGTATTTGGTGTGTGGGATGTTGGTATTTGGTGTGTGGGGTGCTGGTATTTGGTGTGTGGAGTGCTGGTACTTGGTGTGTGGGGTGCTGGTATTTGGTGTGTGGTGTGCTGGTATTTGGTGTGTGGTGTGTTGGTATTTGTGGTGTGGGGTGTTGGTATTTGGTGTGGGCTGCTGGTATTTGGTGTGTGGGGTGTTGGTATTTGGTGTGTGGAGTGCTGGTACTTGGTGTGTGGGGTGTTGGTATTTGGTGTGTTGGGTGCTGGTATTTGGTGTGTGGGGTGTTGGTACTTGGTGTGTTGGGTGCTGGTATTTGGTGTGTGGGGTGCTGGTATTTGGTGTGTGGGGTGCTGGTATTTGGTGTGTAGGGTGCTGGTATTTGTGGTGTGGGGTGTTGGTATTTGGTGTGTGGGGTGTTGGTACTTGGTGTGTTGGGTGCTGGTATTTGGTGTGTGGGGTGCTGGTACTTGGTGTGTGGGGTGCTGGTACTTGGTGTGTGGGGTGTTGGTACTTGGTGTGTGGGGTGCTGGTATTTGGTGTGTGGTGTGCTGGTATTTGGTGTGTGGGATGTTGGTATTTGGTGTGTGGGGTGCTGGTATTTGGTGTGTGGAGTGCTGGTACTTGGTGTGTGGGGTGTTGGTATTTGGTGTGTGGGGTGTTGGTACTTGGTATGTGGGGTGTTGGTATTTGGTGTGTGGGGTGCTGGTATTTGGTGTGTGGAGTGCTGGTACTTGGTGTGTGGGGTGTTGGTATTTGGTGTGTGGGGTGCTGGTATTTGGTGTGTGGGGTGTTGGTATTTGGTGTGTGGAGTGCTGGTACTTGGTGTGTGGGGTGTTGGTATTTGGTGTGTGGGGTGTTGGTACTTAGTGTGTGGGGTGTTGGTACTTGGTATGTGGGGTGTTGGTATTTGGTGTGTGGGGTGTTGGTACTTGGTGTGTGGGGGTGTTGGTTAGTACTCGCTCACACCTTAGTACTGTTAGTAGATCCATAGTACTCATGTTTGACATTGACAGCATTGCTCTCTTTGCCAGTTGATGTATTTACCCCTTGTGACTGTGAACTGTCTGGGATGACATAGCCTCTGCTGTCTATCAGACTGAAAGAAAAAACACATGATCAAGAAAAATTTCCACAGAATGCTATAAATAAGGCAGACTTCATTCAAGTAATACATATATATTCAAATGACATATAATGCTATATCAATTTCTAGCATGATCACCTTTTCTTTCAACATATTTCATGTATGCTCAGTTTTTGTTTTCTAACTTGGTACTACTTATTTTTTGAAAATCCTTTCCTTTTCATTCTATCCTAGATCTATCTACATGTAGTTTTCTTGTAATATCAAAGCAACACATAAAATCATCTCCAGACAAGTGATCTAAACATGTGTGCTTGTGTAACTTCTATCATTTGAATGAATTCTGATTATATGTCCATCTCAATACCTTGGGGGCGTGGGACCACATAAAACGCCCAGGCAGTTTCTGAATATAGATCCTTGACTGAAGGGATTGAAATTCTCCTGCCCTCTCTTTGCAGAGTAGGAACCTTTTATCTGAAATTACAGCATCACATAAAATATATCCTAAAAATGGAAGTAATGGAAACCAAAATTATATGTCCAGCAAGACAATAACAATTTATCTAATTATGCTTGGACCTTTCCATTAAAAGATATAACACACTGTTTTAATTACTGTAAATAAACATTGAATATTGATAGGAAGGCATGTCCTGTGCATATGACAGACAACATTTTCTCGTAGAAATTGCTGCAATTCTTACTTTTAGCAACAAGGCAATGGTTAGCCTTTTTTGATAAAAAATGAATTCATAGCATCACAAAAAATATGTTTAAAAAATTTCCAGGATATGATTATAGTCTTGAATAACAAAATTTTGAAACCTAACTGTATGCAGTTGACAGACATAAGCTATGTGTAGTACTTACATCTTCATTGGTAGTTTGTTCTGAAGCTACTAGATATGAATGAAATCCTGCTAAGCCGACCACAGACCACACAGAGAAGAAACATATAATGGCCTCTATCACAGTACAAACAAGTCAAGGAAAATAACAACACTGATGACAAATAAATACATCCAAGTATATGAAAATGGCAGATCATAAATAGGGATACTATTTAGTGACATAATACAAAAATAATTGTAATGGCATAAGTATATTTGGCAACTTAAAGAAAAAATTACATGTAATCCATTTCCAGATGTCTCCCAATCAATATTATCCTCAGTAATAAATAAAGATCACACAAATGAATTTTTATCTGCAACTCTGAGGTCAACTGGAGAATTGGTATAGAAAAGCTTTAAAGGAAAATAAAATATACAAAAACAACTAAAGCAAAAATTTATGCTTCTGGGTCTGATAGTCTGTGAGCAAATAGAAAATACTGGTGTAAAACACTGATTAAAAGTGAGAAAATAAAAAGTACAAAAAATGTTGACACACTGACATTGCGAGTCCTGTGGTGATGAGTTACTCACATCTTCATTTGTGGTTTGTTCTGAAGTGGCTAAATAGGTATGGAACCCTGCAAGCCCAATGATTGACCAAACCGAAAAGAAACAGATTATAGCCTCAATAATGGTGAGGCATCGGTTAAGGAGAAACATGTTACAGAGAAAATTCTTAGTGAGATATTCAGAGCTGAACTGTAGACTGTGAAGTCAGTTATAATGTAGAATCATGAATTTAGGTTTCATACTTCATTCTCACAGTCTACTCTCTACAGAAATTGAATGTGGACCACAACTTTGGTGACAATGAAGCATCGCCTGAAAGATCTTGAGCTATTTACAGTAAAATAGAAAATCTTTGAGGAAATTAGTGGCTTTATCAAAATTGTTGAGAGTTACATGCTCAGTATATAGATACTGATAATCAGAATTCTGCTGTGAATTCAGAGCTGCATATTCCCAAATTAATCAGATTCCTGGGGCCATGGTTACTCTCCTGAGGTACTATATCAGAAACCATGAAATACCTTCTGTCAGAGACTTTAATACTGCTTCAAGTCCTAAATTTCAGTGGATTAAAAACAAATTGTCAAAACTAATAAAGCCATATAAGAATCTAGTTTGCTTTCATGTTGTTTCAATTTAAAACACAAACTCTTTACATTTTAATATTTTGAAAGCTGAAACCATAAGAGTTTATTATGATTTTATCAATGCAACCTTGTATGTTGTTAGAACTTATGTATTATCCAAACACACACACACACACACACACACACACACACACACACACACACACACACACACACACACACACACACACATCAATCTAATCAATGCAACTAGTATTGCTATGTTAAGATCTTGTAAATGAATATGTTGTGAAAATTGATCTGTGCTTGGATAAAAAATATCTAGATAGTACTGATATGTAGTATACATATTGTAGAATTTTCTATTTTTGCTGTAAACAATCTTGTTTCCACATATCTGTGAATAAGCTTGGCTAACCAAGGCATGGCAAAATGAATTTCTGCATAGTTGATATATCTGCTCATCAGATTTGAACATGTAAATACAAAAGATCTGAAAAGTTACAGGTTCTTCTATCACCTATACTGATGCTTGGAAACACGATCTGGTCTCTTTGAAAACTAATAACATAAGGATTATTGAAAACTATTGTGATTGTTAAATATAAGTTCCAACTTCTTGAGTACACATATTGATTACTCTTTGTAGTCTACAGATGCAGAAATGATGAAAATCGTATAAACAGATCCAAAGAATTCACAAAGAATTCTATTGATCCTTGGATACACTATAATCTAAACATCAGGAGTGATTCCTGGTCTACAGGCATTGTGCTTTTCTTTCAGCATTCAATACAGTGAGTTCATCTGATCTACTCTATACCAATTAATAATTGATCCGAAAGCAAAGATATGCCAAGATGTATTATACATCTACTATTCATATTTCTATGATAAACTTTGAAAATATGCCTTTTATATAATGTAATGATGCTTCAAAATTATGACATTTCAAAGACGCATTTTACATGTAATCACAGAAAAGAAATAATTATATTTATGACCATGACCCCTTAAAGACAAAATCATCTTTCAAATTAGTATTGAACAGTGCATAAGTATGTTGTATTAATGATCTGAAGATGTAATTCCCATAAAACAGTACCTGTGCATATAAAGTTTGAACATGCACTTTCCCACAATATCCACCAATAAGAACCATGAAACAGTAGCTAACTGAATACAGAGTAAATCACCAATCCATTAGCAGCTACTCTCCTTTTACTTTATTCTTATGGTGTGGACATGACCCTAGAACATCCTCTAACTACATCTAATCTAGCCATTACTTACCGACAGCCTTCAGGCCAAAGAAAATCACTATCAGAATGAGGGACATCAAAATTTCGTTCTTCATTACAGTCTGAATTAAGATCTACAGAACAACTTCCTTCAAGGAAACCTAAGAGGAAAATTACTATTTCTTTTCATTATCTATATGATGTAAGTTTCCCCCCTGCATTATATGCTGTAATAAACTAAAACTGATACACAAGCAAATTTCAGTCAGCAGACAAAACTTTACAAAGGATATCTAGCTGGGGAGTCTCGCATTGCATGTAAGAAATTGTCTTCCTGTGACCCTGAAACAGAGCAAACATAGGTGTTACTCAAAAGTGAAACTCTTGTACTCAGGCATTGCATAACTCTTGTCAAGCTACACTTTACACATGCGTGCCAGTACAGTCTCTCTCCCTAATAAATCTTCAGTAACATGCATTTCATAAATATCACTGTAGATCTCAACTCTTCTGAAAATTTCAAGCTTTCATAATATTCAGAATCACTGCATTCATCATCTACACATTTTTTTTAACATAGTTACACCCCAACTGCATCATAGTACAATACAGCAGTACTATTTAGTAGATCCAACAGAAAACAGATCAACAGAAATGTTGCAAATTTACTTTTATGGAATATGGTTTCACTCTGATCAGAATATAGATTTCATTCCAACCAGAATATAGCATTTACTCTGATCAGAATATAGCTTTTTCTCTAACTAGAATATAGCATTTACTCTGGTCAGAATATAACATTTACTCTGATCAGAATATAGCTTTTTCTCTAATTAGAATATAGCATTTACTCTGATCAGAATGTAGCTTTCACTCTGACTAAAATATAACTTTCACTCCCACAGAAGTATAGCTTTCACTCTTGACTGGAATATATTTCAATAGTGTCACCTCGGTATATCACCAGTGTTTGTCCCAGCCCATTTTGGCATTATATCAAGGGTGGCATTACAAAGAGTTGACCATTTTAATTCATCAATTACAGATTAAAAAAAAATGTGGTTTATTAATTGATAAATCATTGTGTTGTGCAAACAAATGTCCCATAAATATAGTTACAAATCATTTCAACAGTGTTCATTAATTAATCTTAATTGATATGCAATTTGACTCTTTTCAAAATCATCTTTGCATATCCAACTAAACTTCTTGGAACAACATGGCTTATAAATCACAATACAACCATGGGACAAATGGAATGTGCTTGATGATGATAGAAGTCTTTGCATTTCTGTAGTATACATTGCATATTTATGCCATTGTTGTTGGAAAAAATTAATATTAATTTTTATATAAAGCTCTATATTTTATGAAAAAAAATTTTTTTTGTATATCTTGATGTAGTCATGTTTTAAAATAAAGTTTCTGCATTACTATTTAACATTTGTAAGGATTACCTCCCTTAAAACAAAATTTAAAAAAAAAATTAAAAAATAACCTTATTTTATGCTGGGATTTACATTTCTCTACAGATACACTTGAGACAGTTTGGTTGATCTACATGAGCCCAAAAATGGTTACGACATAAATGACCATATCATCTTAGCTGTACTAAATCATCATAAAGGCTGCCTTCCTTTTAAAACAAGGGGCCTCCGTGGCCGAGTGGTTAGAGCATCGCGCTCAGATCCACAGAGCACTTTTACCCAAAATGCATCAGCTGACTAAATTTGAGATTCTATATGTCTCACAGTATTTATTTATGAGTCAGACATGAAAAAGCTAACAGCCAAAGGACAGATGGGCATGAACATCATACCATAATATGTCTTGTCTTAGATGGGCATATAAAATTGACAAATTTATTTAAACAACAGTATATATTCAATGACCAATGATACTGTGTGGTGCTGAACCTATATAAGACATTGTTCATCCTGATTAGAAGAATTCAATTCGTAAATATTTCATGAATTTTTATGCACAGGAAACAAAATTCAAGTCCTTTTAATGACCTGGTGTCTAGTAAATGATGTTGATGGATTTTCTCAATACCAACATGGAGATGTGTCAATAAATAATAACAATAAAGGCATCTAAAATTTTAAACAGTTTAATTCATCATTAAATAAATCTCTGAAGGTCATAGCTATTTACCACTCTACTTAACCACAAACATTGACTCACTATAAAACATCAGGATTTGTCACTTCAAATATCTTTCCTCTGATCTACATGCTTAAATGTTATTTCTTTAAAGACCGCAATATTGTAGTAATTATTCAATGGCACCCCCTATAAGATCTACACAAATATTTTCTTAGGCTTTCCAGAATTTCTCTTTGTTAGCCATGATAAATCGTTTGTATTCATCTAATTTTAATATATAGTGAAATCACTTGTCAACAGTATACAGTTGTTGACTGGGGTAGAAGGAAGCAGTTGATCTGTTGGACTGGAGTGCAATCTGTTGCCCAAGGCCATCAACAACTGTTTTGTTATACCCATACTAAAAAGTCCCCATATAATTCCTTACTACAAACGTTTCCTGATACTCCTCATCATTTGGATTTCATCCTCATTTGCCGCAGTGAAATGACCATAGGCCATTTCTGTTTTCCCAAAGACAGGAAAAAAATCACTCGGCACACCTTGGCTAATTACATCTAATTGATGGTTACCAGCATCAGCTGAGGTTTGCCGAATGAGGAAAACATAATTCAATTTAGCGCCATATGGCATCAGCAGACTAACAGTCTTTTGTAACAGTCTATTTTAACAGTTCCTGGACCAACAGTCGGGGAAAACAGTTGAACCGATGGACATTTTTTTAAGTAAGGAATTATATAGGGACTGTTTGGTAAAGGTGAAAATGACTAACAGTATTTAATCTCGTAATTCCTATAGCAAATACAAATCAGAGAGATGGACAAACATGGACCCCTGGACATACAAGAGGTGGGATCAGGTGCCTAGGAGGAGTAATAAAGATCAGGACTTTATCAGTCTGTAAATATTTTCTTCCTTAAAATGACTGTTTAGTGTCCAAAGTGTAACTGGAAGCAGGGTACATGTGTTACTGTGGAATGTAACAGATATTTGGAAGTATCCTGATATATTTTTTTTCATCCATGGTACAAGTTTTTCTTACTTTAAATGAAACTTTCTTCAACACAGTTTATTGTTTTAATGAAGGTAAATACACTCATTCTATACAGTTTCAATATTAACAAGAGTTAAGTCAACATGGCCCAGCTGTTGTTCATGTAAAATACAAAAGCTATATCTTAAACAATTCAAGAGATATTGAATATATAAGTTTTATTAAAAGTAGGTAAATCTCCAAGATCAAAGTCACTCACTTTTACACTATGGTACCCAAAAAGCCAAAAAGGTTTTATCATAAGGAATGTATATATGTGAAATATGTGGTTCCCTATTACTCACTATTCAAATGTAATGTCATAATTTGGGCTAAACTCCAAGGTCAAGATCACAAAGTCAACTATCATGTAAGGTCTTACCAAAAGAAATCTATATGCAAATTATGAATGCCCTACCTTATATGGTTCAGGAAACATGGAATAAGTTAGGTTTTCATAAAAATAGGTCAATCTCCTAGGTCAAGGTCACCCACTTAGAAACTTTGGTTCCAAAAAATGTTTCTTATTATAAGGAATGCATATAATTGAAATATGTAGTTCCCTATTGCTCACTATTCAAAAGTAATGAGCAAGATTTAAGTCATGTTAAAGTTCTGAAATTTCAGTCAAACTCCAAGGCCAAGATCACAAGGTCAAATATCATGTCTTACCATAAGGAATCTATATGCAAATTATGAATGCCCTACCTTATATAGTTCAGGAGATATTGTATAAGTTAGGTTTTCTTAAAAGTAGGTCAAACTCCAAGGTCAAGGTCACAAGGTAACTTTGGTAACAAAGAAAGGTCTTGTCACAAAAAATGTGCATATAGAATATGAGAGCCAAAAGTTATTCACAAGATTAAAGTGTTGGCCAGACAAATTGACATACAGGACAAAGCAATATCCCCCTCTCCATCTGTCCATCATTCCTATGGTTGCAGGGGCAAAAAGAAAAATTGTATATGCCCGTTCAATGTCCAAGTTACATTAAAGTAACTCCTTACTTGCAGTTATATCTGATAAAAGTTTATAATATGTACTTATTTCAATTTATTAAGTTAAAACTAATAATTTGTCAATTAAAATATGTAGCTAACCACACTTTGTAATATGCTGGACAAATATAAACAAAATTATATTTCAGCACCAGAAATTTGCAATTTTCCTTCAACAGCATTATCAAAATTCACAAAAACTAGTTAAAACTACATAATAGTGTGCATAATAATTTCATGAAGCTGTTTCTTTACAAAATTATTCCAAATTTTTGTAAGAATAAAGAAAATCCACTGCATAATGAACTTCCTAAAGGATTCAATAAAAACAGAGTTATTGCCCTTGGATTCAATATTTTGAAACATGTAATTAATTACTTATATAAAATTGAGACTTTTAAACTATTTTATGTTTAACAAGACTTTTTTACAATAACTATTTCAAAAGACTCTTGAAAGATTTATTGCAATATGATGCATAAATATTGATAAATCATTGATTTTGCAAAATCTTATGACATCACAGGAGGATATTATTACTTTAAATGTTTTTAAATTTCATGATCTACTATTAAAAATAGCAACAAGAGTACAGCAAACGGTGATCATACACCCGTCGGACAGTGAAATTCATCCTGTATATCATTTTGGGGCAATACTTGAATCCATAACAGAATAAAGTCTGGTTTGACCTACTTTTAGCCTTCAAGTAGGTCATGGTGCACCAATCCAGATGAAATGAGAACTGATTCTCTGAGAGGGTGGTTGTAACAAAATGCAATGCATGTATCCATGATGAGAAAAAGTCCAGGAAACTATTTGACCTACTTTTAGCCCTAAAATAGGTCATGGTGCACCAATTAAGTTAAAATGTGAATTGATTATATATTTCTCTGAGAGGGAGGTTGTGACAGAATTTCAGAGCAATACCTGTATCCTTAGCAAAAAAATCTAGAAAAATGTATGACCTACTTTTAGCCTTAAAGAACACCAATTCAGCTGAAATGCAAACTGAACTTGTATTCCTCTGATAGGAAGCTTGTGACCAAATTTCAGGGCAGTATCTGTATCCATAATGAAAAAAAAAATCCAGAAAACTGTTTGACCTGCTATCAGCCTAAAGTAGGTCATGGTGCACCAGCTGAAACATGACCTCAGACAGACGCACAGAGAGTACCCTAACATAATACTTTCCGTCTAACAACAGGTGAACAAAAATTTAACTGCAGCTAAAATAAGATTACTCTCAATTATTTATTGATTAACACAATCCTGGCTTATCTTGACCTTGTACCGTGAGCTAGAGTTTACTGTATGTGAATTTATCTAGCAGAATTCCATTTTAGCAACTTTGGCGATGAATCAAGAGTACTAATTTATGGTTGTGCTAAAATATGAAAGCTTTAATTCATCCATTGCCATCACAGAACAAGAGCTCAACTATGATTATACCAAACCAAAGAGTACATCAGCTCTGAATGCACCAAATTTTTAAATTTGTGAAAATACACTCACAGTATATTCATATCTACAATCAACTGAAATGGAAGGCCGAGAAATGTACGATATATTATCAAGATTACAGTACCAGCATACGCATCCAAATGATCAGAAAAAGTTATTACTATAATTAAAGGGGTATGATAAAATTTCAAAAATTGTAAAGTTTTTTCCAGATTTTTGTGGTACATTAAATTGTTGATACTTACGTAAAATGAGATGAGTGAGCACACAGGCAAATATATAGATACAGAGAATGGATAGGGAGAGAATGAATAAATAAAAATATCGGTAATTCCTTCTCCCCACGCAGTTCCCCACCCAAGGGCAGTGGTGGTCAAACCTCTCTGAAACAGCAAATTGAAACCAGCCATGAATTTCATGATTTAATAACATTACAGATAATACATGGCTAAGGTATTAATCTATGTATGAAAAATTAACAGAATTACATCCAATTTAGATTCATAAAATTAGTTGTACATGTAAAGTCATAATGGAAAGCACATCTAAAAGTGCTCCTTTGCAAACAATTCTATGATGGTGAGTTCCTGTTTGACCTTTAACCTCTCCCTGGAGGTTTTGAAAAAACTATCTAACATATTTATTAAACAAACTTACCAACACAATTATCACAGAGACTGCAGTGCGAGGCCCGAGGCGGTCGGAATATCTTACAAGTAAAACAGTACTTTAATTTGACGACCTGTCCCTTAATAACTACTTCCTTAGTTCTTGGAGGAGGGCGGTACGTCCCAGGGGTAGAGTTGGGGACCTCTGCAATGAGAATATAGTCTAAAGGAAATTTCTCCTGCGGCACTCAAATATTTCTTCTTCTTTCTCTAATTTATCTTGCTACCCTCTAAATTTATTGAGAACCCTGATATATATGATATTGCACTCAGCATCTTTGTGGTCCTTCAGGCCTTTGATGTGTTTTATTAGATTTATGCTAATATATGTACATACATCATTTATGCTAATTTATGTACATACATCATTTAAATGTTAAAGACAAATTGTAAACATTTATCGCCCCAACATGAAATATTAACGGGTACATGGGACAGCTTTACATGGGTGTGTGATCTTGTGACCTTGACCTGGAAGTTTGATCTATGTCTAATAAAAATCTGACTTTTTCAATATGAACTATTTAAGGTAGATTTTCCACATTTTATAGATTTCTTTTTACAAGACCTTTTATTTGATACTGTAACCTTTGACCTTATGGCCTTGAAATTTGACCTACTTTTAAGAAAAATATAATCTATTAAATATATTAAGAAGAACTATTCAAGGTAGGATTTTAATATTTTGTATATAGCTTCTTTATGACAAGACCTTGTGATACAGTTGTATTTGATCTTGTGACCTTGATCTACTTTCTTAGAAACATGACCTTGTCAATATCTCCTATTTCCTGAACTATTCAAGATAGAGCTTTCATATTTTGTATATAGATTTCTTATGGCAAGGTCTTCACATCATACCATGATCTTTGACTTTGGTCTTATCCAAAACAGCAAGATCACATTGATTATATTGGTGTTGCGGCATCTCTGTGTTATTTGAATTTATTTCCAGTTATATTGTGATTCTTTGGGGCTAGATTGAGGTCCCAATATGGTGTTACGGTTAGGAAAAGAAGATTGATAAAACATTTTTGGATGGAGCAAAGATTGATAATTATAAAAAAAAAAAAAGAAAAAAAGAAACAGTCCCTGAAACATTCTACTTTCGCTTTTGAAAGGTAAATGCACATTGAGCAAATGGAAAAATGGTAAAGTAGAATGTGTCAGAGACTGTAGAGCATTGCTTCGTAAGTGTGAGGTTGTGAGTTTGAGACCTGCTCATGCTATAGCTGTTTCAAACCTAAGGTGTAAATATAGGTAGTCATTGCTCTTTCATAAATGCTCGGCATTCAGAGAATCATGGGTGTTTTGGACATGATCATAGAATTGGAGGTCCTCTTGTCTTCGCAGGCATTAGCACATGAAACAGCCCTCACTGAAATGGCCCTGAGCGTTAAGCATAGGTCTAAATTTGTGATTCTTTGCCAACAGCTGGTGATGTCTCAAAGTAAGTGAAAATTCTCAATGAGACATGAAGCACCCATGGTGAAAGGAAGATGTTTCTTATATCTCTAGGTCATATTTTCATGGGTGAAAATATCAGTATGGTTGGTTGTGTCTGTAAGTGGGTAGTTGCAAGATTTAAAGTATTAACATTACTAACCTATCTAATTAGCATATTGTCTGCCTTCCTCACCTGTCCAATTAGTGCCAAATAAATTTCATGTATATATTGTTATGTGTTGTAGAATTCCCATCAACCTATTAAAAGTGCATCATGAACCTGGAGGTATAAAACCGTATAAATGTGATGTCTGTGGAAAGGCATTCAATCAGACAGGAGTGTTAGAGATACACATGAGGACACATACTGGTGATAAACCTTTCGAATGTGAAGTCTGTGGGAAAGCGTTCAATCAGAAAGGAAACTTGCGAACACACATGAGGATACATACTGGTGATAAACCTTACAAGTGCGAATTCTGTGAGAAGGCTTTCACTGTAACAGGAAATTTACAGAGGCACATAAGGACACATACTGGTGATAAACCTTACAAATGTGAAGTCTGTGAGAAGGCATTTAATGTATCAGGGAACTTGCATAAACACATGAGAATACATACTGGTGTTAAACCCTATCAGTGTGATGTCTGTGGAAAGGCCTTCGGTGTTACAGGAGATTTACAGAGGCACATGAGGATACATACTGGTGATAAACCATACGAATGCGATATCTGTGGAAAGGCATTTAATCTGACGGGAACCTTGCAAACACACAGAAGAACACATACTGGTGATAAGCCATACAAATGTGAAGTCTGCGGGAAAGCCTTCAATATAACAGGACACCTACAGACACACATGAGGACACATACAGGTGTTACACCATATCGATGTGAGGTCTGTGGGAAAGCTTTTAATGTAACAGAGGATTTACACAGACACATGAGGACACATACTGGTGATAAGCCTTTTCAATGTGAGATCTGTGAGAAGGCATTTAATCAGAAAGGTCACTTGCAGGCACACATGAGGATACATACTGGTGATAAGCCGTATGTGATGTTTGTGCAAAGGCAATCATTGTAACCGAAAAATTTCAGACGCCAGGGTCGCAGGGTCATCAATTTGTCAATTTTTGGTGTGGGAACTGGGTCCCCCTTAATTGGGAATTTTTTTTTTTTTGGGGGGGGGGGGGGGGATTAATTAGGAAAATTGTTGTTTTGGGGGGGAGGTTAATTAGGAAAATTGTTGTGTTTTTTGTTGTTGTTTTGTTTTGTTTGGTTTTTTTTGGGGGGGGGGGGGGAGAATATTTATAGGGGTAGGGTAGAGGCGTGCAGTTCAAGATGGTGAGCTTGGTAACTCAAAAAGAGGGATTGCCAGGGAAAGACATTAACCTATGGGCAAGTGAACCCAAAATTAGACTTGCTGAAATTCAAATATTAGTTGCCTGAAACAAAAAAACAAGAATAATAGTTGCAATATTTTTCATATTTTAGTTAATATTAATATTCCAAGATAGTAAAGGGAACAAAGAAAAGCAAATAACCTTAGAAAAATATGTTGTGCAGTATATGACATTTCAGGCAGTATGATACAGTGCCCAGTATTAGAAATAGAGGACAATACTAATTTTCCTCCCTAGTTTTGTGGAACAGCTTCCATTTGACTTGTACATTCATAGAAGCACATCTTGTTCTGCTTGAAAAATGGTCTTGCATTAAAAAAATGTTTGGCCGGGTTGCACAATGTGCATCCGGCTCATAGAATCCAAATGCTAGGCGGGTGTCCTACCTGCTGTGTGTAATCAGCTTTTCACATTTCCCAAACTTCGCACAGTTGTTAGGGATAAAGTGGAGATGCGCTTGTGATGTTTTGGGAAGTGCCCAGACTTTTTTCGAAAAATTTACATGTAGTTGAACTGTGTACTTTGGAGTAGAAATACAAAGTACCTACTGTGTGCAATCAAGTCCTCTCACACCTTTCGGCTGACGTTCTTCAAGCTTTGTACAATTATTATGGATTGAAGATGTGCATATGGCTTTCTGGACCTGCTCGGACATTTTTCGAAAAATTCACATGTAGTTGAACTTTGTGATTTTTTTCAGCACCTTTTAAGTAGACATTACCTACTTTGTGTAAACAACTTGTCTTAAAGGCACCTTTAGATCTTGTCCAGTTGTTACAGACACACTTAATAAGACCTAATCAATAACAAGGTTAATACAGAATAGTCATATGCCAGTGTCAGTGACATTTACAGATAATTGATCAGATTGGTATTAAAACTTTATGCAATATTTTGCAATCTGTCCTTCACAGATGAGTATGGAATTCAAGATTTAATACTGGTTTCCCTTTAATAAAAAGAATCAGTTCTCCAATTTAATTAACAAGATTTATATCATTATGTACATGTATTGAAATTTAAGTATTAATTAATTTGATATTCAGTGATGTTGGTGGTTATTATTTTATCCTTTAGATTTCCTGCTTATTGTATTGTAACATCATGTCAAACCCTAATGACTTGTCGAGGACCCATAAACACTGCATTATTAACAATACAATCATTCATTTCTTATCACTCTTACAACTGTGCAAAGAATATATTGACTTTTATGCAAGTGTTAACAGGTAAAAATCTATTATTAGTGTGTTACATGACAAACACATAAGGCCAAAATAAAATATATGTGTGTTTCCTATTTCACTTCCCGAAAAATTAGGTAGGGTAGGTAGGCAAAACATTTCATTTTATTAAAACATTTTATTTGAAATCTTAGTTTTTGATATGCTTTGAATACAGGTCTATATACATTACAAATACTTTTCAAGCATTTTCAAGATTCATTGTAGTCAAATTGTAAACCAGTGATTTTTTTAATTTTGCTTTTTAAACTACTGCCCCTTTTTGAATTGGGAAAAATTAATGACATTTTCCTCAAATTATAGTGAATAAGAATGTTAGAATAATAATAAAATAATTAAACATGAGGAACAAGAAATGTTTTCTTTAAGGTTTATTGCAGATCTGATTTAAAATCATAAAATGAATAATTCTAAATATGAAATGGAAAGTTACATCTTGTTTAATAATTATTTATTTTCTTAGAATTACTTTATTGTCTATTTTCATATAAAAATAATTTACCAACATTTGGACTCATAATCTAGTTAACTGCCTTATATTATCAATCAAATTTATAAAACATCTTTATTGCATTTTTCTGATATCAATGAAACCCTATAGTGTTGACATTTCCTGTTGTTAGCCTGACCCTATATTTAATAATAGTGGTTTAACTAAACAAATCAACATCTGATTAAATTTAGCACATAGTATGCTACATATCTGCATATATGGATATATCCATTTTTACATGTTCATCGCAATACCTTTTACATGTACAATGGTTTGAGCTTAAAATGCAGTGGAGTAAAATTCAGGTGACCTTGAACTTTAATAAATTACTACTAATAATCTCAAAGGCAGGTCATCTGCTTACAATCCTATACTATTGATAATTTTTTTTTTTTACATCTTTTCTTCAAATGACAGGGTTATGATTACAACATACCAACAAATCCTTTATACAACCTTTATGTTTAGTGTGATTGTCTAAAGCTTTTCTGCTTTAAAGCTGATAATATGATAAGTTTTCCCCCATTGACCTTGACCTTTGATAAAGACCATGGAAATCACAATAGCAACTTTTCTTTGTCTATGACATGAACAAGAATTACATTAAAGTACTTTTAACCCCTGTGACCATTGCAATATCCAAATTATTTTGGACTCACATGTCACTAATTTATTTGTATGTGAGTGACCTTGGCAATGTGCAAATCACTTTCTAGAAGGATTAGAAGACACACATGTACTAATTTCAGAAGCATTTGTTGGTCAAGTACAAACACATGTCTATGTGATTTCTGTCACAGGGACACAATTTACATATATAAGAAAGTTCGTTGAATCAATCTGAATATAGTGAATACAGAGTCCGTCAGTAGCGTCTGTGATAATCTATCCATTAACTTTACTGTGAGAAACACTTATTCATGCCCAGTTGCAAAACTTCATAAAAGCACAGAGACATGTAAATTCTAATCATTGAATGCCAATATACCACTTCAATTAATGTTGTAAACTTTCTTATTTATTCTTTCCTGCAAGAACAGTTACGTTTTACACACTTATTAGGCTTGACAACTGATATACATAGATATAAAGTAAAGAAACCACACCCACCGATCTGCCTCTCTATATCTGCAGCCTCATCTGGAGATGCTCTGGGTATCACTCCAGGATCACTAAAACTTGTTCTGAACAGGGTTGACATAACAAAAATAAAGAGGGCAATCCCAAATGCTGGAATAGCTGGGGTAACATTTTTTGCCAAGTAAGGGCAGCTGGAAAAAAAAAGAATACTTTATCATGACTCAATCAAAATAATATGCCTAATAGAGCTACATCTTTTGACACATGTATTATGTCTATCATAACTATGCAGTAAGAATTTCTTGCTTTCAGTGGCCCTATCCCTGGATTGAATATCTTCTTTCAATGAATTCTGTTCCTCAAAATCTTTCCAGCAATTGTCACATGGCTATCTGTATTTAATTTGGCCACTCAGTGACCCTGCCCCACCCCACAGTAACCATTTTCCACTTCTGCTTTTCAACAGGTTCAAAAAATTTCTTGAGAAATGTCATATGACAACTTTTCTAAAACACTGATTCATGTACAGTATCTAGCAAGATTTTATTCACTTTTGATATGGAAATTCTACATTGCCTATCCTTGAGTTAAGCCACTAATCATGGGGCACTGGATTTCACAATTTTGGTACAGGCCTCTTTGCTAATTTCATTTATGCACCCAATTTCCCTTATTCACACTGATGGTTTTTAAAAAGATTGCAGAAAATTTTGGCACATCCATAAGGCCAAAATAAAATATATGACTGTGTTTCCAATTTCACTGCCCCAAAAATTAGGTAGGTAGGCTAAACATTTTATTTTAGTAGGCTAAACATTTTATTTTATTACAATATTTCATTCAAAATTTTAGGTTTTGATATGCTTTGAATAAAGATCTATATACATTACAAATACTTTTCAAGCAATTTGAAAATTCATAGAAGTCAAAATGTAAATTATCAGAGAAACTCAAACATGAAAAGATCAAAATTCCAGTTTGAAAATTTTGAATTTTTATTTTATTTATATATATTATCAATATCAATTCGGGTCGGCAGCAAAAATGTGGGTTGGTTGGGAAACTGGAAACACATATATTTTATTTTGGCCTATGGCCCAAAAGGTGGCATGGACCTAGCAAGCTTGAAATTTCAAAGATGATAATTAGCTGTGAAAATCGACTATATGAAGTGCAGGGCTCTACATTAATATTTTTCCTACTTGTCCATTCACATAAGGGACGAAGATATTTATTTGTCCAAACTTCAACTTCACTTGTCCGAAAAATTTTCAAAGAAGATCTAATATTGTCAACTTGTAAACTGCATTACTTAAAATATAGTCCACTTTGTACTTGTATGATTATTTTTAGATCTTATTCAATTAATAAAAACAACAAAACACATAAAACAAAATTTTATCTATATTTCCTGTCTTGAATCAATGACAGAGAAAATAACAACAACTGAACATAAATGTTCACACGTTAAGTTGCCAACATCAAACATTTAATCTCTGTCACATGATTTTGAGAATTCGAAGTCCGTAAGATCCATGCCTCTTTACAAATTGAAAGTAATACACAATAAGTGAACACTGATCCCGATCGAGTGTCACTTAATTAGTTTACATAGCTAGTGATATCGGGGTCAAAGTTCATTTTTCATGCGTTGCTTCCAACTTTGAACTACCGATAAACTTTTCACCGATCATTCTTTTTATTATTTGGAGACTTCTATAAATAAAAAAGCACTTGTCCAATCGGACACTTGTCCGAATTTTTTTTCCAACTGGTACCGGATAAGCGTTAATATCGAACTCTCAAGTAGTTTCAATTAAGTTATCAATTCCTTTTTTTTTTTATTAAAGGACACATTACATGTTACTAAACTAATTTTTTCAGCAAATTCAACTCTAACCTAAACCTAAAATGACTTAAAATGTGTTTTACATAAATTATTATGAATAGTTTTCAAGTTTGAAAGTGACTAAATTCAGATCTTGTGATTACATATTTACTTTGAATATTTTGCTAGCCATTATGTGTGACATCATATGCCAAGTTTCATGAGAAGGCTTGAAAACAAAACTTTGTTAGCCATTTCATCATGTTCATAAACAGATTAAATTTAATTAACAAAAAAGCCAATTATCATGTTAATAGCTTGTAAATAACAATGCATTTGGATGTTTTGTGCCATTTAAAGGTGTACTAGTTGTCAAAAGAAAGGATATAGACTGTCTTCTTTCAATTTTTCAATAGGAAGCTGTGAGGAAAACGACATTGATAATTTTTTTTTGGCACAAGGACTTGGCCATAAAAAACAGTCGCCTTTGTCCATGTACTTTTCCAAAAAGTAGCTGAACAGACACACAACAAAACTGCAAAAAAACGGTTACATTGAAGCTAAGCAATGCTAGGCCTACAGCATCTGTTCTGGTCTTCAATACAAATTTGCACCAACTGATCTTGTAATAACATACATATACCAACTAGTAGATTTACAAAAACCTGATCAAGGAAGGTCATATATGACGTCACTGTGCCATGTCACTACCTAATTAATAAATGAGACCTTTTGAAATTGGGGCTTAGATTTAAATCTGAATTGTGACTAATTATGACAATATTTCAGTGAATTAACTATTAGAAAAAATTACTATAAGCACGAGAAAGACAAAATGCATATTATATTGTATACTTTGGAAATGTAATGTGATGTTTATATACAACTAAAACAAATGATGAATAAGAAGGTAAGTCAAGTAACTCAAGCGATCATAAATGTATTGTAAAAGGAACTGCAAAACTCTAGACTTGGATTCGGACCCAGGAGTCACCAACTTACTCTACCTGATAACCCATCATAACTGTCATATCATGTGTTGTGTCCTGAATATGTGTCAAGATTTAGTATGATCTGACTATATCTGAACAATTACAGTGCAACTTTCTTGCAACAAATGCCTCTATCTGATCCATGCATGTCATTGTTAGAAAGATGTATTAGTGCCACTGTCATATCTCACCCACACTGTCTGCATGGCACATTACTAAAACACTTAACATGGCCTTAAATACAACACATAGGCACTCACTCGAATCCAAAAAATAAGCCACATGTAACAACGATCAGGATACACGTGAAGTAGAATATTCCAGTATTCCTTGCCATCATTATCCGACCATCACAACAGAATTTATTTTTTCCTGGGAACACTTCCCACTTTCTAATCATCTTTTTCGGCATTTTCTTTGTCGAGCTTGTGTCAGAATACTCAGAGACCCTGTCGGTGGCCACGGCAACATACGAGCCTTCCTTCACTGGGAGTGGAGACGTATCCATATCCCACGCTGAACTTTTATCGGAAACCTTGTCATTGCAAAGTCTGTGTTTCTACAAAAACAGAAAATGGCACTATGTACATTACTTGGGCTACACCGCGGTTATTTCGACATGATCTCGTTCCACAGGAAACTGTTCTTGTTTGTTGATAATAAATTTATTTGCGCATGCGCGAATAAATAGTAGAGCAGTTTATTTATCGATATTCCTGATTTTTAGATTTTAACTATGATATTTATATTTCATAATATTATTATTTTTCTATTTCTAAATAATATATATTATTGAGAGATAAAGTTGACCTTGACATTGTAAACAATATGGCGCCGCCCATGCGGCATGTTGTACATGCTGATAATGGGAAAGATGATGGTCATAATGCAAATCCTCACACGACAAGTACTGTCATTGAATCTGCAGATGAGAGATGGAACAGGAGGAAAGATAATGTTAAAAGTTAGTGTGTTTTATTAATTTATTCTTACATTGGTTACAAGGATGGCTGTAATGAAGGAAGACTGCAAGGTCAAATATCTAGCCTACACGTTATGTTTTTTGCTAAAGTTAGAAATAGAGATATGTGTGTACATCAGATAATCAGCCAATCAGGTTGCAACCAAACATGATTGATAAATATATCAATAAATAGATGTACGTTTTTATATAAATCTTTCAACATGCACATGCAATGATCAGAGTTGTCGAAAACTGTCAGTCAGGAGGGTAAGAAATTCTCTGGACTGACAACTTGCTGGAAACTGTCAGTCCAAATTACTGACAGAAAATATCTGTCATGAATCTATATGCTAATGTGTTAAGTGGAAAAACTTTGTCAGGCCCGATAGAACCTTTATCTCTGTCAGACCGAATGTCTGACAGCGATTTAAAAATTTCGACAACTCTGAATGATGCACAATTTACTATTGTCTGATCACACAGGGCTTTAATAAATGTTTGAAGGTATGGTTGGCCACAAATGTAGTGGGAGATATGTTAGGGATTTTTTAAGTAATTTTTTTGTTTTAGATGCAATGCAAGAATATAAGACCTCAATCATATGCAAATTTATTCTGCACTAGCTGTAAGTCAAATGGCAATTGCTTCAATCCTCTTATTTGTCTGTATTCGAATGCATGGGAACAATTCTGCTTTAAAGACATGTGCTTTAATGCATTCTAAATTAAGAATTAGCGTCATTCACAAGATTCTCCTCTTAAATTTAGAGTAAGAGGTGACTCTATGGTTTGTCCCAGAGAACTACAGGTCTAAAGCTATTTTCTGAGTTTTTAACTTTATCATGTTTGGTAAGAAGTGTGATATGTGTGTGTGTGTGTGTGTCTCTCTCTCTTTCTCTCTCTCTCTCTATATATTATATATATTAATTTTTATTGCTAGCTCCCTTAAGCTTCTCCCAATGTACGAAATCAAGTTATCTAAGGCCTATTAATTTAACATATTGAACACTCATGGTTCATAAGGAAGCAGATAAAAATAAGGTAAAAGGAAAGAAATATAACTCTGATAGATCTATAGCACACATCTTAAGAAATGAGTGGATTCAAGATTTGTTTATTTCTTTGTTTTTATGTCCCGTTGAGAATTTTTCACTCATACTGAGATGTCACCAGCTAGATATGAAATATCACAAATTTAGACTTATGCTTAACACACAGGGCCACAGCAGTCAGGGTTCTTTAATGTACCAAAGCCTGCCGCAAACTTTTTTTTAGGTCATATTTGAAAGACCTGTGATTCACATTTATAAATACGAAGCATTTGGTGAAGGAGCAATATGTCTTAAATGGGCAAAAGCATGAGTAAGACTTGAACTCATGACCTCCCAATCACAAAATGAATACTTGGAGCGGGCTCTAGATAGATGCTACACTATTTATTTTAGATTACATGAATAAATGAGATCATTAATATGTTATATACTACTTATTTAATACAAATAAAACATAACAATCTATATAATTACTTTCACTCAATTATACTAGGCTTGCTGAAAATAGCCACTATGTAAAAACTAATATGGTAGATGATAAACAGTAAAAAAAAAAAAAAAAAATCTGAATGCGCAAGGATTAAGTTGGTTCATACACTAAAATTTTATTTTCTAGTAATTGCATGTTTGATCACCGTGTATGAAGCATGATTTCACCATCAAAAAAGTAATACAAGCTAGCAATTATATTAAATTTTTGTGATTTTTTCGAGAATGATAAAGAGTGTTTTGTTTGCAAATAGAGACCTTTGAATTGACCCCACAATGGGATACAACAACTCAATTTACAGTTTGCAAAGCATGAATTTGACAATCGGTCAGCAGATGAGATATTTAACATAGAACATTTCTAAGTTATTTTTATGCCCTCAAAACTGGAGATTCAGGGGCATATAATTTTTGGTCTGCCAGTCCATCTGTCTGCAGAAACTTTAATCTAGGCGACAACTTTTGAATGGATGGTGATAGAGCTTTCGTACTTCACATGTGTATTCGCTGTGACAGGACCTTTCTTTTGGTACCAAAATGTTTTGACCCAATGACCTCCACCTTGGGTTTTGGTGTACTTTTGAAAAACTTTAAATCTTGGCTATAACTTTTGAATGGTTAGAGGTAAGACTTTCAAACTTCATATGTTTATTCCATTTTATAAAACCTTTCCTTCATACAAAGTGAAAATCTGGAGACCAACACACTTTACGTAATAATGCAATACACAATCAAGTATGTCACAACACACACTATCAGGATATTTCCATTATGTTACTCACTAAAACAAGCAAGAATATAAGTCATAGACTGAGAACTGAGGAAGCTTTTATACATAATGTTAAAAACCATTAATCTGTGCAGACTGAATCAGAAATATGGCTAGTGTAAAACACACATAGAGACCTAACTCAGAAGAAAAGACAATGAGAATCATTAATTACACCAAATGCAACAAGAAATCTAAAAACATTCAAAATGACAAAAGGCACTGCCAAGATTTACACAGATTGAGACCCAATATTATTGCAATATTTGCCAAAAATTATGTCCCAGAAAAGATGACACGAAACGCCATATCGAGAAAATCCACCCACAAAAGGAATTTAAAGAATCGCTTATTTTCACGACCTATAACCCCCAGAGAAATTGCTGAAAAACCGAAATAATGAAATCCCCCACTAAAATGTTGATTGAAACCTAAGATGATATCAAAATTCCACATAGTTCCTGCCAAAAAGCCATATACCTACAGACCCTGGAAAACAGAATCAACAGAAACAATCTGCATGGATAAACTACCATGGGAAATTCAAAATAGAACTATAGCAGTTTACAGAATTCATGGACTAATCATAATGGATGAATCTATATATAAACACTGTAATGTCATCCAAATTTTTTACTTCTGTGGCAAATTTACTATTATAATTTGTTCTGATGTTCTAAGGTTGAAACTGGTCAACCAAATAAATCTACACAGCATTCTCAAGAAGTGTTTGTGATCTGTTTTATTATCTTTAAAAAAAACTTTCTTGAGGTAGCAAGGTTTTTTATCTCACGACCTTTACCTACTTTTGAAAATCTTTAACCGTTAATCTACAGGTGAGAGGGTTTTTATATTTTACATGTGTATTCCTTGTGACAAAACCTTAATTTTAGCACCACCATTTTGACCTCTTGAACTGGGATGTTGACCTACTTTTGAAAAACTTTTACCTAGGCCATAACTTTTGAATGGTTAGTGATAAGCTTTTCGTATTTCACATATGTAATCCTTGTGACTAAACCTTTGTTTTCCAGAATTACACTTCTGCCATACAGGGGTGTCAGTATTTAACAAACTGATTTTTGATGATCCCCCCCCCCCCCCCCCCCCCCCCCCCATTTATATCTATGTGGTTTTAGTTACAGTTACTAACAAACTTGAATTAAAGTGGTGTTTTATTATAAGAACAAGTGTTTATGCTACATGAAAAACTCAATACAAAATACCTGGCATTTCAGACGGGTATATAGATCGACATGTAAGTGAGGTCCGACAGTATTGTGAGAATGAGATAGAACTGGCGATTTAAGGTCAATACATATAAAACTTGTTATTTCCAGAGGGATTTCTTTTGACATCAGTGGTAGGCCTTGCAACATACTTCCAGTTCAAGAGTGCTTTTGCGATTGCAGCCAAAAAAGGAGATGGCAGTGCTATAACTCCGGTAAGTTTAAAGCATCATGAAGTGTTTGACACAGTGCTGGTATCAAGTTATGCTCTTATAATAAGTCTTGGAGCATTAAACAGAGAGCTAGTACTTTGTGTACTCTGGTAAGTTAGTTTTGAAGTGTTACAGAAGTGCTGATACTTAAGAAAATGGATTTTAAGTGTTAGATACCGTTAAACACAGCACCATCTAGTATTATTCCAGTTCACCTTAGTATTTGTTAGATAACATCATCGTTTAAACATATTTTATTATTTACATGTTATAACAAATGGATTGGGTACAAGTTTTTAAAACATAGTCACTTACTTTAGTAAGTAAGTTTGAACTCTCAGAGTGCAAGGTGCAGTACTTTTACACTAGTTAATCAGTCAGAAGACTGCTATAGAGTGCTATCTATAGGATCAGTATGTCATTTTAAGACATCTTATAATTTCAAGACATCACTCATTAAAAGTTGTCATTATATAGCCAATGATTTGTTAGTAATAGAATGTTTCAAAATTCTACAGAATCTTAGTGTACTGTACCATGGCCATTGTTGAACACCAACAAATAATAGTATCTGTACTGAAATATTCAGGGTACAGGTTAGCATTATTGCACATTAAGAATTAGATAAAGTCGATGGACGCGCTATCATTTGGTAAGATCTAGAGGCCAGTTTTGATATTGAGTATCAATGAATTCTTGACCTTGATTTACAGTTCAGGAGCAGTAAATTTTATTATTCAAAATTTGAAACATTTCACTTGCACTGATTGATGCATTTTGATGAATGTTGAAAATGTGCATTATAACTGTGATGCATGTATTCCACACCAGTTATGCTTCAGTTTCTAACTTATTGAGAAAATGAATAAATTATCAAGAAACATAAAACAATTGAAATATATAGTCTAGCTATATAATAAAAGAGTTATTGAACTTTAACTGGTGAATATTGACACTCCAAGGGGTTTTTTTTCCACAAAAGAGGTTGATTAATCCAGGTATTTGAAATTAAGAGAAGTCAAAGGGTTTAAAAATAGAGACAAAAGGCCACAAATGAATGATGAATGGTTTGGTTTAGCTGATACACACCTGAAATTGTTGGGACAGCAGGTGTAAAATTATTTTGCTGGAGATGTAGGAACAATACAAATAAATTTGACCTTAAAGGAAACTCTGGGTTTAAAAAATCAATAAATGTGGTGTTGTTTTGTCTACATTACAGAAAAGTTCCAAATTTAGTCAGAAGAAAAAAAGACACTTTCAAGATTAATAATATGTCATGTAATGTCTCTTAAAATGCTCAAAGTTTTAGTGGAAGAGATTCTAGAAGAAACTGTAAAGAATACATTTTTAGCTCGCCAGGACAACTGTCAAGAGAGCTTTATATTGTCATGACCCCATTGTCAGTATCATACTTTAAGAAAAAAATCTTTAACCTTGGCTGTATCTTTTGAACCAAAGGGAATAGGGTCTTGATATATATCATATACATGCCTCATGAAGAGACCTTTCTTTTGGTACCAAGAATTATGACCTTGGCATTTACTTTGGGGTTTTACCTACTATTTAAAAACTTTAACCTGAGCTATATGTTTTGAACCAAGGGGTTAGGACTTTGATATTTCACACAGATGCCTTATGAGGAGACTTCTTTTGGTAACCAAAACTTTTGACCTTTGGACCTTGACCTTTAACTTTGATTTACTTTTTAAAAAAATATCCTGGGCTATATCTTTTGAACCTAGGGGGGACCTTTCATATTTCACATACAAATTCCTCATGAAGAGACCTTTCATTTGGTACTAAGGCTTTTAACCTAGTGATCTTGACCTTGGACTTTGTTCTAGTCTTTTCAAAAACATTAACCTTGGCTGTATCTCTTGAAACAAAGGGGATAGGGCTTTGGACTTTGACCTACTTTTCAAAACTTTAATATTAAGCAAAGGTAAACAGGGATTTGATATTAACACATAGATGCCTCAGGACAAAGCTTTTCATATAGTACCAAGACTTTTTGAACTAGTGACCTTGACTTTGCATATTTTTCAACTTTTAATCTTGGCTACAGGTTTTGAACAATGGGATATAGTGTTTTTATATTTCACAATATATGCCCCATAAAGAGATCTTTCATTAAGTACTAAGACTTTTGACCCAGTGACCTTGACTTTAGACTTACTTATTATTCAAAAACTTTAATATAGGCTCAGTCTTTTTAACCAAAGGGGTATAGGGCTTCAATATTTCACAAATAGGTGCCTCATAACCAAGCCTTTCATTTGCAAAAGACTTCATGACATCTTGACCTTTACTGTAAATCTTGATCTACATTTCAGTAGTAATTCAGCAATAGTCACCGACCATCGAAAAATCGTTGCTAGATTGCTACCGTTGGCCACAATCAGTAGCTGAAATCTGACATCAATAATTGGTAAACAATTATTGTGCAGGTATTAATCTTCATTTTATTTTTTTTAATTTCTGGAATGGGAGATAACTATAAATTTAAATAACGTACAATGGCCGATATGCAGCGTATATGTAGTATAGCTTGTGAAGTTTATGGAACAATCACCAGTGCCATATCCTGGTGTGCATCTGTTGTCTGGAAGTATTTTGAATTTGAAGGACTGCAAGTAAACACAACTGAGATATGGAAAGTGATTTGTAAACTATGCAGAAAAATGTTTTTAAATAAAGGCAGACTAACACAGAAATTTGACATTTGCATGGGTTCTTTGCAGACACGAAGCAATTTTTTTGTATGGTTAATCAAGCTTGTTAGTTTTTAGTTCGAATGAATTTGATTGAATATACATGTATAATTTCTATTTCATTGAGTATATAAAGTTTATTATGATTTTTCTTATATACATTATTTATATTTCCTTTGGCATAGGAAATATGACCAACTCACAATTCCTATCGACAAACATCATGGCTACGAAATTTTGAAAGTGGACAAAAACAAGTCAAAATGCTAATGATTCAGTTGATAAAAAAATAATTAATTTAGAAATTAAATATATTGAAAATAAAGCTGATGCCTTCTTGCTTGTTATTAAATACCACTAAACAAATGCAGTAAGTCAATAATCGATTGCAAATTTCTTCTGAATCCGGAACACTACTTTTCAGAAAATTTATCTATAGCTATGTATTTTGATCCATTAGGCTTTAATATTTCAATTATGAAGCATTATCGACACTGAATTCAGAGTTAACAGTTGAAAACTTGTCAGATATTGTCATTTTGAAAGAATGTTCCACCAGTCACCCGATTAATCATGCTTCCCGGTGAGCTATGTCCGACATTTCTTGTTTGAACAAGGATTTGGCATTCCATTGCACTTTTCTAACATGTATAAATGTGAAATACCAGTTTTATACCGTACATATTCAAAACATATATACAAAATCTTCCTTTTTGTGACATTTAGATGTGGTCCCCTAACACTGAGCCAACAAATATTTACATTTTATTGTAGTTTCTGTTGTGTGGCAGAATCGTTCTGCATAATTACTTTTAGTATATATTGCTTGCAATAAGATTCCATGATCAAGATTTAGTGCAATGATCCTTAGACTTGAATGACACAGTTTTGAAAGGTACATTCTTTTAAGTGAAATGTCTTGAGTAATTGTATGTAATTTCATTACTTTAGGGAGGGTTTGCATGTAATATTGATTGAACTTTTATCATCCAAATTTATTGACATTTTATTTCCTTTGCGGAAATTGCAGTCTGTTTTGTCTAATAAGTCTACAATAATGTCTTACCAAGAGGCATCTATATCATACTAGTATATATTCTGTTAAGTTTGATACTTTTCCCATCAGGCAGCACATTTCAGCAGAAACTTATACCATCAAACTGTGCTTTACATTTCTCCATATCTGCCATGTTAATTGTTTTTTGTAATTTGCTTTCTTGTTAGGTCATAGAAACACTTTGAGTGAAAAATGCACAAATCTTGAAACACAGAGATGATTTAAATTTTACAGTCCCTGAAATGTTTTACATTCCCACTTCAGTGGTGAGAGAATGATGAGTGAATGGTGAGTGAACGCCGAAAGAACACAGAGCGAATAGGGAGTGAAAGGTACTTAAATCCCGACCGCAACTCAGTGAATGGTGAATGAACGCAGAGAGCTAACAGAGTGCAGATGTGAGCACAAAGTGATCGTTGAGTGAATGGTGGTTGCACAATGAACATTCAGAATTTTTTTGTTTTTTTTCCTTGCATTGTACTTATTCCATAATCAGGTATGGAAAAAGTAAATTAATGTTATCAATAAATTTTCTAGTGCCAGACTAGATTAAGAACGAATATTTTGATAACTTTTCATTGAAAAAACTTGAAGAAGAAATAGAAAGACCCATGGTTCTCGTTACGAGCCGGCACTCGACAATTTCTCACCCCCTACTTTGAGTAAAATCACTGCTTACTTTCTGTACTTGATTTAAAAAAGGTTTTGCTCTATCATGATTAATGTAATAAATGAAATTCTAATGTCACAGTTCAGTTGCAGTTACGAAAACAGTTCACAATTTTATTTTCCGCAACCCCAGTCATGATTTTCTTTTAAGCAAAATGAAAGTAGTATGTGTATCATGGATACCCAGGCTAGGTAGCATTCATTTGGAAGTTAAATCTTTACAATAAACTTTCTAAATGTTATGTTGAACTTTTAAATTGTTTGATTTATTATTGAAAACATTGAGCACAGGAACTGGTAATTTTGTCTGTAATGATAATAGTAGGGGTCTGTACACTACTAGTACTACTACAGACAAAATTACCAGTTCATGTGCAGTGAGTTATTACTAACACTGTTACATCAGACATGAACAGAAGTGAACCATTGGTCGTATGATGTTTATAATCTAGCAGTCTAAACTCTGAAGCTGTGCATTTTTTCTGTGCATTTTGAAGTTGTTGATTATAACTTTTGTGAAGTAGTTAGGCTTGAAGGGATACCATTTAGCAAGAGGAGGGTATGAACTTGTTAGGATAAACAAGTTCTGTCCAAGCTCTCTTCTGGTCTTTTTTCCCCCTAGCTTTTCTAGGTTTGGAGTGGGTCGGAGGGACAAAAAATTCATTGTTACCACAGTCACTTCCTGTAAATTAACACATTTTAAATATGATTTTAATGCTATATTTAAGTGCCTAAAAACAAGGAAATGCCTCCTATGGCCTACTGCTAAAACTTTTCCAGAGGGAGGATGGGGGGGCATATCCCCAGACCCCCTGGTGACTCATGCCTTTGTTGCTCAAATATTTCTCTTCCTACTTTTTTCAAATTTCACCTGTTACTTCTAAATTGATTGAGAATTGTGCATGTAATGCAGTGAGAAAGATGATACATCTGTACATGTACTGATGTTATATAGTGAGGCTTCCTCGCCCTCACCCCCCCCCCCCCAGAAGACTGGCTATATAGTGAAACTACCCCCCCCCCCCCCCCCCCCCCCCCCCCGCCAAAGTATCACACCAGTAATTATATTCACTATATTTTACTATAGAGGGGAAAAAATCATTAAAAGTCAGTTTACAAAATCAATGCCAAATAATGCAGTTGGAAATGTTCTATGTTACCTGTCTCGTGTGCTGACACCAGAAAAACAACACCCTACATGGCATTTTCTTAAAAAATTTACCCGCAAACAAGACTACCCTCAAATCCACTTGTTTTTCATGTATGTAAACAGCCTGAATGCACCTCAGGAAGTAGCCTCAGCTACCAACATCAAATAGTTCCACTCTAAACAATTGATTATTTCTACAAATTACACAAGATTTCTTAATCAGGGGTACAAAAAATAAGAGAAAGAAGGGGAAATGAAATAAAAATTGTGCATGAAAAAAATTATTCTTATAAATATACGGAACTACAATTGAATATGTTCATTTTGATTGGGCAATTACTGGTGTTGATACCTTAAACTAGCAATAGTGTGGCTTTTCCCCTACGTGCTTGGTCTGGATATAATTTTTAAATTTCCACTGGAAGACTGGCTATGGCATTGAGTGAGTCACCCCCCTTAGAGGGGTGGCTATATTTCCTAACCACTAGTAGTGAAACTTTTTCTACAATACACATATGCGGTTGCCATGGTTGCAATTTCATCAAACTCTTTGATATGTCACTTCAATGGGTAATTTCTTTTATCAGTTGTTCATCAACTGAATTGAATGAGCATTTTTTTAATAAGATGTATCTTCAAAGAAATTTATACCAAAGTGAATTAATTTAATTATATCATCTATTATTTAAAATAAAGATCATTCCTTACCATTAATTATGCCATACACTGAATTCAAGGTATCATTTAATTTGATAATTCAACTACTACATGTAGTATTGCATACCATATTTTAATAGATGTCAGCATTAATTCAATTATTGTGCACTATACATGTAACTGAATGTGTGATATTTTTAAATCAATTACTGATATATTAATAATAATAATAATGATTGGTTTTTATATAGCGCTTTCCCAGCATATGCTGCTCAAAGCGCTTCACAATACATTATTACCCCAGTAGACCATATAACTTTCCAAAGCTTTCTCAGTGCAAGCTGCCGTTAAAGCGCTAGAGCACTAACATTCTAACAGTATCTTTCACTGTCTATAGCCAGGTACCGCTTTTACACTTGGGTGAAGTGAGGAAATTCGTGTAAAGTGCTTTTCCCAAGGACCCAACGTCGGTCCTGCTGCGGCCAAGACTCAAACCCACAACCTTTCGGTTGAGAGTTTAACGGCCTAACCACTAGGCCACCAATGCCACAATGCATCAGATCAAATGATGTTTTTATCCCAAGTTCTGTCTCTGCCTTCTCAAGTTATCATATTTTCAATATTGTCTTTCATCAGACTGATTTTGATTTGACATAATTGTGTAATGTAGGGTATATTATAAAACCCAACTTACATTGTGACACAGAAAATATAAATAACAGATATTGAACCAGTATTCATGATTCAATGAAAGACATACTCCATAATGAACCTTTTTAAAAAAAAATATGTGATGAAATAGTATCTGAGTGCATGAAAATTTAGGTGACATTATCTCAAGAGATAATATGTTGTGTATAAGAGATAATATGTCGTGCATAAGAGATAATATGTCGTGTATAAGAGATAATATGTCGTACATAAGAGATAATATGTCGTGTATAAGAGATAATATGTCGTACATAAGAGATAATATGTCGTGTATAAGAGATAATATGTCGTACATAAGAGATAATATGTCGTGTATAAGAGATAATATGTCGTGCATAAGAGATAATATGTCGTGTATAAGAGATAATATGTCGTGTATAAGAGATAATATGTCGTGTATAAGAGATAATATGTCGCGTATAAGAGATAATATGTCGTGTATAAGAGATAATATGTCGTGTATAAGAGATAATATGTCGCGTATAAGAGATAATATGTCGTGTATAAGAAATAATGTGTTGTAGGCATGACATACATTTTCCAAATTTTTACAAGAAAAGTATTTAACTGTCCTACATATATGTCCTACATATACCATCCTACATCGGTGAGATGCTCGCTAATTAATTTCATGGTTGTGTTTAGCATTTAGAATATTTGGAAAATGTAAGAGTTGTGATATTGAAGTTATGTATGTACCATATTTCCCTATTACGTGTACCTAAACTGATGGTGTCTACTCTATAACACCAGGGCCATGGACACTCTGGAGGCATAATGGCAGACTCTTCACACCCATTGCCTCTGTCCCCCACCCCTCTTACGCTGACACCTTGCATCCACCCCTGATTGTGTGCCATGATGCATCATAAATTCCTTTAATTACCATATGATCATACAGATTGGTTATATTGTGACACTTCAGATTGAGGTTGTTTTATGGGTATTAAAAGAGTTAAGTTAAATCATTGGTGCCACAATCTCATACACTGGCTGAGGAAGCCATTTCAATAGCTATAAAATCTTTTTATAGGTACCTAATTTCCAGACATTATGTGGTGGTAAACTGAATTAAAACCGTGCATAAAAGAAACTGTGCTTGTATTTCAATGTAAATTATAAAAAAAAAGGACTATTCCTGATACTAACGTAAAGGGTGGAAGCCTTATTATAAGGGGGAAGACAGGCTATATAGTGAGATTTCCCCCAGAAGTCTATCTATATATTGAGAATTTTACTATATAGCCAGATTTTTGGAGGGAAGTCTCACTATATAACCAGTCTTGCAGAGAAGTTTCACTATATAACACTGTTACATGTACATGCATTTATGTTTGTTTATCTAAGTGCTGTTGAATATTTCCAGCATGAACAAAGAATAATTAGCATGAAAAAGTAAAGATATGAACATTTATCAATCTCAAAATTTCCATAAAGAATGCAAAATTAAAAGTAGGGCCAACACAGACACCTGGACACACAGTTGTGTGACAAATTATTCTCGAGAAATTTTCCCTAAGTATTTCTTCTTTTTTTCAAAAGTTTATCTTGGAGCCAATTTCTCATTAATTTTTTTTAAATAAACACCATTGTCAGAGTTTAGAAATATCAAAAGTTTAAAAAAATCATAAATTTTATAATAAACTGCAGCAAGGTAACATTTAATAAGAAATATAAAGAATGGGTACTCTTAAATGAAGCTGTATATTAATGTTGTCATATTTGTACAACAAGCGATTATTATGTGGAATTATTTTGAAATTATTAAATGACACTGAATATTTCTGAGATCAGTGCTTTTTATTTCATTGAAATTGAACTAGAAATGAGTTCAGAAGAATTTTTTTTTTTTTTTTAAATAAAAGAAAATATGGTTTTTTGTATAAAATAAATTTTCTTTGGGGACAAACTTTTGGCCAAGGAGCATATCTATAGGTTTTTTAAGTAAAGGTGAAATATTATTGCATTTATTGAGAAATAAAGTACATTGAAACAGCACAAGGTTTATGTAAATGTCAAATATATAAAAGTAAAAGACAAATATTTGTCAGTTCTGTAGTATGTTATGTGAGGCTCATGTTGGACAACCAGTTTCTGTGTATCATCTTATGTCACATGATGTGATAAACTAATCAATTTTAAACAGCTTTAAATAGGATAAGATTCTGTATGTAATTGGATGTTTTAGTGTTTCAGTAATGAGACTGCCAGTCTCTTTGGTGTCATTCATCAACAACTAGACAGTCATACAGGACGTTTGTCATATTGTACATCAGTGTACCCTACTCGTCTGCTGTGACAAAATTAACACTCCCAATTAGCATTATAGTGCTCAAACAATCATCTGTCATCAGTTACAGAAAATAAGGTTTCTAAACAGGAAGCTCCCGAACCTAATCAGGTCATTATAATTTAGTCTGTGGTCTTTAGTCTGTCCTCACCGATCACTGCAATAGCAATATTTTGATCAGTCATTGGCTATACAGATTAACAACACCCTCATTACCCACCAATCTGGGTCAGTTTCTTACCTTTCCTTGGTGGTATACCATGGCTATTGATCCTTGACTTGCCATACACTTGTAATTTCCGGTGATGAAGAAATTCCTTTTTTTATTTTGCCTTGGAATTGATTGGATGGAGAATGTACAATTTTCCTAAAGTCTAACTATAGTGCTTGTTACAGTCCTTTTGATGCAATGCCGTAATGGTATTGATTTTTGAGAGAGAGCTATATGCTTTCAGAGACAGCTTCATGTAATGATAAATTTCCAATGATTGTACTGAAAAAGATGGAGAACTTGTCTGGCATTACATGTGTCCTGGCTGGCCAGGAATTTTCTCTGAGGAGCTGAATAATTCAACAGTTGGTGTCGTTTGTCATCAGCACATGCACATGCATCTTAAAATAGGATAGGGGTCTCAGCTCTTGAGTGTAGATTTTAAGGACACATGCTACAAATCCTTCATGCCCTGCCATGAAATGGGTGGGATATATAGTGTTGTTCCTTTCTGTCCATACAATATTCTATCCATCTGTGATAGTTCTCCCAAATATTTATTTTAACCTAATTGAAACAGTAGACAAAAGTAGAAATTCACAGATGGATCATATTATGGTATGGTGCAGTGCATCTGTCCATCTCTCTGACTGTCCATCTATCTGTGCCTTGTGGGTCATAATATAACAGTGCTTATAAGGCTAAGGGTAATCAAATTTAGTATAGATGCTCCCCATGGATAGAGGAAGAAGGCTATTGGTTTTCAAGGTCATAGGTCAAACTTACAGGGCAGAGGTACTTTTAGAGACAAAAAACAAGACAGAAACAGTAATGTGATAAGGCTAGGATACTCAACACATATTCAAACATCATAAAGGGAGTGTATCAGCACATTGTGAGTTAGATAACTTACAGTGCTTAAAAAGCTAGGATCATCAAACTAGGAACATGTTTCCAGTTATTATAGGAAAAATCCTACTGTTCAAAGTCAAAGATCAAGATCAAACTTGCATGGGTAATTTTATGGAAAACTACTACTAATCAAACTTAATCAAAATATGCATTCATCTGTCATAGATAGGATATATAATGATAATGTGCAGTGTCAGTCTGCTTGTTCATCCATCAATTGTGGGAAAGATAAAAAGAGTACAAATAAAGTGTCAGACTTGGTACACTTTTTTCCCCATGATGAGAGAGGAAGAGGCCTGTTATTTCTCAGTGTCAAGGTCATAGAGGAAGAGGCCTGTTATTTCTCAGTGTCAAGGTCATAGAGGAAGAGGCCTGTTATTTCTCAGTGTCAAGGTCATGCTTGAATGAAAAGCAGTACTTGGATCATCAATTTTGGTGCATGAACATACTACCCATGGTATTGGTGCCAAGTATTAAGTTTGAAAAGTAATAATATGTCTTCAATTTGATGTTTTCTTTTGAAATAATATTTTGTTGATACTCTTCAATATTTGAGAAAGTGCCTATGAAGAACAGTCAGAGTCATTTTATGTTCATGTCCAAAGAATGGTTTATTTGGATGTTATTCTTTCTTTGATTTCTTCATTTCTGAATATATTGGATGGACATATTTTGCAGCATGAGCATTTTGTCTTGATATCAAAAGAAATGTTTTATTTCAATTTTTTAGGTGTAGTAGAAATGGAATGTCAAATCTCTCAGTCTTCTTGGTTTATTGATGTACTGAGGTGATCAGCTATGTGGATTTGTTTTACTACCATTCCAGGATCACCACAATAATTCCAAACAGAGACTTGCTTAATTTGATGGCTGACTGTAAATGACAAAGTAGTAACATAAGGTGATAAATTAGTTGATCGACAAATTAATTCACTTTTCCATAATGCTTGTGTGTTTCCTGAAGCAGGTGCACGCAGGTCAACGAATATGTAACATTCCTATACTCCACACCCATACAGCGATAGACTCAATTAAATGATGTCCCGTGACATTGTCAGCTGTAAAGTGTAGCAATTTCACTGATTTAGGGTAATTCTAGTAAGTCTGGAATGATTCTTATTGGGTCTCCTTAGTGAATTAGATAAGCTACACATCATTTGCGCAACATTACTTTCAACTTCTTCCTAATTTACACCAAAGTTGGAGTTGAGCATCTTTTAGAGTAGTGTGAATGTTAGGTCCGTAACCTTGTGTAGCTGCATGAGTGTGACTGAAATCTCCAAAAATACTACAATCTTGAAAGTTTGCTTTACTCAGGGATATCTAGCTCACACACCTGGCGGCTGTCTCACTAACCAATCATATTGAATAGTTACTGTCAGCCCCTGCAAACAAAGTCTGTGGTATGTGTGTGTTTATTCTCTGTCCAGTTTTCTGTCCTCCAATTTACTTCATGTTGGGGCACATTTTTGGTAGGACCAATGACTTGACTGAATTCAACTGGATCACTTGTAAGCAAACTTAGAAATATTTGTTGGATCCACACAAATCTTTGATGGCGAGACATTAGACATTCAAACAGCCATTCTTTATGTATTAGAGGATATTCTTTTATTCTGAAGCAAACTTATTTGGCAGTGATTGATATCTTTCATGCAAATCAAAAAAAAAAAATTTGTATGGTCCATATCTTTGTAACAATGAAACATTATCAGCTTATATACTTGACACAAAGCTTTCTAATCAGAAAGTGTGTAATGTGTCTAGTCTCTCATCCAAGGACATTTGCCCAAGGTCAAAGTCACTAGTAAACAAAAATAGAAATAGCTCTCCAGATATTAGGAACTCTTACTTGGCACAGAGATTGCTTGTGTCACATGGCACTGGGAAAAAATGACATTTGGCTAAGGTCAAGGTCGTTGTTTAAGATTTCTCAGTATGTAGGCCTTTTGAATTGAATGGAGTGGCATCAAAGTTAAGATGGTTATGACCAGATGATATGTTATGACCCTGATCTACAGTCCTCTGAGCAAGGTTAAATTCACTGTTAAAAAATAATATTATTCTAGTTAAGTCTTAGTTTCTAATCAATGAACACAAGTTAATAATACCAGAGGTAACAATTAATGATATAATAGCACTAATAATTACACGATAATTATAGGTCAAAGTCATACTCAAACTAGTAAAGGAGAGGATTCTATTGGTGGAAACGCTTTGTTAATATATGTCATTATGATATAATGAACATTTTCTTACATGATTGTTTAGAGGATATCAAGCTCAAAAAATCGTCTTTGATTTTCCTTTGTTTAATAGATCTTTGAATGCCCTTTAAAATTATACATTAAATGATTGTCTTATATTTTTCTTTATTTTGCTAAACATGGAAATGAAATCATTTTAAGACTCTATATGCTTGATATTATCTGCTTTTTTTTAGGTCAGTATTGGCCGAGCTGATTTAAGATGGGCATCTAAGGCGTTGGCGTATGGGACTTTTCTGGCTGTATCTGGTACTGGCCTGGTCATTTTTGTCATCAAAAAAGCAATGGGAGTCAATAACGTAAGTCAGTCAGAGAATCCTTCACGGTAACGTATCTAGAAATTAGTCTAGTGATTATGCAGTGATTATTTACATCATGGACCTTTATCAAAATGACTATCATAGTATGGTTAACAAGGTTATAGTCAACAATACCAGGTACCACAACAAATTTTCTAGTCCTTGAGAATGTTAGATTTATAGCTGTCACAACACTTAAGACTTTAGCATGAGGTAGTGCTAACTATGGCAGACCCAATGTTTTCAGTTAATGTGCAATGAAGTAATATGTGGACGGTATAAGGAATCACTATGTTCTATTAGTCTGTCTGTCCGTCTGTAGACACAAGGACTGTATTTATATCTAGTCTCTTCTCACATTAATTACCAAATGTGGAAAAACTTTCATATGGTACATCCTTGATTAGGTATGCATCTTACAAGTTGAATTCATGACCCACCCTATACTTTTTGCATTTTAGTGACATTGGTTAATGACAGCATTTAGGTCCTTTTTCACTTTTTCCTAGTGGAATACAACCAGACTTGCTCATATGACACACCTTGGGATGCTTCTTCCAACTCCGGGTCCAGATGCTTCATCTGTGTATTACTTAAATGATATATAACAAAACTTGCCCACGACTTCTGACGTTTTGTTTGAATAGATACATCTATATGTCTGTTTATCACCTCATTTGAAATATTTAAAAGCAAAATGTGTCTTTAGATTAAAAGATCCATCATGCTCAATCAAAATAATTTAGAATACACTACCAACGTAACCTTGATTAAAAACTAGCATAATGGTATGGCAAAACCTTGTCTGGATCTTAATGGAGAAATATTTGGCCTAGAATCGTCAAACTTTGTCAGTTAATGTATCTCAGGTAGAGGGTGTGTTGCACTCTCCATTAACATCACTGACCTTTAATTAAAATGATATGGCCATGTACCCTTTTTGACCTCCTGCAGATTTAAGTCCTGAAATCAACATTGTCAATTGGTGCATCTTTAGTGAAATGTAAATTGCAGCATAGAATCAGGCAGTACCAAGTATTGAAGAAAAAAAAAAACCAAAACTGTTTTAAGGGAGATGACATTAATCTTATTAAAAACATAGTACACATTTTTTTCATAAAATATAGCTATATAGCTTTACAATATAATAAATAATTTGTTTTGTTTTCCAACAATAATGACATAAATATACAATATGTACTGCAAAGACTTAACAAGCACATCACACAACAGATAGAGGAATTCAATTTGTCCCATGAAGTAAATAATCTAAGCTATAGTGTCTCAGGTAGTGCAGTTGGATGTACAAAGGTCATTTGATAAAATTCCATTTGTCCCATAGTAATAATGCTCTAAGTCATAGTGTTTCAAGGAGTTCACTTGGACATGCAAAACTCAAATTGCATATGTCCATTAAAGATTAATTAATGAGTGTAATGTAAAAAGGCTGTGGAAATGATTTGTCACTCCTTATGTACAACCCACAATTGTAATTCATACCATGTAAAAGACATTATCTAGATATGTAATAATAAATATCATTTCTGTAGCTATTTGAAGAATTCAAGAGATATCTTGACAAGTCATTGTACCAAGGTTGACATGATTTTTTTTCATGCACACTCATCTGTTTATGATTATGATTAATAAACTTCTGATGGGCATGTCATGTGCTATATGTTGCTGTGCACCTTATTCTAAAAATAGTCATCTGACGGAGACAGTTGCAACCCATGAAATCCTGTCTGATGCATACATGTGAAGATTTTACATT
This sequence comes from Ostrea denselamellosa, assembly GCA_024699665.1. Classification (NCBI taxonomy): domain Eukaryota; kingdom Metazoa; phylum Mollusca; class Bivalvia; order Ostreida; family Ostreidae; genus Ostrea; species Ostrea denselamellosa. The sequence continues at coordinate 1,281,568 of JAMZEH010000066.1, read as the reverse complement.
ACAGAGAATAAACTTTACTTTGAATATTTTCTATAACTGATTTACATAGTTTAGATTGTGCACTTTCAGTAGTAGCAATGGCGTGGAAAATTGCCAAATCTGTAGATAAAAAATATATCAAAAATAACTGGACCATTCAATTTTACATTAACCTTACTAGAATTTGTTTCATTCAAATTAAATTGGGCTAAACATGCTAAATGTTAATGTAAATTACATTGTATCCAATTTAAATGTGGATGTAGATTGCATGGAAATGATTGTTTACATAGTCAATGTAAAACATGCCTCACATTCTTCAAACTGCACAGTTGTTATGGACACACTAAAGATGTGCATGTGACTTTTTGGAAGTGCTGGAGACATTTTTCAAGAAATTTACATGTAGTTGAACTTTGTCATTTTTTTAGCATCTTTTAAATAAATGGTACATACAATGTGGAAACAATTTCTCTTATAGCTTTGACTTGGCATCGTTCGGACCTTTTATAGATATTATAGACACATTGAAGATGTGTAAGTAACTTTTTGAATTTGCACAGACTTTTTCATAAAAAAATTACAAATAGTTGAACTTTGTCCATTTTCTCTGCATACTGTGGATAGATGGTATCTACTTGTGTACTCATCACCTCTCACAGGTTTCCCATTAGACATTTCTTTTTTGACAAAGGTAATTATCTTTTAATTTCACATGTAAATTTTCATTTCTTGACCAATCCCCCCCCCCCCCCCCCAGCCCCAGTAAATGAAAGACAAAATGTAAGATTATCCCAATGAATTTAACCTCCTTGCCTCCTTCAATACCCCCCCCCCTCCCACCTTTGATTTAGCATTTAGGGAATATATAATTACACAGGCTCCTCCATCAATGTCTAATATCTCATTGGGAATAGCAGATAGGTACACTTGTTTTCAAAGCTGGATTATCCAGAAACACAAAATTTAAAGTATAGAAATCCAATAGTGGCAAAAAGGGGTGCAGCTATACTCAGCACTTTAAAACTAATTCTTTAAAATTACCCAAATTCTCTCATTGCATGCCAACCCCTATACCACACAATACCCAAATTCTGTCATTGCATACCAATCCCTATACCACACAATGCCTACATCCTGCCATTACATACCAATTTCTATATCACACAATACTCAAATCCTCTCATTACATACCAACCCCTATATCACACAATACCCAAATCCTCTCATTACATACCAACCCTTATATCACACAATGCCTATATCCTCTCATTATATACCAACTCCTATACCACACAATACCCAAATTCTGTCATTGCATACCAACTTCTATATCACAATACCCAAATCCTCTAATTACATACCAACCCCTATATCACACAATATCCAAATCCTCTCATTACATACCAACCCCTATATCACACAATATCCAAATCCTCTCATTACATACCAACCCCTATATCACACAATACCTATATCCTGTTATTACATACCAACTCCTATACCACGCAATACCTATATCCTGTCATTACATACACAATACCCAAATCCTCTCATTAGATACCAACCCCTATACCACGCAATACCTATATCCTGTTATTACATACCAACTCCTATACCATGCAATACCTATATCCTGTTATTGCATACCAACTCCTATAGCACACAATACCTATATCCTGTTATTACATACCAACTCCTATAGCACACAATATCCAAATCCTCTAATTACATACCAACTCCTATATCACACAATACCCAAACCCTCTCATTACATACCAACCCTTATATATCCTGTTTCCTGTACCATTCAATACCCAAATCCAGTTACTCAGCATACCAGTTACTCATTTATCACACAATTCTTAAATCTGGTTTGCACAATTCCTGTACCACACAGTACCCAATTCCTGTTATCGCACACCACTTTCTACCACACAATACCCAATTCCTGTTTCCACACACCACTCTCTACCACGCAATACCCAGATTTGGAAAGACTTGAGGTGATGTATTTATCCATTAGAGATCGTGGATATCAGTTACCAATAACCACTCCTTGATATTGATTTTCATGGTAAAAGTACAAATCATCATAATGATTCATAGCAATGCTGCCAATCCATACACATGGAAACACAGTTAACAAGAAAAACTGAGACCTAACACCCTCTCCCTCCATTCTGAGACTATACACCCACATGGATCTAAAATTGTCTTTTGTGTATAACTTAGACCTTTTTTTCCCCCCAAATCCTGCAAAACTACATACCATATATCAATCTAACTGATTAATCCAATTTTACCAGGGAATTTGACATTTAATACAAGATGATGATAACCTGGAGACGAGGATTAATCAGATAGTCTAGAATAACATTACTATTGAAATATGAAAAATTGTAAAATACTGTATAGCACAAAATACTGGAGAGAGAGAGAGAGAGAGAGAGAGAGAGAGAGAGAGAGAGAGAGAGAGAGAGAGAGAGAGAGAGAGAGAGAGAGATTACCAATATATATGGTAATTAGACAGTTAAAAGAATTTTCTGTAAGATTAATTCACTATGAAGGGGATGCTCCTACCTTAGGTTTAACAATAGTCACATATGTTTGTTTAAGATGCTGTCCATAGGAGTCTGGCATCTTCTCATGTACATTATCGTCCACTAAAATCTGCCATACAATGTCACTGCCTGAATCAACAGAACCAAAGTACATGTACTTCAATGGAAAATTGAATTTTTCATCGTCTGCCTGAAAGTGTACCTGCAGCGCATGACATTTCATTGATTTGTTTGGAGAACCATGCATCTATTGACCTATTTACTGTAGGGTCTTTCACCAAACATTCAAATGGAAAATTTAGTATAAGGGGAGGTACTCCAGAAATCACTTTTCATTACCCCCCCCCCCCCCCCCCCCCCTCCCCTTTAAGAAGTGGGTATAATACTTAATATGAGTTGATCTGTTATATTGTCTGTAAATAATGTTTGTCTGATACATACATGTATTTAACTAGCGAATGAACCCTTTACCTTATTGTCGTTAGTCAAGAGTCTGGTGAATTACCTCCATTAATGGACTTGCAGGTTACAAGTTCAAAGGTTACTTGGCTTTAAATCATGTATATAATATTATCAAATGTTCAATGTTGTCTAACTTAGTATCTGAAAAAAATTTCAAGATTATGTGATGATTATCAAACTCCATATTAGTTTAGTTGGTCATGACTAGTAAATGACCTTCATGTGACTTACATGTGTATGAAAGTTCATATCCATCCTCCAGGTGACCTTAGATTAATTGATAGTACATCTATATGAAATCCATATTTAATCTTCTGGTGACTTGCTGATAGTGTAAAGTATCTGTCAGTAATATGAGATCCATATTTAATATTCTGGTGATTTACTGATAGTGTAAAGTATCTGTCAGTAATATGAGATCCATATTTAATATTCTGGTGATTTACTGATAGTGTAAAGTATCTGTCAGTAATGTGAGATCCATATTTAATATTCTGGTGATTTACTGATATTGTAAAGTATCTGTCAGTAATATGAGATCCATATTTAATCTTCTGGTGATTTACTGATAGTGTAAAGTATCTGTCAGTAATATGAGATCCATATTTAATCTTCTGGTGATTTACTGATAGTGTAAAGTATCTGTCAGTAATATGAGATCCATATCTCCCTTCAGTTGATCTACTGAATGTTTCCTGTTACATGGAATGGATATCCACCCTCCACAGACCTTCTGATGTGAAATGAATCATAATCAAATTGTTCTGAAATGTTCTGCAGTGAATCTGGCTGTCAACCTTAAATAAAAATTCTGCTTCAGGAGATATAGTTAAAATTCATCCTCTGTGTAAATCATAGGCAGAATGTGGAGGCCAAAAATCTTCAGATTAGGAATTTTTTCATGAGCCCCATAGTGTTCATAACTGGAATTACAAACCGTATACAGAAATATTTCTTCCTGATCACAAATTTCTGATATTATCACTGGCTTACATTGATTATGTGAGAACCACATGTATTTCATACACCATCAGTAAATTCCATTTAAGGAATAAATAATTTCATTTTTGAAAGTGTTAGTGCTTCCTGAAAAGTATGCTGGCATAAAGTATTGCAGTTCATACCCTAATGTATTTTCAAAAATCAAATTTATTTTTAACATTAACAATCTACTTTCATCTCTGTTGGAACTCCCAGTTGTTCAAATAGATATTCATCAAGTAGTTCTGTATTCATATGCACATTGTGTACAACTGCAATGCATTCATAAGGAAATGTCTATCATTTCAATTTATAATAATATGAAATGCAAAACATTGGAAAGTAAACATTAATCTTTATACCCAGTCAAAAGAAGAGTTATAAACATTGGAAAGTAAACATTAATCTTTATACAGTCAATAGATGTTATAAACATTGGAAATGTAAACATTAATCTTTATACACAGTCCATAGAAGAGTTATAAACATTGGAAATGTAAACATTAATCTTTATACAGTCAATAGAAGAGTTATTTCTCTTGTCATGTTTACTTTGTTTTCAAAATGACAGACTGTTCAGTTATACAGCTAAAAATCTGATGAAAGAAACACATCACATATGTGTGACATCTGATGACCATTGTTCTTACAGACAGCAGTGAATTCTACATGACTTAATCATACAAGGGACAAGAGAAATGATTATCACAAGAATTCTGGCTTTTCTGTGAAAAATATTGCTCATGCAGTGTCAACTATTTATACCCACACAGTGTCAAATACATACAGTGTCAACTATTTATACCCATATAGTGTCAACTATTTATACCCACACAGTGTCAACTATTTATACCCACACAGTGTCAACTATTTATACCCACACAGTGTCAACTATTTATACCCACACAGTGTCAACTATTTATACCCACACAGTGTCAAACACCCATACAGTGTCAGTTATTTATACCCATACAGTGTCAAATACATACAGTGTCAACTATTTATACCCATATAGTGTCAACTATTTATACCCACACAGTGTCAACTATTTATACCCACACAGTGTCATATACCCATACAGTGTCAAATACCCATACAGTGTTAACTATTTATATCCATACAGTGTTAATTATTTTCTGGTATTACTGCTGATAGTATCATTATGGCTGTTAAGGAGTTTTTAATCTGTGAAAAAATTCCATATTAGTTTTATAATTACACACTGTGTAATTGATCAACGCCATAGTGAGGTAAAATGAAAAAGTATTCTTGTCTGAAGGAAAATAAATTTGCACATTACTGTGGAAACATCATTGTTTGTGGTGGTCAATGTTTGTGGTAACCGAAATTTTACTTGTTCATATACATGTGATTTTGTGGGTAATTTCAAACCATGCTAACTGGTTAAATGACACTTAGAGGAAAATTGCACAGAATACTGATGCAATGAAAAGTACTTTTGATTGTGTTGAACTGTAATTTGATGATACTGTGTTGAATTGTAATTTGATTATACTGTGTTGAATTGTAATTTGATTATACTGTGTTGAATTGTAATTTGTTTATACTGTGACTATGTAATTAGAAGGTGATACTGCTTGTATTTACATCTTGTATAATAATAATTGAAGTTATAAATAAACAACTCATTGTTTTAATTAAATCAAGTGTGTTTCAAATGAATAGTTCATCTACAGACACATATTGTGATTGGGATAGCTTTAAAAAGAAACTTAAGATAGCTGATGTAAATTTGAGGGTTAGGGGGACACAAAATCCACAAACATTGATACCCCATGAACAAGGGTGATTCCAGGCTGAGTACCCATATTTATGACCAGTTTAGTAACTAATAAATTAGTGTACAATTGCAATTTGGCAGATTTCAATATACACTGACTTACAATGTAGAATAATAATGGGAATTTTTCATGGTTGTGTTTTCAGTTGATTGAATTCAAACAGAGAATGCACGAGATCTTCCCTCAGGCCAAGAAATCGCCATCTTCAGGAGATGAGTCTGAGAAAATAGAAACTGTGGAGGACTTCATCAAATACATAACAGAGGACAGAAAGAAGAAGGCTGCCGCAATAAACTCTAACTCTGAAGACACTTGATGAAAAGTTAATAGATAGAATAACTTACGATTTGTGTGTGTGGTTAATTAACAATGTATGTGTGTGGTTAGTTAACAGTGTATGTGGAAAAGAGAATGTTTTGAAGGGATGTTTGCTACAGTAGCTGTTCCTATGGGATATTTTCTCCAATAACAGTTCCTATGGGATGTTTGCTACAGTAGCTGTTCCTATGGGATATTTTCTCCAATAACAGTTCCTATGGGATGTTTGCTAAAGTAGCTGTTCCAATGGGATATTTGCTACAATAACAGTTCCTGTGGGATGTTTGCTACAGTAGCTGTTCCTGTAGGATATTTGCTACAATAACAGTTCCTGTGAGATGTTTGCTACAGTAGCTGTTCCTGTGGGATATTTGCTACAATAACAGTTCCTGTGGGATGTTTGCTACAGTAGCTGTTCCAATGGGATATTTGCTACAATAACAGTTCCTATAGGATGTCTTCTACAGTAGCTGTTCCTATGGGATATTTGCTACAATAACAGTTCCTATGGGATGTTAGCTACAACAACAGTTCCTGTGGGATGTTTGCTACAGTAGCTGTTCCTGTGGGATATTTGCTACAATAACAGTTCCTGTGGGATGTTTGCTACAGTAGCTGTTCCTGTAGGATATTTGCTACAATAACAGTTCCTGTGAGAGGTTTGCTACAGTAGCTGTTCCTGTGGGATATTTGCTACAATAACAGTTCCTGTGGGATGTTTGCTACAGTAGCTGTTCCTGTGGGATATTTGCTACAATAACAGTTCCTGTGGGATGTTTGCTACAGTAGCTGTTCCTGTGGGATGTTTGCTACAACAACAGTTCCTGTGGGATGTTTGCTACAGTAGCTGTTCCTTTGGGATATTTGCTATAATAACAGTTCCTGTCTGATGTTTGCTACAGAAGCAGTTCCTGCAGAATGTTTGCTATAGTAGCAGTTACTGTGCGATGTTGCTACATTAGCAGCATAATCATTGCTTAATTTATCCCCTCCTAATTCATTCTGAGAGGGGAAATACATGTAGTTATGGAATAGTTCAAGTGTGTATGAGTGTGTGTATATGTGTGTGTGTGTGTAACACTGAGCTTGTAAACATTCTACAGGCGACATTTTTTTCCTGATTGATTTCAAATGAGGAAGAACTCAGTTATTTATTTAAGGATCCAAGGTCATGGTTACTATAGGACTTCATAGAAAGAGCTTGTAGACACTTATTGTAAAGGGATATATCCTGCCTTGCAAAGCTCTTGTTCTTGAAATTCTCTATAACGTAAGTCTGTACTAAGTGGTGAAGTATAATTATTGACCATAGTTTGTTATATTTTTTTTACTTATACCCCACACAAACAAAGTTTAGAAGGGAGGGGGTATATGAATCAGCATGAATATCCATTTATCTGAAGATATAGTTTTATCTGGACATGTTTTAAGAGATTAACATGTAGATTTTTTAGAAAATTTGTACACTTTTTATTCACTATGATATAAGTAGTCCATGCAAGAAAGAATAACAACTGGAAATTGTCATCTTGAGAAGATAATAGTTTCAAGGGGTAACAATCTCTAATGTCACCCTCTCTTGCATGCACTATTTTTATTATGTTATACTGAATGTCATAACTGTATCACATTTTGTCACAAAATGAAAGAATTGAACTTGTTTTTGTTAATCCTTCATTTGATTTAAATCAATATTTAAGTTGATACCACACACCACTGTTTTTAAAGAAAATGATATCACAGAAGATCATGTTTAAACAAGTAAGTAAAATTGATTAAACAAATGTTAAACATTACAACAAACCATACCTTCATCTGCAGGCTAACTGGCATAGTTATGTTTAAATACTACATGTGTGAGTCTTCTTTAGTCCACTAGAGACTTGTGGTTGATTGATCTAAATCTTATTTCTTCATGTCTGTAACCTTTGCCTTCAAAACTTTTTTTGTAGTCACTGAATTCTGGGTCACAGCAATTGAAGTTATATTTAAACTTTCCCAGTTTTTCTTTTTTTTTTTTTTTTTTTTTTTTTTTATCTGATGGATGCAAAAAAAAATGTTGTGGATTTGCTTTGAGTTTCTCTTTTGAATGACTCCCAAGCGTGGATTGACAGCTCTGAAAATGTTCTGATGAACAGTTAGACTATGATTAGTCATGTTGATGGGCAAGCATTCTGATGTAGTGCAGATTTATAATTGATCAAATGATGGCCTTTGAGATTAGGGTTGGGCTAAAATACAGATCAAAAGATTAATTGAGAATGTATATAAGACATTTCTTTAAAATAGTGTTTAGAGTTGCAGGGCCACACTAACTTGTATTGATATACAAACATTCACAAGTTGTGTGGATTCAAGCTTTGTTTTGTTTTGTTTTTTATGGACCCTGTGGTTAGGGAAGGGCAGGAATTGAGAATTAAATTTTACATAATTCATGAATCATCACTGCAGACAAAAAATCTTCTCCAGAAAAGGAAGATCATATGTTATTGCATCCTTATTTTGTGTGAATTCAAATTTGTTTACATCATAACCATTTGTGACTAAGGGGTCCAAAAAAATTGTGGAAATAAAGAGGGTGAATAATCTTTTTTGTAAAAAAAAAAAAAAAAAAAAAAAAAAAAAAAAAAGTAAAAATAAACAACAGGGCCAATTTGACTTAGGTGAGCATTTGGTTGATATCCTTTTTTTCTATGAAACTTTAAACTCAAGCTTGGACAAACTTCATATACCATAGATTTGTCTTTACAGTACACATATGTGACAGACAAATTGCTGCACTCAGTGTTTCCTTAAAGAAATTCAATAAGGAAGTTTAATAAAATTTAGAAATTGATTGTGGACTCTATATGTGAACATGTATTGGACATGCAACAAAACTGTAGAACACAGGTTTTTGAAAGTGGGTCATGTAAGGAGTTTGTTAACACTGCAATCATTTCTAACTGACAGTTACATATACATTCAATGTTTATTATTTATTAAGAAGCTGTGAATAAGTTTGTAGAATGAACAATCCAAGTTGTATATCAGGAAGTGTTTTTGTATATAATACTCAAATTTGTAATTTTGTCCAATTACTTTCCATCAGTAAAATTGAAGTTTCCACCACTATGTGTTGTTCCTTAGATGAATTAAAAAAAAAAACATGCATATTATAAAAATTGTTATTTTGTGGATTATGATTTCTGTTGGTTGCAGTTTTGGGTTGTTGCAAAAATGCGAAATGGAAAATATTTTAAGCAATAATGTTTGCGAGAGATCGGCATTTTTGTAAAATCAATAAGTGTATTATGAACAAAGGAAACAGAAATTACGAAGAGAATAATAAGTCATCCTCAGAATCCACCATTTCATATACACGTGCATTACATGTTTGTATTGTATATGCATTAAAAAACCATTATAATGCATTATGGATAATATTAAGTAAGCACCTGTGGATAACACCCTCTTTTACCAGCTTTGTCATTTTCCACCCCACCCCCTCCTCTAATAGTGACAGTATGTTGTTTCACAATTTAAAAAAATTAAATATATTGCAAAATCTTGAATTATAAGTTAACCCCTTTCAGATTTTAGTACTCAAATTTTATTACATTTATTTTGGCTGCCACCTTGGGGGAAAAGATTTTATGAGCCTATCCAACGAAGAAGAGGTTTTCACACACACCCTTCTGAAAACAACACTGAAAAAGATAAAATAATTTTTTTCAACAATTTTCCCGAACCTTAGCCTTTTTAAATCGAACTTGCTTTTAATCGAACTAGATATTTTTAAGATAACTGAGTTTGAATTAAGTTCTACATTTACTATAATTATTACATTTATGAATCACATCAAATTTTAAGCGAACATATCTGATGTGTAAAAAAATTTTTGCGTCTTTTGGGATCATTTTATGTAAAGTGAAAGTTTGCACATGTACTGGTATCCTGCAGATTAATGTTGAACCCATAGAGATAGCGGGAAATAAAAGAGGGAGAAAATCAAAACAGAACCAATGAAAACTAAGGCGAAGGTTATAACCCTAGTAAAAGGAAATAAAAGATTTATTTCAAAATATGATGAAATAGGTAAAAGGCTAACAGAATTTATGTTTGAATGGAATTAAAAGGTCACGTCATTATTAATATAAGTAATAAGATACAAGTAGTCTTCAAATGTATAGGTATTTGCCAGTTTACTTGCGGAAGGTCGGTGGTCTCTTCCCAGGTACATTGTATCTGGGTTCTCTCCTCCACCAACAAAAACTGGACGCCACCAGATAACTGAAAAATTGTCGAGTGTGGCGGAAAGCAATAAATAATCAATCAATCAATCAATTGTATAGGTTAGAAATAACTGCCAAAAGTTCTTGCCTATTTAGGAATGTAGTGCTGCGCTCACTTGATCTCTGTTAGCAATAGATCAATGACGAGCTGTTTAACTTGTTCATGTAACAAGATCATGAATTATCATTGTTTTATACACACCCACCATACACCACTATTGTATGTAAATACATGTACATTAAAGAGAGATGGTGGCTAACTTAGTTTAGTCAATTTATGGTGCAGAATTTGAAGATAAAATTGTTTTTGCCGCTTGCAAAAAAAATCCTACAAGTTTGATTTTAATTAAGCATGTTTTCCCGATGTTTTTGGTTGTTAGCTACATTCTTAATTCTGTTCCGTGTTTTACCAACACCTAAAATTCACCGAGTATTATGAAAATTTGTGAAAGTAAGAAAGATAACTCTGAAAGTTTTTCTTTATACGAGGATTTTGTAGTCAAAACGTCGATTATTAGTATATGCATGTTCAAAAGTATTCTGCCAAACGTAAAAGTATATAGAGTATTTAAAACAAAATTCGAATGTGAACATTCTTTGAGCGTTGTACATAGGAAATTTAGAAACATTTCGATCTGGTATAATCGGGTATTGCTAAAACGCGGAATGGAAAACCAAACAGAATTTAGAAATTATAATGATTAATGTGACTTAAATAACACCTAAAATCGAACAAAAACGCTTTTTAAAATTTAGAATAAGACTTTTAGAAATTCATTTACAAGTGGTAAAACAAATATATCTTAAAGAGACAATATAGCTCATTTTGCTCAACCGGTCGCGGTAGCTCAGTGGTTAGAGCGTTCGCTTCGTAACCGGGAGGTCGTGAGTTCGATCCCCGCTTGTGCCATGGCCGCGTCAAACCGAAAAGACGAAAAATAGGTAGTGATTGCTCCTTCGGCAATTAGGAGTGAGAATCACGGATATGACCTTAAAAACGGAGGTGCCGTGTCACGGTAGGCGTTGGCACGTTAAAGAACCCTCATTGCTATTGCCCTGAGCGCTAAGCATAGGTCTAAATTTGTGGTACTTCACTTACAGCTGGTGACATCTCAATATGAGTGAAAAATTTTCGACGGGACACAAACAAACAAACAAAGAATCATTTTGCTCAAAAATCGTAAAATGACAATTTTCCCAGAGCTTTCCCTAATTTTGTTGTATAGTTGAATGTATAAACTTTGCAAAAATAACACATTTTTAAAGTCGAAAATTCTCGTTTAAATGCAAAAATTAATAGTCTTTGAAGGCCCTTTTGTAATAAAATTGAGACTTCATCTTTCGGTCTTTGGACGCATGCGCACGGAGGGTAAACAATCCAGTGAGAGGAAGCATACAATGGCTAAAACACAGAATTTTGACAGATTATGCGAGAAAAGAGTTAAAGTAGAACGAGATACAACTCATACGCAAACTAGAATTTACGTGGGGATATCACTATGACCCTCTAGGTACGAGACAAACACAGGGCTTTAAAAGTAAGTGCTTTAAAAAAAACCATTTGGTTATAGGGACATGAAAGGTTTTCTGTTATAATAAAGATTTATGATTAATTATAAGAAGCAGGAAATAATCACATACTCGAGAAGCGAGTGTGGACCCCTTTAAGGGGTATTTAGATAAGTTTTTAGACAACACGTGTGTTGTCATAGTGAATCACGTGATGTAAAATGTCCGAGTCAGAATGAAGAAACCATTGAATTCTAGATGATTTTTAAAACGCAGTTGAGGGCAAATTAATGCATTCCAAACGTTCAAAATTGTCAGTATTGTTATGAATTTTATTATTTTATGATTTTTATTATTTTATGGATACGTATTTAAAAAAAAACCAACCAAAAACACTCGATTAAAATGTGGAAAATGAGATTTAGTGCCTCTTCAATATTCTGCACCATTGATTGGTTAAGTTCAGTTATATGTTTGTATAAGTTTACAACATATTTTACCATCTTGTAATTTCGGCATTGACATTAAGTTGTGTTAGGGAGTATGTCCCCGCTCTCTCGTAGCATTACGTCTTTAATGAACATGCATCATATTTACACATAATGCAGTTATGTGTGTATTTACAATAGGGACTGTGGTACGTACGTATAAAACAACTATAATTCATGATTTTATCAATTCAACAAGTTAAACATCTTTTGCTTGATTTGTTACTTTTTAATTAACAGAGACACCAGATGGTGGTTTGCGAATTAATGGAAGAAGAAGACTGTAACTGCAACACTCCAATACTAAATAAATGATAACTTCGAACAGTTTATTTCTAATACAACTACTAGTATCTTATTTAGATTAATAATGAGATGACCTTTTAATTCACTTCAAACGTAAATTCTCTGTTAGCCTTTAAGCTATTTCATATATCATGAAATAAATATGTTAACTGCCCTCACTAGGGTCATTAATTTCACCTTAGTATACACTGATTCTTTTTCAATCGGGTTCCCCCTAGCTGTGTATCTTCGGGTTCAACACACATTCCTAGGTTTCCGGTACATGTACAAACTTTCGCTTGACGTAAATCATTCTAAAATTAAGCAATCCTTGTGGAGAGATCGGACTTGTTCACTTTGAAATTTATGTGATATATATATATATATATATATATATATATATATATATATATATACCAGGGGTAAAATAAAATTAAATTCAAGATCAGTTGTCTTAAAGTTATAAAGTTCGATTAACAGCAAATTCGATTTAATTCGGCTATGTTTGGGGAAATTTTTTGGAGAAATTTATTTAATATTTTTCAATGTTGATTTCGGGGGTGGGCTTCTTATTCATTGGTTAGGATTAAAAATGTATTAGAATTTGAAAGCTTAAATTATTACTTGAAGTCTTTTTCAGTATGTTTGTTTTACTTATTTTTACAACATCGCAATCGATGGGAGAGGAGGGGATCAGAAAGTCACAAAGCTGGGAAATGGAGAGGGGGATTGGAACCCACAATGCTTGCTTAATATTTTTCATAATAAGTTAAAATGATTTTAAAATGTATATGTGGTAATTTGTATGAAGTATACGAAACGGTGGACTGAGCATGACTTCCCGTTCTCTCTGTAATTTCTGCTTTCCTTGTTCATAATAAGGGAACATTTTTGATTTTATAAAATGCTGACTTCCTTATAATATTATTGCATACAATATTTTTCGTTTCGTTCCACTTTCCGTTCTGTTTTCCGTTTTAGCAACACCCGGTATAATCACGTTCTCTCCATGTAAGTGGGTAGATGGAATGATATTCCGAGAAATGAAAGAATCTGTAATATTTGTCAACGTAACAAAAATGACTAATATGTAGGTATTAGAATATAAAATCTTTTCAGACATACAAAAAAACATTTTTTGAAATAAATAATACTGGCTTCAGCCAAATACTTCAAAATTTAGTAATTTAATACGCAATTGCAGTGGAACTCTCAAGAGATTTTATGGGTGTCGGTTTTGACAATACTTGGAAAAGTCGGTTTTCTTGATCCTTTAGCTACTGGTAATATACCAGCATAAATATGTAATTATAACTCTAGTTCTAATTTTGAAGAAAAGACCTTTTCCCCCTCGAAGAACGCCTTGATTCTTTTCTCTTATGCACATATGCGATTTGAACTTGAACCTGTAATTCCTCTTTGGTCTTCGGTATACCACCTTAATTATTTCAAAACAACATTTAAGTTTCTTTTCTTATTCAGGAGTATATCTTGATATCCTTTTAAAACAGCTCCGATAGTTTTGGTATACTTTAATCTGTGTAAACAGTTTGAAAACTGGCGTGAATGTCAGTACAGGAAGATAATAAATTCTCATTGTCAACTCAAGTCCTATCTATTATAAAACTACTTCTGAGAAGTGACTTGCGTGGATTTAGAAGTTAACCGATACCAGGATCACCTTAATATATTTTTTAAAGTTTGGAACAAGTAAGCATAAACCTCCCAATGGAGGTAAGGTAAATGAAATAACATTGACAGAAACCCTATATTCTATGTGATAAAACTAGTATTGGAGACGAATTTCATTTATATACTAGAATGCATGCACTTTGTTTATTACAGAAAAGGTATTCTTGTTAAAAATTTAGAGGCCTCATGTTAACAGTTGTAGAAAGACATTTGTGAAAATAATCTTAATATATGTATATATCTTCACTTCTTAAAGCACGCATGTATTTTTGTCAATTATATCTATTATGTATCTACCGTACCATTGATGTAGTTTAGAGAATAAATGAATTGATCGAATTGTATAAACTAGACCAAAATATGCGTGTTTTAAATGAGTAATATTTAAATGTGGCACTCGTCTAGCAGACGGACAACTGACAGAGCAGTCTGCTGGCTATGCATTATTCTGGATCGGACTTGGAAAGAACGAGCGAAGAGAAGTAGGAATTTGTTTCGCCATTAAGTCCAACCTGGTCAACAATTTATCAACTCCTCCCAAGAGGAACAACAATCACTCAGTGATTGCCACCTGAAGACGAAATTTGCCACACTGATCAGCGTCTATGCCCCTACCATGACTAACCCTGACGAGGCGAAGAACAAATTCTATGAGGATGTAAAGAGCACCTTTGAGGCAGTGTCCTGGAAAGACAAGATCATCATGCATGGAGACTTTAGCGCCCTTGTCGACAAAGACCAAACATCGTGGGAGGAAGTGCTAGGGAAGCACGGCGTGGGAAAGTGTAACCGACCACGCAACACAGACTCTGACGCTTACATAGAGGTAGAGTGGACGTGTCTTCACGATGCTGTGTACGCTGCTGTGTCAGACGTGGTAGGCCACACCGCCAGCAAGCACCAATATTAGTTCGATGAAAACAAGTCATATCCAGTCTCTATGGAAAACACCCAACTTCATCGAGCGCTCCTCAAGGACTCGTCCTCTGTCTCTAAGAAAGACGACTTCAGCGCTGCCAGAAGAAAAACTCCAGATGGAACGCAGCCAAATGCAAGATGATTGGTACAGCCAGCAAGCTGATGCCATCGAAGCCTACGCAAATAGGAAAGATATGAAAAACGTTTACAGCGCCCTTAAGGCCATCTACAGTCCCACCTCGTCTGCATCTCTTCTTGAGCGCAGATGGGAACACAATCATCACGGACAAGGAGAAGATACTTGAACGCTGGGCAGGACATTTCGAAAATGTCCTCAACAGGCCCTCAACCATTAGTGAGGACGCCATTGCTCGACTCACGCAGTTGACAATTTACTGGAAGAACTACCAACAGAGAAAGCAACCAAAGCCATCAAACGCCTGTACAGTGGCTAGGCACCTGACGCCGACTCTATTCCAGTTGAAGTCTATGTCTCTGGTGACTCAAAGCTAACCGATAGCTTCACAAGCCTGCTCACCTCCATGTGGATTCAGGAAAATCTGTCTCAGGAACTCAAGGATGCTTCAATCACCCACCTCTACAAGTGAAAAGGGAACATGGACTCCAATAACCACTGTGGTATCTCGTTGGTCTCCATTACTGGGAAGAGGCCCGCGTCCTGTTTAATCGCCTCAATACACGTCTGGAACGCAACATACTAGCAGCGAACCAGTGTGAATTTCACGTAGGTCGCAGCACCTTGGACAAGATCTTTGCAGTCTTGCCAATTACAAAAGAAGTGATGGGAGCAGAACGATGGACTGTGCACCATCTTCGTGGATTTGATGAAAGCATTAGACACTGTCTGCCGTGGGGGTTTTTTTTTTTTTGGAAGATCATGGTTTGGATGTAAAGGTGAAGATAACTAACAGTCAAGTTTGAATGCACCACCAAGTTCATCGCGATGGTTCTGCAGTTTCAAGATGACGTAAACACCAGCGTGCAGGATGACAACGAGTACTACCAGCCATTCCCATCACCAACGGAGTAAAGTAGAGCTGCGTACTGACTCTCTATAGCAATTGTGTTCTCTACAATGCCGGCAGGTGCATTTCGTTACAGAAAGAGTGGTGTTGATTTCCGACAGTGGTCTCTTCATCCTTCGGAGATTGCAAGCCAAGAAGAATGTGCATGAAGACACAACTGGTGACTTTCTAATTGCACACTCACTGTCAGTACCCAGCCCAACATGCAGGAAATCATGGATCTGCTCACAATAGACTTCTATGACATCGCCCTCACTATTTCTACCATGAAGACCGAAGTCCTGTTCCAACCAGCACCTGCGACCCTCTACATTGAACTCGACATTACCGTGCACGGCCAGAGACTAGCAGTTGCAGACAAGCAGTTGCATACTACCTTGGCAGTATTCTGTCACATCACATAAGCATCGATGAGTATGTGTGTGGCCGACAGAATCGTCATAGCCAGAGGAGAAAGTCTGAAGGCGCTGTGGATTAAGTCTAGACACAAAGCTGAAAGTGTACAGAGCAGTAGCTTCTATCCCTGCTTTATGCGAAACGTGGACAGTCTACAGTTGGCACGCCAAAGAACTCGATGTCTTCCATATTCATGAGATGACTCAGGATTCTGCTCCGTGTCAAGTGACAAGACAAAGTACCAGACATTGCTGCAGTGTACCGAGAGTGAAAGCATCCACGCCATACTACTTCGCTTTCAGCGTCGGTGGACTGGCCACGTTCACTGCATGAACGACAATCGACTACCTAACAGACTGCTCTACGACGAGTTGTCCACATGCAAACGCTCACTTAGTTAACAAAAGAGCCATAAATTCACCGTGAAGGGGGCTGTCAAGCATTGTGATATTACTCACTCCTTCTGGGAAGTGACAGCAAGACATTGGCCTGCCTGGCGATCTCACGTAAAATCCAACTGCAATCGAACTGTCATTGTATGTATGTTAGCAGTAGTTGTAACAAGTACAGAGTAGCATATAATTATAATCAGACAACTCTTCTCATAGCTTCGTATGTTTTGTTGCTGTTAATAACTGTTTGGTTTGAAAGTTCAGCGAAGCTAAATATAACGTCACAATACATTTTTTACATCAACAGTGAAAAGGTGAAGATAACAAAGAATGATCAATCTCATAATGCCTACAAGAAATACAAAATTAAGAGTCGGACAAACGTGACCCCTGGATGTACCAGAGGTGAAATCAAGTGTCTAGGAGGAGTAAGCATCCATGTCGATCGGTCACACCCGCTGTAAGCCCTATATCTTGATCAGGTAAACGGAACAATCCGTAGTTAAAATGAACGGCCTAACAATCGGTGAAACATGTCAGACAACGCTTAACCCAATGACAGGTGGTACTAGCAAACTAGGTCGTTATAACAACCACAGAATAGCGAAATGTTGACTTTAAACGACACTGTTAAAGCCTCTGTAACATTAACTTGTTTGTCAGTAGCCTGCCTTTATTTAAAAATTACTTATACGGAGAAAAAGCTCTTACGTTTAGAATCAGTTGAGAGACATAAACACCATATGCAGATGATAATGGAATATTGTTACATAAATATGGGAAGTTGACAATGATAAGCTGAAGTCATCCCGTTTGTAATAAAGTTGAGTTGTTAGTTGGAATATGACAATGCAAAAGTCATATAATAGTAATATATATCCCGTGTTAAATGAAAAGGCGGGTTCAAATGTCTAAGGTCGTTTTGCAAGATGTTAAGGGTCTTCGCTCGTCTCAACAGCAACACCATTTAAGCATATTATTTTTACATTTCTTGTTTGAAATTTTACTACAAGTGATTATTTCCAATGTCGGTGAGTTTAAGACACATAATTTACATAAGATTCAGTTATTAAAAAATACAGTAAAACGCGCGAGCTTCCTGGTACTTTGCCCCTGGACCCTCTGGGGCCTAAGGGTGGCCCCCAAAACTACCTGCCCCCCCCCCCCCCCCCCCACACACACACACCCGATACACAGAGTTCAACGCAACAGTGATGCTGATGTTTCTTAATGTAAAGGGCTCTGCGGATAAACATTTTATCAAACATTTCCCGTAACAAACAACAACAACAAACAAAAAAAATCCGAAAAACAATGTGTGAACGGGTTCCATTGATATTGTCTCAAGTATCCTAAAACAACTTTGTTTTACACATTGACATCATAGATAAAGCATATTTGTTTTATTTCAAATGCATGACACCGGTGTCTGTACAGCTGCAGAATAAAAACCAGATAGCTATTTGTAACACATTTTCATTACTCGGGTAAAAAGTTGATTTAAAGGGGCATGGATACGATTTCAACTGAAATTTTTCAAATTTTATTTTTCCATTTTTGATGTTTAAAATGATTATTTAAGGTATTTTTAATGGTCAGCAAAAATTTGAATGTCTGAGAGATACAGAGCTCATAATTCTTTGTTATGTAAACAAGACTCATGTCATATTTTTGTTTACATGGGTTAAATATACAAGTAAAACTTTCGTTTAAAGTGTTGTATTTTACTTGTAATTCAACAAATGACATTCAAATTTGGGTGACCATTAGAAATACCTTACTTAATCACTGTAAGCATTAAAAATAGACAAAATATGACAATGTTTTGCTCTAATCTAGTCCCCTTAGGATGTAAAATAGAATTCGACTCTGCCATTCTATACAACTCCCGGAATGCTGCACTATGACACCGAAGACATGAACATTAGTTATAAAAACATGAACGTATGTATGTCCCAGAGCGCTAGCAATTATCACTTTATCTTTATGTATAATAGTATTAACTGAATTAACATTCCCGATTCTCGGTGAAATAAATTTAGTTTATTTACTCTAAAATCAAATACCTACACCGCTATGCATATGAGTTTGAATTGTAATAAAGATATACTAGTACTTGTAGGATTGATTCAGGAAGTAATTGCATGTAATTATGTGAACAACTTTCTAATTTAGGAAATTAAAAATACATCACTAAGTATCAAAGATGGCACTGGACTCCAACACAGGATATTACTATGCTGTTTGCAATGAGACTATCCATGCCAGTCAAATTCCAACTCACGTGGAAAATACCCTGGTTATTGCAGGGAATATAATAGCCCTGCTTCTTATGGTGATAAACAGAACGTATCACCAGTGGCATTCCTTCTACATTTTGTACACCGGTCTGGTCTGTACAGATCTCCTACAGTCGTGCGTTTTGTATCCGGTGTCCATTTTGCGATATTCTAGTAAGTTCACTTGGTGTTATACGAAGCCCCTCTGTGATGCAGTGTCGTTTACCTTTTCCTTCACGCAGTTATCGTCGGGTGTGATAAATTCAAGCTTGGCCCTTGACAGGTACCTGTGTCTAAGACGGAAAAGCTTTCTTTGGAGAACATCTTGGGTTCGTTTACGATATTTCGGCGTCCTTTGCGCCATCTGGTGTTCCGTGGCTATTATATGCAGCATACATCTCATTGGTGTCGGAAACAGCCAAATTTATTTTCCAGGGTCATGGTGCTTCATAGACTTTACGGGGACTTCCACTGGAAACCGCGTGAATTCTCTTATTTACTCTCTTTGTGGACTGTGTGTGGTATTTTCTACTTTTGT
This sequence comes from Ostrea denselamellosa, assembly GCA_024699665.1. NCBI lineage: Eukaryota > Metazoa > Mollusca > Bivalvia > Ostreida > Ostreidae > Ostrea > Ostrea denselamellosa. The sequence continues at coordinate 1,261,645 of JAMZEH010000066.1, read as the reverse complement.
CTTTAACGTCGCTTCCATTGCATTTTCTTGTAAAGACAATGAATACCGAGCCAGACTGCTGGACGAGCACCGAGTGTCCGGTGTCTACGACAGTCATGTGACAATCTTCCTGGTGGTAGCGCTCTTTGTTTTTGTGATATTTTTTGGTCCGTTCATTGTAAGTTCTGAAATTTATTTGCCTTGTTTTAACCTTAGTTTAAAATCCGGGGGGGGGGGGGGGGGGGGGGGGGGGGGGGGTCAAGACTGTACATTACTGTAAGAACTCAGTTACTGAGTAGCCTTTCAATGGTGTCGTTATCGGCCACCATGGGCGGGCGATTCAAGTCCGGGCCTACATTATAAAATAATGAATGTAATTATATATACTAACGGAAAAAAAGAAACTGTGCATTGCTAAATTTAGCATAAAACTCAAAGTTTTATTTATAAGTGGTTAACAATCGATACAAGTAGTAATATTAATGACAATAGGTTTGAACTCTACTCTATTGCACGAATTTTTCATGGTGGGCAAGCAAATGTTGTTTGTAGACGTAATCGTTTTCGCATGGTATGTCAGGCAATATTTTTGTGTCAGAGAGTGCGAGACAATTTTCAAGACTGGATTTGTTCAGAGAATCATTTAAGAAACTGTAATTGTGCTATGCCAAGGCCAAAGGAAAATCAACGTCTTGTGCTGTTGGGATGTTGCAGGCTAGGGTGACCCAAAACGTTTTTGCACGACAATTTGGTGTTCGCAGAAACACAATCCGGTCATTATGGAGAGGTTTCCATCAATTCGGCAACACTTTGGATCGACCACGTCCAGGACGTCCCCGTGTGACGTCAGTTCGCCTAGATAACTATATTAAACTCATGCATCTGCGAATCGTTTTCAGACAGCAAGTTTGACTGTTCGTAGCATTATTATTATTATTATTATAACATTTATATAGCGCTAAATATAATTAAATTACTCTAAAGCGCTTTACATAATTATTTGAAACTGCACAATGAATATACACAACTAAAATTAATTGAAAATAATATGGGCATACAAAATATAAAAGGGGGTTTAGATGTAGAATGGGTTAAACAGTGATTAAAATATTCGAAAAACATGTTCAGCACAGATTAAGATCTAAATATTAAATTGATGAAAGGGTCAGTTAAAAAAAGCTAATTTAAAAAGATGCGTCTTAAGTAACTTTTTAAAACTGGCCAGGTTGTCTTCGAACCTTAAAACGGCTGGCAGGCTGTTCCACAGTGCAGCTGCACTGACATCGAAACGCCGATTTCCATAAAATTTGGTATCCCCGGTCTTAGGCGCATAAGTGCAAGAACTGTACATAATCGCTTGAGTGAGCACAACATCAGACCTAGACATCCTACAATACGTCCAATACTGCTTTAACGTCATCGAACTGCACGATTAGCATGATGTCGGAGACATCTGAGGTACCAATTTCAAACCTGGGCCAATGTTTTATTCACTGATGAATCAAGATTACATTTCGACTGCCGTGACGGTCGCCGGAGGGTTTATTGGCGGGATGGGGAGCGTTACTCGGGTGTTTGTGTAGTGCAACGTCGACAATTTGGAGGAGGTAACGTAATGGTGTGGGTTGGTATTACAGCACGCGATAGGACCCCTTTACAGATAATTGATGGAAACCTGACAGGCATTCGAAATAATCCAACGTCATGTGATATGTTAATACAGAGACAACAAAATCTCATTACCCTGCAACATAGTAACGCCAAGCCGCATGTTGCCCGTATTGTAAGAGACTTTATTGCCCAGCAGAATGTTGATATCCTGCCCTGGCCAGCAGTTTCACCAGACATCACCACGGGATGAAATGGAAAGACGGTTAAGTCGTTTACCAACCTAGCCAGTGACGTTGGACGATTTAGGCCAGGAATTGACCATTACATAAAACAACATTCCCCAGGCATTTTTGAACAATTTAGTGCCATCAATGAGATGCCGGTGTCAAACATGCGTGAACGCAAATGGTGGCAATACGGGGTATTAAGTTTGTGAATTGCCTTCCAAGTACCAGTGTCTTTCTAACGTCCAACAAGTGACGTTTTATGACGTAAACACAAATTAATTCCACATATTTGTAAACAACATTTGTGAATCATGCTACTGAATAAAATGTATCGTCATATTTCATTTTATTTTATTTTTTAACTAATGCACAGTTTCTTTTTTCCGCTAGTATATATCCAGAACCATTCATATCATTTGAATTGAATTACAGTGTTTAGATATATTTCATCACAATTTTCATAAATAACAATAATTTTCTGTATAAGGAATCTGTTGACTCAAACTATTTATTTCATAAAAGACAGTTTAATTTGATTTATTTCAAGTAATCAGAGTTTGTAGTATTTTTTTTTCTCTTTGTTGTATTTTTTGTTGTTGTTTTTATTCATTTTGTTATTTATACGTTCCTTGAATATTTTTTATTTTTGTAAAGATGAAAGCTGCTTAATACAGAGGGATATTATCTAAACTGTGAACCTTTAACGTGCGAGAATGAACTGAAGTGAAGGCCTGAATGCAGGAAAAATAAGCTTAAACGTGAAAGTTTCTAAATGGTTCGCTGTACATAGCATTGATAGTTAACAGGCTTACTCCTGAGCACCTGACCCTGGGATACCGTAACAAACAAACAGACTTGAGTCAGAATGTCAATCACTAAGATGTTCATTGCTTTTCAACTGAAACTCTTAATTTGCAGACACTAGAAATTCGATGAAGAAATATTGAATAACAGTGTCTTATTTTGGAATGATTATCTTCTCAATCATTTCATCGCAAACTTCAATTCAGATTTTTACTTAGTTTAAGTTGTTTCATGATCCTGGGGCTAGATCCTATCTCTGGTGTGCCCAGAGATCCGTGTTTGTCCTATTCTTAATTTTGTATTCTTTATAGAAATTATGAAGTTGATCGCCACACTCGTTATCTTCACTTTTTAACTTTACATAGGTTTGATAGTAACCAAACAGTTGAGACCGAATTTGAAGCTTGTGTCATTAAGTTTCCTTGCTGCTTCTGTTCTACCTCATGACAAGATTCTTTCGTTGCAAAATCCATAACCTATTTTCACTTCTTAAAATCTGCACACTAGTTGATGTAACTCGGTTCGTTTGTGATACTTGCATGCATGCTTTTAATGGTACCTAAGTACAGAGATGTAAATCAAGTGTGGATTCTCAAAATAAAAAAAAAGCGCACTAGTTTCCCCACGTCTACTTTATTTTCATATACCTTATTGAAGATATTGATTGCTCCTTTGCCAGAACGAACGTCCGTGTCGGGGCAGGCGTTGGCATGTTAAAGATCCTTCACAGTTACAGCCCTGAGCGCTAAACATAGGTCTAAATTTGGTAAAAGATCCCTCACAAAGCATATTAGGTCTAAATTTGTGGTACTTCGCCTACAACTGGTGACGTCTCTGTATGAGAGAAAAATTCTCAACGGGACGTAAAACACAATCAATTTCACACACACAAACACACACACACATATCACACACACACACACAATATATATATATATATATATATATATATATATATATATATATATAGTCAAAGACTGAATGAAGAAATCGGCACATTTGTTTAAATGATTCAAACTATTAAAATATCAAATTATCGCATAATAATCAACGATCAGTTCCTGTTAGTACTTGCGAATCTTCATGTAATTTACCTTGAATGTTTCATAACTATGAATACCCTCTTTGCAGATATCGTTTATGCTCTGGTACATCTAACGTGTTAAAATATAGTATGTTTTTAATTGTCTTTCGCTTTAGAATGACCTTGTAAGAAATCGGAAATTCATGGGACTATATAAAATAAAGGCGTATATAAAATTAAGGTAACAATGGTATTTCGACAGTAACGCGAAACTCCTATTTCCAGACATTAATTATGAAGGAGTGCATACCCAGCTGAACTGAATCTCAGTCGAGATTAAACCATGGGGCCCCAGGTTCGAATCTCGTTCCCGGCAGCCACGTCAAGCTTTCAAAAAAAGTTGATCATATAAAGGGATTGTTTTCCTTTGCCAAATGTCCGGCATCAATGGCAAAACTCACGAGTCGAATATGACCTTAAGAACAAATGTCCCATGCACAACAGGCATTAGTACAGTAATGAACCTTACTATTTTTAGCACCATGCATAGGTCAAAATTTGTGTGGCACTTCAGCTACAGCTGGTGACCTCCTATAGCTTATACAAGTGAAAAATCTCAAACGAAACATAAAATCAAAAAGAAAAACTAATTAACAAATCAACTTAGAGTGTGTATGTTCACTGTATCTTGTTTTATTTACAGACAAACGTGTTCCTTCATGCTGTAGGCTTGGTGACAGGGAATGGGCCAGTAGAGCTATGGCTGATCAGACTCAGTTACATGAACGCTATCATAAATCCATGGCTCTATATTGTACTTCGGAAAGAGAGTCTGCAGAAGTTTCTCTTGGTATATAAACTGTACTGTAGCTCTTCCTAAGGGACTGTATAGAAGCAGCATTTAAAAACATATTGAAGTTTTTATATTCGTTCTGATTTGAAAAACACAGAGAAATAGATAAATACAGTATTCTGAATACAACTTGTACATGTGTTTTATTGATTTTATTATTTAATTTCTCATTGTTGTTAGAGGTGTGACTAGGGGTTGTTTAACATGGAAGCAAAAGAGACAGGAGTTTGGGGCTGCCTTAAACAAGGAACCTAATGGGTCCGTGGCAACGCCCTGGTATATGGTGCCAAATTAACTTAACCTTAGACAACTGAAGATAGCTTTAATTATTTTAAGATATCATCAAGTCATTTGATGCGCGCAACAACTCAATTAAAGATCTTTTCAAATAATTAATTATGTCTTCAAATTAAAATCATTGTGCGCATAAATTGAATTGTTGATGGCATTATCTATGCGCGCTATAATTGAATTGTTGATGGCATTATCTATGCGTGCTATAATTGAATTGTTGATGGCATTATCTATGCGTGCTATAATAGAATTGTTGATGGCATTATCTATGCGCGCTATAATTGAATTGTTGATGGCATTATCTATGCGTGCTATAATTGAATTGTTGATGGCATTATCTATGCGCGCTATAATTGAATTGTTGATGGCATTATCTATGCGCGCTATAATTGAATTGTTGATGGCATTATCTATGCGCGCTCTAATTGAATTGTTGATGGCATTATCTATGCGCGCTATAATTGAATTGTTGATGGCATTATCTATGCGTGCTATAATTGAATTGTTGATGGCATTATCTATGCGCGCTATAATTGAATTGTTGATGGCATTATCTATGCGCGCTATAATTGAATTGTTGATGGCATTATCTATGCGCGCTATAATTGAATTGTTGATGGCATTATCTATGTGTGCTATAATTGAATTGTTGATGGCATTATCTATGCGCGCTATAATTGAATTGTTGATGGCATTATCTATGCGCGCTATAATTGAATTGTTGCTATCTTCAAATGAATGGATATCAACAATTGAATAGATGTGTGCTATAATTCAAATGAAGAGATCAATTACAGTTAATGTGTGCAATAATTGAATTATTGTTCTCATCAATGGAATTATTGCACGCATCAATTAAATTAATGCGAGGAATAATTCAACTGGATTACTATCATTAATTCAACTGATGCTCGCAATTTAATTCTTTCATAACGAGCAATTATTTAATAAGAGATATTTATAATTCAACAGACCCACAGTTGAATTAATGATCTCTTTAACTGAATTGTTGCTCTCTTTACAGCAAGAGGCCCTGGGCCATATAGCTCATATGAGTCGCCTTGTCCCTGTTGTTATTTAGCTATTTGAATTTTATACAGATATTTTGTAATTATCTTTATTGCCATGAAGAATTTTGCTCCATATTGTGGCCCCAACCTAGCTCCATAGGGTTACAACATAACTGTGACACAATGTTACAAGATAAAAAATCAAGGTATGAAATGTAAGGTCTTGCCATAAGGAATCTATATACAAATATGAAAGCCCTACCAACCTTAAACAGTTCAGATGATATTGTCTAGGTTAACTTAAAAGTAGGTCAAAATCCAAGATCAAGGTTACAAAGTAAAATAAATTGGTACCAAATGAAAGGTATTGTTACAAGGAATGTGAAAGATGTATCACTCAGCATTAAAAAGTTATGAGGAAGATCAAAGTTTCGGTTAAAGATTTAAAATATGTGTTTAAGGCCAAGGTCACATGGTCAAACATCATGGCATCAAGTGAAATTTCTTACCATAATGAATCTTTATATATGCTAAATATCAAATATTTCAGGAGATATTACCTAGGTTAGGTTTTCTTAAAAGTAGGTCAAACTCTATGAAATAAGAGAGCGCTATCATTCACCATTCAGAAATAATGATCAAGGTTCAAGTTTCAGAAAGACAAGGCAAAACAATACAACCCCACCCACCCCCACCCCAACCCCCGATTTTAGTTATAAAGCAATTGAAATAATAGAACTTAGGAACTTTTGCATTTTGATATGATTTAGTGTGGTCCTGTTAATCTTGAAAAGAATTTGTTTTAATTTCCTGTATATTCCTATATCAGACTTTGATCTTCTGTTGTGGCCTAACCCTACTTCTACGGCCACTGAATTTCACAAACTTAAATTTAAACTACCTGAAGATGCTTTCATATCAGCATAAGTATTCATGGCCTTGATGTAACATTATTAACGATTTTACGCCCCTTCAGAGAAGATGGCATACTGCCATGCACCTGTCGTTCGGTCGGTACACCACAAGTTGTCCAGTCAATATCCTGAGACCTTTCACTTGATCGTAATATTTCATAGGTAGGCTGGTTATGAGTAGAGGAGGACCCTATTGATTTTAAGCTCAAAGGGGGAAAGGTCAAGGGTCAATACACTCTGGACATGGGGAAAATACTGTCCGTTCAATATTTTTAAAGGAACCCTTTCCTGAACAGATATGAAACTTGATACACTGCCACACCATAAGGAAAAAAATGGCCCCTGTTGATTTTGGCTTCACATGATCAAAGGGTCAAACTGAAAATAGTAATATATTATCTCCTATGTTTTAAGAATCATTTGCTTGATTGACACCAAACTTGGAACACTGCTATATCCCAAGGAGTAGATGACCCCTATTGTTTAGGTCACATGATCCAAGATCAAGGATCAATCCGCTCTGGACATAGGAATATATAGTCCGCTCAATGTCTTGAATTGTTTTGGCACTACTATTATTTAAATGATTCATGTGTATAGCCCTTTTCAATTTTGCACCACGGGGGACATTTATGTTTTACAAAATTTCTTTGTTCTTATATTTTCCTATGTAAAACATTGATCCCCTATTGTGGCCTCACTCTACCCTCGGGCACCACAATTTGAACAAACTTGAATCTACTCTACCAAGCAATGCTTGCTTGTTGATATGAGCAAGCCTTGTGGGGATTCGGGTTAGAATAGGCCCTCACTTCCTCTTGCTCGTAAGAGGCGATTAATTTGGGGCGGTCCTTCAGATGAGACCGAAAAACCAGAGGACAGGTTTCACTGCAGGTGTGGCTCATTAAAGATCCCTTCCTCTCATAGAAAGTAAGCGCCAAACACCGACAAAGGTGCACGTGACGTCTTCATATGAGTGAAAAATTCTTGAGCGGGACGTTAGACAACCAACCTGGCCCTATTCAAATGTTCTTGAGATTTTTAAATATTCCCATGTAAAACATGATCCCTTGTGGCTCCATCGTACACCCGGGGTCATTATTTGAACAAACTTGAATATGCACTACCTGATGAAGCCTGTATGTTAATATGAGCATTCATGGCCCTACTGTAATATTTTTAATGATTTTTCCTATATATTCCCTTGTAAATGTTTGATCCCATAGGTTATAAGACTGTCCGATAACCCCCCTTTTATGGGAAAACTAAGCAGATTATGCTATTTTACCGATAAGATAATGAGGTATGCCGATTGAAGGGAAATCTATATTGAAGTACTCTGCTGCGAATGAATCAGTACTGTTATGAAGAATACGTGAATATCAATGAAATGTAGTAAGTGTACTTGTACGAATTAGTATATATATATATATATATATATATATATATATATATATATATGAAGGACATGTAGTCCTCTAGAATGTTTATATTACACACCGCCCCCCTCCCCTTGCTAGTGGACTTTGGAACTCGAGGTCTCGGAATCTGTTGGTAAACTTACTCCATATAACCACTTGTGGTGGTTTTTACTTTTTCTACGATTTTATTTGGACATTAATCTTATGAACTTTTTTTTCAAAATGTTTTTAAAAAATCACTATTGCAAGAGATGATTCATTCATTTTTCGTGAAAGATTTTCTTAAACGCTACCTGATTTTCATCATGTATGTTCGAAATTCAAGAGAGCCATCTTCCTTGTTAGTAAGAAATAATATTTCTCGACGTGTGTTCCTAATGCAATGTACCGTTCGTGACACAGGCGGACGGTTTTAATTGTTCTTTGTAATTTTTCAATAATAAGTCTTTGTCTTTTTCTTCCAACAGTCGTTTCCTAGCCGTATATCTAACTTCTTTGACAGGAACACCTTCTTGGGCTAATTTGCTGACCTGATCATAAAATAGTAAATCATTCTGGTTCCTTCTAGTGTTGATCGTCATGTTGAGACCAATCGTATCGTCCTTGTCGTTCCACCGAGTCTTCGTCACAATTAGTCAACTTTTTCACTGTGACGACCCAAACATTGCAAACATGAGACCGCGCAGTTTAAGCAAAAGGGGTGAACAGTTTCATTCTCATTTCGCTTGGTGTTAATCTTTGTGATCTGAGTTTTTGTTGAAAATATCAATTTTGTAATCTCTGCAATTGGGGAGTGCATTAAATCGACGAGGAGGGATCCATGGGAGCGTTTTAACGGACTTGCTAGCAATATATTGGACTGTCCCGAATGCATCTGACGGGCAATAGTAGAAAGAAATATGTTGTTTGTCGCGTGGATTTTTGAAGACACGATATTGATTGGTAAGGCTCACCGACCAAAGATGATTGTGAATTTACAACTTGTAGAAAGGTTTAGACTGAATTCAGCCGGTATTTATTTCATTGAAAGTTTGATTGGAAGCAGGCTTCAGACGTTTTGAATATCTGTGATAATAAGTAAAACTGTCTTCCTGTAAACAAACTTTTCACCCTATTGTGATCTTATCAGTTGTTCACAGAGAAAAACGCAGTATCCCAGAGATATATATGTCTCATCCCCAATTCAGAAAATCTTGCTGACTCTACGATTTCTTGCCAATGGTTTTTAGTTTTAAAAGTATGAAATGTAAGATTTTTTTAAAAATTTTTTTTTTTTTTTTTTTTAGAATCTTAATGAATCCCCGCCAGCTGTAACATTTTCTTGGTGTCATCATACAGTTGGGAAACGGAAAAATCTTAAAAATAATGGAAGAAAAAAAAAAAAAAAAAAGTGCCCTCCCCGGCGGGGAATCGAACCCCGGTCTCCCGCGTGACAGGCGGGGATACTTACCACTATACTACCGAGGACTGATGAAAATTGAAGGAAAAATAATGATTAAATTAGTGTTTTAAAAATACTTTACATATAATTTTCTTAGACTGCATCATTTATAGACCGTAAAGAATTCTATCAATTATTAGAATTTGTTACATTATTTTCTCTGTTTAAAACACAATGAAATTACTGTTCGTCATAATATACGAAACTGAACCTGAAAGTTAGTACCCAAAGGTCACGTGATCATCACGAAAGGAGTTTCCTGTTTTCGAGGTACGGTAAATTTTAATCGGTTTCAGCTACTGTCTGTTTGTAAATTCCTAGGGAGAAGTGGAAGATTGTGAATATTTGTATGACACAATCATATAACAGTATGCAAAATATAGTAAGTGCCATCTGTAAGCTTAAAACCGATTTGCTTTCATGATGTCTAGTCCAGATCCAATGTGTCTTTGATTTACATATCAAGCTTTGTTTATTGTATACCTTGGTGTAATTCTGATTAATTTATGTACATTACTTTTGTTTGGAGTGGTACATATATAGTATAATCTAAACTCTGTTTCCTCTTTTTAGTGTTTGATTTTGCACTGTCTGTTAACTATTTTGTTTGGTAGTACACAGGGGCTCGTCCCGAATTGACCTTCTCTATTTTATATTTACACAAGGGAGGAATCCGGAGTCTCAAAAATCGCTACTTCAAATTTTTTGTTATATTTTACGGACGTTAAATTTTACACTCCCGGTGTCGATCGATCAGGGAAAGATCATACTTAGTAAAAATACCTAAAATCTTTTTGCATCAGCAATAAATATGAAGAAGCCATGCATTTCTGTGGTTTTTAAACCTCAGGAACTTTTCCTCAATCACCCAAAACAGAAAATGTGTTCTCATTGGTCAATTCAATGCACTCTTCAATTTCGATCAATTTAACTCGTATGCGAGAATCTTATCGCTGGAATCTGTCAACATGGACAGAGAACATGCTGTATTATGGGGTCATAATGTTTTGATACTTATTATATATCATTCCGATATTTATTAAAATCTTACTTCCTATTGACCATGAAACCCATGTGTTTCCCTCGTCATCTCCGACAGCTCATCTTTCCTACTCTCACACATAATGTGCGAATTAACTTGATTGAAATTGAAGAGTGAATTAAATTGACCAATGAGAATGCATATGCCATTTTGGGTGATTGAGGAAAAGTTCCTGAGGTTCAAAAATAATAGAAAATGCATTGTTTCTTCATATTTATTACCGGTGCAAACAGATATTAGGTATCTTTACTATGATATTTCCCTGATCGATCGAGACCGAGAATGTAAAATTTAACGTCTGCAAAATGTAAAAAATGAGACGAATGAAAATTTGAAGTAGCGATTATTGAGACTCTGGATTCCTCCCTTGTGTAATTATAGATATGGATGGTGATAATTTTATCATAAGTTCATGACGAGCCCCTGTAGGTAGTATGCACATTTATATAAACATAGTATTGTTAGACAAATGTGACTTACATGCTTGTGAACTTCATTACATTTTAGTATGATATTAATTTTATATCTGTTACTCAGACCTTTAGAAATGTTGCAATAGTGAGAGAATCTAGTTTGCAGAAACATTTAAAAAAAAAACCCAGAAGGTTTACTCCTTAGAAGTAATGTCTGAGCAATATATCAATGTTTTAAAGTGTGACTGTTGAGACAAATGAAGACCCATAATATCTTGCAACATGACTTTAGGCATTTTATCCACTATTCATTTAATGCAGGAAATATAGTGCAATATAAACAGGGTATTGTGATGTCATATTAGCTGCAAATTATTTTCTTTCAAACTGAGCAATTATCAACAACAAAATGTATGAAGGTATGAGAAAGCTATCTGGAATTTAAAAACATTTTTGGTACTTTCCAAACTAATTGTTTTATCAGTGAGGTTTTCCACAGTGACAACATTTTTCTAGAAGCATTACGGGTAATACTCATCATTATTCAGCTGATGAAGAGCAAATCAAGTGACTCAAATGTGTAATCATTGGATCAAGCTTGTAAAGTGACGCAAGCTTAGCTCAGTATTGCAAAAGTACTTGTATATGACTGAACATGTATACATGTGCATTGCTTTGTCATTTTGTATTGACCAAAATATGCTAACTCTAAAACATACTTGGTAATATACCCTGTGTTCTTTTGAAGAAACAAGATGGATATGCAAGTGCATTGTACCTGAAATGTCATGAAATATTGTACATTATTGAGAAACATCATGTATGACCTTAAAATTAAATCAATAATGATTTAAGATGATATAAGTCTAGACTTATTTGTTTTGTGTGGAAATAATTAACAACAGAAATTCATATCCATTAAACTCCTTCCATCCTTCTGCATACATTTTTTCATTCTGTGATCATTAAAAAGATTAGTTTTTTCACTTTGGAGCTCCAAATGACAATGACAAAATGAAAACTGAATAATGAGTGAATGCTGAACTGAAAGTGAGTGCTTGGTGAGCAACAGTGATTACTTTTTGAACAATGAATTCAAGCAATTGGTGAATGGTGATTGTAAAACTGTGAATGGAGAAGCAATGGTGAGGAAACAGGACATGGGAAAGTAGAAACATTTCATTTCAGGGACTGTGTTATTTCTTTGCAAAAAATATTTTATCAGTTCTTGCATACCTTTTTCTAGCTTGGTAGGATGAATGTCTGCAAAGCTATTGTCATGACCCCGGTATCAACAATAGCTTTGACACCACACTAAAAGGGAAAACTTTAACCTTGGCTATATCTTTTGAACCAAAGGGGTGGGATACGACTTAGATATTTTACATATAGATTCCTCATAACCAGGGCTTTCATTTGGTACCAAAATTAGTGATCTTTTTTTTTTTTTAGTAAAATTCAGCTTAAGTTTCAAAAACTTATACAGGTACCTTGGCTTTATCTTTTGGACTAAGGGGAATGAGATAGGGCTATGACACTTCACATATAGATTTCTCATGACCAGGTCTTCCATTTGGTACCAAGACATTTGTCCTTGGATTTTGACTTACTTTTCAAAGAGTTTAACTTTTGCTATATGTTTTGAACCAAGGAGGATATGGCTTTGGTATTTTACATAAGGATGTCTTATGACCAGCCTCTCATAAATGAACACTGAAGACCTTGGACTTTTTCCAAGTTTTCAGAAACTTTAACTTTGGCAAGCTATCTTTGGACCAGGCCTTTTATTTGGTACCAGAATTTTTGACATGTCAACCTCTGCTCTTTTGAAGCAAGGAGGAGAGTGCTTTGAAATTTTATCTATATAAGGATGCCTCATGACCAGGCCTCTCTTTTGGTACCAAGACTTTTGACCTTGGACTTGTACATGTAGTTTAATAAAACACACTATACAAATTTCAAGGTTCATTTTGGAGGCAAATTGCTTCCATACCATCCTGAAGCTAAAACTATAAAATTTTGATGGTTTTAATTAAAGAGTTACAATATAATCATTGAAGTGTGTTAATTTTATTATGTTGTAAAATTATATGTCGGCAATTAGGTGATGAAAAATTAGCAGTATATATATGTGTGTGGTCTTGCACATTTTTGTAGAAATGTGTGCATGTTGTTTTTTAGTGTAACACTTACAAATCTATCTCTATCCCTTTGTTTAATTTGTGTCTGATGTATTCAATCTGACATTAGGCCGTGGTCCCCATATAGTGTCTGTAATAAGTACCTATAGATATATAGATAATAGATAGATTTAGAGAAGAGATATATAGATAGATAGAGAGATGATTTCTTTGCATTGACTTTGCAGGATGGATATTGACCAAACCTAATAGTGATGGTGTAAGGGAAGCAGATGGAAGTTTTCTTGAGGTTCATCTTTTTATGTTCATGATGAGTGAGTATTGGTAAAATTATGAATCACCATTGTTTAATTCATCTTAAGAAGGAAATATGTTTTATAAATTAACTTAATATAACTACACAGAAACATATATGCGAAACATTAATGTTGTATTAAAGATGATCCATCCTACTTGTTGACCCTTTGAATATGTTCACGACAGGATGAGAACTGAGTTATACCTGATCATTCTAGGATAAATACCTTACAGATAAAGATTTCATCTAATCAGTCCAATAAATTAACTCATCTCTATAATTATTTTATGGTTTGATGACTTCTGGATGCTTATGTCGAATATTATCATTATTGTGATTAATTGTTTTGCTGTCAATTTCATACCTGAAATATAATGGTAGAAATTGAAATGGAAAGGGAGTTAAATACATTTAGAAAATGTATTATTATCAAGAGAAAGAAAATTTTAACTTGAATCTTCATCATTTAATGTTAAATTTTATACCAACATATTTACGCTGATGTATAATTTTATACCTACATATTTACGCTGATGTATAATTTTATACCTACATATTTACGCTGATGTATAATTTTATACCTACATATTTACACTGGTGTATAATTTTATACCTACATATTTACGCTGATGTATAATTTTATACCTACATATTTACGCTGATGTATAATTTTATACCTACATATTTACACTGGTGTATAATTTTATACCAACATATTTACGCTGATGTATAATTTTATACCTACATATTTACGCTGATGTATAATTTTATACCTAAATATTTACGCTGATATATAATTTTATACCTACATATTTACACTGGTGTATAATTTTATACCTACATATTTACGCTGATGTATAATTTTATACCTGCATATTTACGTTGATGTATAATTTTATACCGACATATTTACACTGATATATAATTTTATACCTACATATTTACGCTGATGTATAATTTTATACCTACATATTTACGCTGATGTATAATTTTATACCTACATATTTACACTGGTGTATAATTTTATACCTACATATTTACGTTGATGTATAATTTTATACCGACATATTTACACTGATATATAATTTTATACCTACATATTTACCCAGATGTATTTGATTTAAGTAAATAGATTGACTTGGATACTTTGCTTGGAAAACAATCATTAGGGCTCAACATTAACGCTTGTCCGGTACCAGTGGAAAAAATCTGGACAAGTGAATATTACTGGGCACTAGTTTGATTGGACAAGTGCTTTTTATGGAAAGAAGTCTCCAAATAATAAAAAGAACAATTGGTGAAAAGTTGGAAGCAATGCATGAAAAATGAACTTCGATCCTGATATCAATCGCTATGTAAACTATTTGAGTCATACTCGATCAGGATTGGTGTTCACTTATTGTGTACGACTTTCAAATTTGTAAAGAGGTGTGGATCTTAAGAACTTTGGATTCTTTAGATCATCATCGAGCAAACCGGTCATTGATTCAAGACAGGAAGTCTAGATAAAATTTTGTTTTATGTGTTTGTTATTTTTATCAATTTAATAAGATAAAAAATCAAGCAAGCAAGCATAAAATGGACTAATTTTAAGTAATACAGTTTTCAAATCGACAATATTGGATGTTCTTTGAAAATATTTTGGACAAGTGAAGTTTTGACAAGTAAATATCTTTGTCCCTTGTCCGAATGGACAAATAGGAAAAAAAGTTAATGTAGAGCCCTGCAGATATTATGTAGATTACATTAATGTAATTAGATTTATACCATAGATAAGATAGACATTTTCTCATGCCATCATATCACATTGTCACTTAAGAGGAAGAGAACAGATCTGTCACTTGTAAACAAATTTGAAGCTTCTTCAGAAAAATCTACCACAGACATAAGTAGTGAAGTGAACTGCTTGTTCTCTACCTCAAATCAGCATGATTTCAAGTAATTGCAATCCAGTTTTTTTCCTGACAATTGTTTGCATTAAGCAGAAACCCTTTATAAATTAAAATTGCAGGTAATATGTAGTAAACGTTGAATTCATTATAAGAGTGTTCTCTGTAACCATATGTTACTGTAATAGTTCAATTGTAAACTGTAAAATTCTTTAATTTATTTCACTCAGATGAACATAAATCTATTTACAACCATAACAACACATGCATTAATTGAAAGAGGTGCTTATATGCTCGCATTTGTTAAACGTGCAAATATGGTTCAGTTTTCATTTTAACTTTTTTCAGTAATAGAGAAGCAAGCACATGATACATAACCAAAGTAACAGTGTTACCGTATGTGTTCTGTCTTTTGTGAGGCATGATGTGAATGTAGGCTGCGACTTTGCACAAACTGGGGGTGGGAGGGGGCATACATGTGCCAAAGAAAAACCTTCAAATGTGGAAAATTGGTATTTAGCTTGAATACTTGTTCTACAGGTTGGGTTGAATGATAAAAAGTAGCCAATGATTGTGGTTTCTTATAAAAAGGTCATAACAAAAAACACATGTTCCAGTACATATGATAAATTAATTTCTATGCAGTACAGTTATAACTATAAACAGGTGTCATATGTGGATGGTTTTCTCATTTTTATGTCTTAAAACCATCTATTACAAAGGGGCAGCAGGATCACGTTTAGTTACTAAAAATATACTTATAAGTAAAAAAAAAAATTCATTTTAGATATTTCTTTGCATATCCCAGTTTGAATTTTGTGCATGTATGTCTTTGGTGCATGTGTACTGCATAGTAAATAAAGGTGGAATGTTCAGAGACATTGATTTTGCCCAGAGATAAGTAAATTTATTTGACTTGTTTTGGGTGTTGACATTCATGTTGTACGCCTACTGATCCAAGTTAAAGGAGTCACCAAACCTGTTTTATTGGTGAAAATAAAATTTCCTATGTAGGGTTTGCGGAACATGTCCAGGTATGTCTTATTGTTATACCTTTGTTGTTACCTTTTTGGATCACTGTATTTCTAGATGATGTGTCACTCTTCTGTAATATATGTATGCTTTCTAAGGAACAATGATTTTTAAACCAGGATGCATATGTTATCATGCACACGAGTAGGGGAAGAAATTCACCAGAAATGTATGGTAAATAACTTATTTACCAATTGTTTTACATTTAAATTTTACTTTTAAACACACGTAGCTGTGACTTGATGTGTGTTAAAATCGGTGGAATTTCCAGATCATAGGATATAAAAATTCAAACGTAATGTCTGAGTGCTAAATTTCAATGTCTGAATTTGCTATATATGTACATGTATATACTAATTAGAATATGAAGTTGTTTCTCTCCACACTAAACTATTTCAGTGTATATGTTATTTATATACATATGCAGTGTTTTTATTGATCAAGGTGATAAATGGTTTATGTACAAAACTGATGATGGCCTCAGCAACTGGATTTAGGAAAATGACCCAAATCAATTATATAAAAAAATATCTTGTTCCAGTGAAATCTGACAGTTTATCATCTCAAGAACTGGGTATTGTTTCATTAAGGGAGCTTCTGCAGGTTTGACCAATTCTTTGATTAGACATGATTACTTAGTCTAATTTTGAAATTATTCTCAAATTTGTGTATTAAAATAATGTTATTTTTAAATATAACATCTTTTTTTTTTTTAGTGCTATTGATGTTAAGTTGAAAGTAAATAGATACATGTATTTAGAAAAAAAAGGTGCTCCTTTACCAATGATCCAAGTGATAGTGGTTGGGTATAGAGGGTGGGGCTAAAATAATCAATTATTGAATGACATGTTAACAATTGAACATTTTTAATTTCTTGATACAACCATTCCAATTCTTTAAGTAATTTTTTGTTGAATGTTTTCAAATAAGTTTTTCATATTGCAATTGATTGTCATCAGTTGTGCATTAACAATTGAACAATTTTAACTTCTTCTTGGTAACTACCATTACAGTTCTTTTCAAATTTAGTATGAAACATCTTTTGGACAACAGGGGTCTAAATTGTAAATTTCAGGATTCTCACACCCCTGAGGCCTTAGGGGTGGGACAAAAACTGTCAAAAATTGATGAAGGTATTGAACCTAATCAGAACTCCACAGGGAGAAGGGGAGGAGGATGAAAGGAGATTTGGGGAATGAAGTGGAATTATGTAACTGTCAAGACCTTCTGTAAAGTGATGAGACAACCATCTCATTCAGTACATATATTTAAGATAGCCACTGTCAGTGGGAGGAACTGAGTGCCTTCCTGCTAAGTCCTTGAGGAGGTCAAGGAATGATGACACACTTGCCACAGAAATGAATGTTGTAACATAGTTATGTAAGTGTAGACATGCTTTATGAACTATTAATGGAGGAAGATGAGTTCACCATTGTTCTGATGATGTCACAATGTCAAGATATAGAAGCTTAATATTTCCACTTGTAGGGGGTAGCTGATGCTGATATATTTAAATGATCAGAAAAGGTATAACTGAGATAATTAACATGACAGATATGTGTATATTTAGCACATAGTATTGTACTGGGGTTCCTTCCTGACGCCATATGAATGAGTGGAGAATTTCCTTTTCCGTTCAAGCACTGACAGCTGTGAAGGTCTCTATAAGGCAATGTGTGAGGAATTCCAGTTTTGTTTCTGGTGTTAAATTCCAACTTTTCTCTGAAAATTCAAATGGATTAAGCAGTTTTTTCAGTTGGTGAAGTGGAAATGTTAAGTGTATATATGGATTTAATATGTTATACATTGTCAAAAGATGAATAAATGGGTAAAAAGGACAATGTGTAGAATTTCTAAAGGTAATGTACTATTTCAGTACTTTGAAATGTATGTTGACTGAACAACTGGTTGTCAGTTTTGTTCTCATCAGTAGGAATATTTTGTTGCCATAATGCACATAGAAAATCTTGAAATATATATTTGATACATTATATTTACAAGTGAATTCAGATGTTACAAGAAATGTTTATTTATTTTTTTAAGTATTTATTTTTTTTGTTATATAACAAACACTTAGAACATTGTACTTGTAAACTAGTTGGCTATACATCTATAGTGAGAACCTTAGATTACTAATTGACTAAATGTGTGTTTTATATATATAGATTAACATTATTAAAGAGTGGAATTAATATCATTGAAAAAGTTCTGAGTGCTATGGAGTTACAAGTATACATTGTAAATTTGATAGTGATTTCTTGTAACATACACACATATTGCAAACATCTTCAGAGAGGAAGTGGTGGTGGTGGTGGTCCTATGACACTTTTAATTATGAACAAAATGAGGAAACAATTCAGTCATTTTCGCTGAGGAGGAGACTTTGCATTGATTCTCATTCACCAACTCACTATTATTGTGTTGTAGTTGAGGAAGTGTTTCTAGAATGATTGTATTTGTTATCATTGTGTGTTGTGTTTGTTGCATGTATAACATGTAAAAATTTATTCATGCAAAACTTTTGTGTGAATCACAAGCAATTAGACAGTTGATGTAAATGTAAGATGGGTCACTCATGTGTGATCCTGTTGGCAGTGCATCATGAGGAAGACTTGTGTCAGAAAGCATAATCATTTACTGGTCAATTTATGAGAAATGTAATAATGTATCCCAGTAAAATTTTTGAAGATGATCAGAATTTTATAAATTGATTCATTTAAGTTAGCTACCTTGACCCAGTTTATGGAGGGATGGGATGTCAATTACATTTTTAAAGTACAGGAATAGGGTGGGGCTGATTTTACTTACAGCTCATGCATAGAAGTGGAGCAGTACATAAATTTAATTGATGCGGTATTGTTTAGGAGGAGTAATACTGCCGGGTTTAGAAATATTTATAGTGTGATGTGTCATAGTTTGTTATCTAGGCTTGCAGTGTAAATTTTTAGTGAAATTGATTGTTTTGAGTAAATCAAAGATTTTTGATGTATGTGAAATTCAATGTTTCATGAATTTTTTTTTAATTTAAAGAGTCAAGGTTTACAGTGAATGCATTTGCATCTATTGTCATAATGAATTTTCCCATAGTCTTGAGTAAAAATGCAAGTAAATTAAAATGATTTAGGTGGATATCTAAAGAAAATACACATCCTTGTCATGCCCATTACAACAGTTATTGATTGTGCATTAATGATATTCCAGCTAGATGGGTAAACACTGGTAAACAGCCTCTGTGCATTTACTAATTAATGTGAATTAACAAAAATTTTCATATAAATTTTATACAGAACCATCTTTTTGAAAACAAAATATGTTACAGAAAAAGTAATAGTATTAGTGGGTAATTGACTGTCCATTTTATGCCTGTATTTCAGCCTCGCCAACCATAAATGAGTATGATGAGGTTCTGAGAGCCGCGGAGGAGAGGAGGGAGATAGTTGGCAAATATGACAAGGTGAGGAAAACAGTGGAAATTACTCCCATTTCTGAGATTTATTTCATCTAAACTGAATAAGAAATGACATCATTAAGTAGAATTTTTTGAAGATAATTTGTGTGAAATATAATGGTGAAGTTTTGTTTGGGAACTGCCTTTTGTCTCGCGACTGTGTCCCTGCCAAATCCAGAGTAATCAACCTGTGTGTATGTGTCTCCCTGCATTCTGGACTTTTTTTCTATTCATGCAGTTATTGAATTGGAAATCCAAACAAAAACTGGAATATATTTCTTCTCAAAATTTTGCAATAACTATTTACTATTGAGAGATGTATTACAATTAAATTACAAGATTATGCAATGTTTTTTGTTTTTGTTAGTTTTTGAAATATGACATAATTAATGCACTGAATTAAAGTCACAGACTGTTTGTCTTTGTAATGGTTGTCATAAAATTATTCTAAAATATTGTATCCAGAAAGAAAATTCTAAAGTTTTTAGTTCGTATGAATTGAACCAGAAAGATGGTTTAATCGTAAGAAAAAAATCTATAGGAAAATTTTTCTTTGCAAATTCTCTCTTTTAATTTTGTCTTATTGGTCTTGCTACTGTAACACTGACACAGTGAAACACAAAATCTCAAATTACTAAGATGATAGCTATATACAGGTTTGTGTGATTTTAATAGCATTGATATATTACATATAATAAATTGTATCCCCCACTTCTTTTTGAAGTGAACCCGTAACAGTTTCTCTCATGCATTATGTTGTTTACTTTTAATTAGGAAAAAAATAAATAAAAATTAATCATAAGTTGCTTAAATTTTTTAATGATAAATAGTAATCAGTTAAGTCAATATTATAAGCATTAATATTGCAACATGGGTAATGTCACTAATGATATACCCTGTACATAGTTGTTATACTATGAAAATTTTGTAACTTTTTAGCAATTTACTAAATTTTTGATAAGAAGCTTCCCCTCAAACCAGTCTTTTTTTCCCCAGCCTTTTACTGTATATTGTTATACTTGTATATAGAAGCCTGTATATTACAAGCTTAGTAACCATTTCTGAATAATCTTTTCTGTAATCCTGCATGCTCATTATGTGTGTTGTGCTCCAGAAATAGAATGAAGCATGTAGTTTTTGATCTGTCTCTTTGTTCGTTCATATGAAATAGTTAAAACAGAAAGGCCATCATGATCATATCATTATGAAATAAAATTTAAGGTCATACACATTATAAGTATATGTATGCAAGTCAGGGTCAAAAATCAATTTATTCACCATGGGATTGACCACTGCCATGGTCATAGTGCTTCATATTTTAATGTATTTGAGAATTTATTTTTTCTCTTGATACTCAAACTCCAATAGACCATTAACTGAAATTTTTTTTAACTAAGTCAAATACGAAAATTGATCTAATACATAGAGCCACTAAAATTCAGGTTGAGATTAGATTAAATATTATTCAAAATGTGAATTATTCGTGTAATTTTAACAAATCAAGGTTATATACAAAATCTCATTTTTATGCCTCTGTAATAAGAGAATCAGAGGTATAAAGTTTTGGCCTGTCCATCTGTCTCCAAAAACGTTTAAGGTTATACAAAATCTCGTTTTTATGCCCCCATAATCAAAGATGCAGAGGAATAAAATTTTGGTCTGCTCATCTGTCCCCAAAAGCCTTTATCTTGACTATAACTTTTGAATGGTTGATGATAGGGCTTTCATATTCCTTTTGACAAAAATTTCTTTGGGTACCAAAATGCTTGGCCTCATGACCTTGGAGTTTGACCTACTTTTGAAAAACATGAACCCAGACCATAACATTTAAATCGTTGGTTTCGTATTTTACATGTGTATTCCTTGTGACAAGACCTTTCTATGGGTACCAGAATTACTATGCTGCCATACAAGGGCATCAATGTTTCACAAACACATCTTGTTGACTTTTAAGTCTATTCTTGCTTTAAGTCATGGAGCTAGATAGAAAAGTAAAAATCTTAGAAAAAGTGATTGAATAATGTCTGTGTTTGGCATGGTAGAATACTGTATAAAGCTACACAAGAACATGAAAATCATCTCAAACAAACTGAACAAAATTGTTTGAAAATAAGAAATCTACAATCTTGAAGTGTTTTGCGCTGTAGACCAACAGTCAAGTAGAAAGGTCGACAGGCTCTGTAAGGCTACGATGAAGTTTGCAAGTCATTTTTTTTAAAATGGGGAAACCGATCAATTGGTCATGTCATGGTAGACCCTTGGAGAATTAAGTTAGCACAGAGATTCTTCTTCTTGAAGGACTTCATTATCACGTTGATAGATTTTCTTCTTGCACTGAATGTTTATCAATACACACAGGATAGAGTGCAGTAAGCTGATTGTAACAATGTTCTGTTGTGTTTTCACTATGAGAGGATGAGTGGATGAGTTTGTTTCTTAAATTGTTTTTGATCAGGATAATGATGCAGGCTTTTTCTAACTTGCATGTATAATAGTGAACTACATCATTTTAGCTCATTCTGTTTTATATGTCTATCTTCAGGCAGGACATACCATGGTACCGTGATGTCTGTATATCTGTCTGTTCTACGATCTTTCCATTTGGGGTTTTTGTTTCTAGTTTTCATTTTTCTGCCACATATTAAACTGAAACTTGCTGTGTAGCTTCTGTAGGTCATTCAAGACCATGTAGCAACTCGAATCAATTTTGACCTCTCTTGCAGGAGCTTGTCCCTTTATTAGTCCCCTATGGGCTGTGCTGAAGGGGATTATTAGTTTACCCTTAGTCTGCTCATTCATCTGTTTGTCATTCTGAATCAGTTTTACAGACTTTTCTATGGTTTGAAAAAATTACAGATTGTTGAACTTAACCAATTTTAAAAATAAAAAAAAGAAAAAAGATTTCACATAGAGCTCTTGGTTTATCTGTTTACCTCCAGTCACAGTTTTTAAGCTAGAGCCTTTTATTCATTTGATGCAGACGTCAAAAAGTATGTCACAGCTTGATGATGGCTACCTTCAGAGTAAAGTTCTAGAACTCCTGTCTTAGAAAAACACCCTACATTTAAACCTGTGACAGGTGATGGCTGCATCACGTATTGTTTCCTTTACTTGTGTTTTATTTTGAAAAAAAACCCAATCAATTTTAGCATAGAAAGTGCATGTGAGCTAAAATCTATACTTGAGACAAATCACACAATTGTTATGCATAATTCATGAAATAGAACCATATTATCAAAAATTGTTTGCTAAATAATGTAAATTCTGCTAACATGAAAAGGACCAATCTTTTTTCATTATTTTTTTATTTCTTAAGTATGCAAATATTGGTGTCTTTAATATTTTCTCAGCCGTACTTGTAAACACTATACTCTATATACAATATGCAAAAGAACTTTCAGAATGATTTGCAATTAATACAAAAAAAAAAAAAAAATGAACAATAAGGTTTTTACCCCTAAACAAAGTTTTAAATGCAATTACTGTATTCATCCTGTTGAGTACTCCAGGATAAAATACCCCAATAATCACTCCCTGAGACGTTTTTCAACTCTCAAAAATTAATAGCCCACCCCTCCAGTATGACTTACCTTATACTGATAATACTACTGTATCATTTTGTATTTACTTCACTGAAAATATTTCAATCAACACAAAGTACAAATGTGATTGATAACTGTCCCCCTTTTCCAATTTTCTTAGTGCCCAGGGCATTGAGTAGGATGAGAGTGATAAATGTATTTGATTATCACTTTCAGGGGCGAGAAGAAGGAGCCCAGATTGACCCTTGGGAGGATCCAGCCTTTGAGGTGTACCATGTCCTGGACCGATGGGGATTTATTCAGTAAGTACACTGCCTGTCTGCACACTAGGTTGTATGTGCACAAGATTCTGAAAATTATTTATAATTTACCTGAATTCAGGATGCTGAATCTTAATTAAATCGAGGCCCTGTATAGTGTGTGCTCAACATCTTGAGAATCCTTTTTTGCTTGATTGACAAAAAAAGTGGTACACTTTTCCTACAAAAGGAGTAGATAACCCCTATTGATTTTAAGGTCAAAGGCCAAAGATCAAACTACTCTGAATATAGGAAGATATTGTCTGTTCAGTATCTTGAAAAGCCTATACTTGACTAACATCAAACTTGTGTACTGGTGTCCTCTAAAGAGCAAATGACTCCTATCAACTCTGAGGTAACAAGGCCTAAGGTCAAGAATCAAACTGGACATATTAAGATAATTTTTGTATTTATTTTCTAGAGAATCCTTTCCTTGACAGACATAAAACTTAGTAGACTGATATCCCCAAAATGGAAGGTGTCTCCTATTGATTTTCAAGTCAAAAGGTCAAAGATCAAGAGTCAAACTACACTTGGACATAGGAAGATATTGTCCTGCTCAATATCATGAGAAACCTTTGCTTGACAGACATCAAACTTGGTGTACTGGTATCCCCTGAAGAGCAAATGATCCCTATCAAGTTTTAGGTCACTAAGTCAAGGGTCAATCTGTTCTGGCGCCGCCGTCATAAAACTTTGAGAATTCTCAAAAAATTCTAAACTCTTGAGAATTACTCAGCTAAGAATATTCTCCAATCTTCAAATGATTTGAGAATGTTCTTAGCTGAGTAATTCTCAAGAGCTGAATTGAGAATTTTCTCAAATTTGTATTCTCGCGAGAACGTTTTCGTGATTGTTAGAAGCGGTATAATGAAACTCTTTTATGTCTAAGGGTAAGAAACCTACTTAGTAACACGTAAATAAAAAACAATTATCATATTTTGATCATCTGCTTTGTTATTTAAGGAATGAAGCTAATTTTGACCAATATTATATGATATAATGTAACTTGGTGCAGTTTACACTTTATAATCTGTAAGGGTCAAAATTAGCTTCATTCCTTATAATTTAATTTTAAAAGACAAAACTACATTGCACAAGTCTTAATTTATGATTTAAATTTAAAATAGAAAATTCTTGCACCATGCAATGGTTCGCTTAGCAACATACTGGCAAAGTATCGAATGTGAAAGAAGCCATCTCGGTTCTTTGCATAACAGGAACATGCACTTTGTTCATGAAATTTGAAAACGTAAGGTGGAGTTCACAACAAATCTTAATTACAGGATATATGTGTGGGCTACATACGAAGGCCTAATGTTTACTTCACAGTGCAAGATCGCCTTTGGAGTTGCTCTGACAGAAAGTGAAAGTTTAGATCTAGCATCACACAATATATATCATGGAGAAAACATGAAAATGCAATATAATTTGCGATTTAAACATATTTGATTTCATGGAAGTTACAAAAAAAAAAACCTAACTCACCATAGCATGCAATCAAATCCAACACAATAAATTATGTAAACACATTCACAGCTTTATGTCATTTGATGGGACATGACGTCATGTAATACACATTTTTCAAGAGGTGACATTTTTGTGCTTTGATAGGCAGATCAAGCAATCCCCCCCCCCCCCCCCCCTTTCCTGAGTAAAAATATATTTATTTTGAAACCGCAAAATTTGCAAATACTTAATATACCATTATTTCACATATGATATCATTGTGTCAGAATTTGTATAGAATTTTTATCTTTAATTTGTGTTATGTTTCTTGTAAGAAAATATTCATCTTGTTTGACTTCATAAAAAACAAATGTGTATAAACAAAATGTATTTATTGTACATTTTTGATTCCATTGATTTTCAATTCATGGATGCCTTACAACTTCATAGAGCTATAACTGTAAAAAGTATTGCCGTCTCCCCAAGCCAAGTTACACTATGCAATATAACCCAATTTTTTCAGTGTGATCAGCCAATCAAATTGTGTGTTACAAGTAAAATTAAGTTATTTTATATCAACATAACCAATTGATTATGAGAAACAAAGAAACGAGGTCAAAATTGGGGGTTGGGGGGGTTATAAGAAGGTTGCTCTCATCGACAAAGTTATGGCGAGGGCAGATACCTAGGTTCCTTTAGGGAGGGTGCTGCAACAAAGGCAAAGTTTGTAATAGAAAAAGAGCGACAGACCATCGCCGACAAACTCTGTTCATAATTTACATACTGTGTAAAGTATATATATTACTTTAGAAAAATAAGATTCATTTATTTTTTGGTCTGATGTTTCTCTGACTTAATTTCATAAGGGATTTTCTTACCATCTTGACTCGTACTATTCAACTATTGGTAAAATGTAAATTAATAAAACTGAAGGGGAAAAATGTTTGATGCATTTCAAAAAGAAGTAGAACACAATCATTTAGAGTTGTGGATTTCACAAGCAAAGCTCCAATCATGTATAGGTTAATGTAGGTCCTGATTAAGAGCGATTTTTTTGATATTGCAAACAAACACAAATAAGTTTTTCATTGCATTAAAACAAAATAATATTGTTCATTTCTGATTTTCGAAGGATGAAATTTTAAGGACAAATAATTGGGAAAAAGATCAATTGACAATTGGAGAAAATATTGGTGACCATTAGGTCCGGAAATCGCACCAAAATTAAATCGGGGGGAAAACCCCTGATTTTCAAGTTACGACTGTATTACCTTGTTGAAAAAATAATCGGAGTATAAAAAGTAACTTTATTTCTCTGTCAATTCCTTCAGTAATGAAATATATATTTTCTGGTGTGAAATTGTATCTCTGGAAGACCTCTTCCTCCTATACACTCTCCAAGGGATTACTAAGTTCCTGAAATGCACAAGGCCGCCTTAAAACCGGCAGATTCTGCATATGATGTCATGTACATCTTACCACAGCAGCCATTTTTAATGTTTGAGAACGTTCTTAAGGATGCATTTTTGTAGACTCAAATATTTGAGAATAAAACTGACTTTGAGAATATTTTTGAGCTCAACTGTTTTTATGACGGTCACTGAGTCTGAGAGTGGGGGAGTTGAGAATATTCTCAGACTTGAGAACATTCTCAGACTTCAGTATGTTTTATGATGGTGGGGCCTGGACATAGGAAAATATTTCCCACTCAATATCTTGAGAACCCTTTGTTTGACATGCATCGAACTTTGTACAGACTAGTCCTACCTAAAGAGTAGATGACCCTATTGTTTCTGAAGTCACAAGGTCAAAGGTCAAACTACTTTAGAGTAGGAAGATATTGACTACTCAGAAAACTCATCCTTTAGAGCTAGGGTCCTTGTAAGTAACCTGTGAATACATGATTCTATTTGGTTTAGATAGTTTGTATTGTTTTCTTAATATAATGCAAATTATATATATATTTATACGGTACACACGAGTATTGTGGATTTTATTGTTGCATAATTTTTGTAAATATATATATGTAAATAGTATACCATACAGATAAGTGAAGATAAACACAACACACACACACACACACATATACACCTTACACACAAGTGAATGTAAGTAAGATGATATAAACCACTGTACATTCACTAACTGTGCTTTGAAAATAAACATTAAGAAATGCTATGAAATAATCATATATCATTCCTGTTCATTTCAGTGACCACCGACTTCCTGAAGGAAGAGATGCAGCAGAGAGCAAGGTATTGAAATAAAATTTTCTCTCTGTGGAACTTGTTTATGTCACAGAGAACAAATTTCACTGTGTGGAACTGTTTATGTCATAGAAAGAAGCGGTTTCCATAAGACCAATTTTTGGCCCAAGGTAAAATTAGAAACTAGCAGGGATTTTTTTAACCTTTAATTTCAAGGGCTGTTCATATTGAGAAAAATGGCTATATTTGGTTGAAATTGGAAAAACATTTGTAACTCTTAAAAAGTCATAAAAAGCAAATCTAATTGATTCATCTACCAGTTTAAACAAACTTCAATTTTCTAAAGAAAAGAAAAATG
Source organism: Ostrea denselamellosa (assembly GCA_024699665.1). Taxonomy (NCBI): domain Eukaryota; kingdom Metazoa; phylum Mollusca; class Bivalvia; order Ostreida; family Ostreidae; genus Ostrea; species Ostrea denselamellosa. The sequence goes on along the minus strand of JAMZEH010000066.1, from coordinate 1,233,949 downwards.
GTAATGTTCCAGTAAGCACCGTGTGTGTAAGTGGAGGCTGAATCATCAGAACTTATATCAGCAACATTTTGAATACCTTTGTTTTCTTCACCACTCTCTGAAATCAAAGTCAAACCGTTGGAAATTTGTTTCCATTGAATAATTTTTTATTTTTTACTGTCATTACAGTGTTTAATCTTGGACCCAATCTTATGTTGATTTTCCATCTGTTTGTCAGAATGGTCAGTGAGCATAGGTTCCTTACTTTGAAGATTTATCTTTAATTTTGATATATACACTTATAGGCTTCTTGTTTTTAAGGCATCGAGCTTGCTTGAGAGCCTTCTAGCGATCATGCAAGATTTTGCCTCCACACCGCCTTTCTGCCTAGCTCAATGGGCAAAATCAAATAGTGCCTATTGGTTTTGAATGTTTCTTATGATTCGAGACTTTGAAACATTGAATTTAATTGATATATGAAATGCACAATACCATTTCCATTGTTGATGCCGTTGTTTATCATTGTATCTTTGTCGAATAGTTAAATAACAATTGTTTGGTAAGAGAAGTTCATTATTCACAGATGGATTTACTACGAAACAAATTTTTCTGTGAAATTTGTGTTGCACGATATCATTAAGTACTTACAAAATAAACTGCTCTTTTTTGGTTTTCATTTATAACTATAGTCTCGTAGTTGCACCAAGAATCCTAATTTCAGATCAGTAGAAACGGATAAAAACTAAAGTGGTCACGGTTAGGTTGCTATTCCAAAAACACAAAGACTATTTCTGGTTTTGTTTTTGGTAATCCCGATCCCGAGTTTTAATTAAGCAAAACGAAAGTAGCGTGTGCATCACGATGAAAATAACAGGTTATATTGCAAAGAAACCCAGGCTAGGTAGCATTCATTGGGAGTTGAACCTTGTTCAGATTTCCAATAACCTTACTACATATTATGTTGAACTTTTGAAATGTTGGACATTATTGAAAACAGAAGAGAGTTAATACCATATAATTGTTACATCATACAGGAACAGAAGACATAACTTCTATAAACAAGTAGTCTCACTCTGAAGCAGTTATAGTCTTTTCAGCATTTTTTGTCTGCAATTTCAATTTATTTATTATAGCCTTTCTAAAGTAACTAGTCTTGAGGGGATATTATCTAACTAGAGGAGGGTACATGTATGAACTTGTTAGGATAAGTAACTTCAGCCCAAGCTCTCTTCTTTATTTCTTTTCATGTAAATAAACACATTTTGCTGACAATTTACAAATGATTTTAATACTTTATTTATGTACTTAAACATGAGGAAGTATCTCCTGTGGCACTCAAACATTTCTTCTCTTACTTTCTCTAATTTATCTGCCCTCTAAATTTATTGAGAACCCTAATGTATATGATATTGCACTCAATGCCTTTGTGGCCCTTAAGGCCTTTGATTACTATACTGTGATTTAAGTTTAGGGAGATAGTATTAGTTGCCCAACATTTTTTATTGCACTGACAGATTTATAGAATACCGATCCTGAACTTTAATGCAGTAAATCTACAAACATAGGTAAATACTTGAAGTACCCCAAGTGATGAGTTTTTAATGAAAATAAAACTAAAACGTTTGCTTTGCAATCTTTATTATCATTCTTTGGGAATTTTTAGGTGTGATTTTGGGGGGAAAACATCTGTTTTTCAGCATTGGGAATGGGCCAAATTTCAGTCCTCTACAGACCCTAAAAAATCCCTGACTAATGTGGTTGGTAATATGCAGTAATGTCATGTGGAGTATCAAATCAGTTGAGCCAAAAATGTGGCATCTAGAATGTCTACAAGCTTTTTCTGTGAAGTCCTATAGTGACCTTAAACTTTTGACCCCAAAATAAATAGGGTTCTTCCTCTTTTGATAACAAAGTAACATGTGAAATATCAATTGAGCAAAAAATGTGGCCTCTAGAGTGCCTACAAGTTTTCCTGTGAAGTCTTGTAATGACCGTAACCTTTAACTCCAAAACAAATAGGGCTCTTCTTTTGATAACAAAGTTACATGTGAAGTATCAAATCAATCAAGCAAAAAATGATGGCCTGTACAGTGTTTACAAGCCCAGTGTTACACATACACACACACACACACACACACACACACACACACACACACAAATGGTCCCATTTCTATATCCCCAATCACAATGAATTTCAGGGAGCAGTTAGCCTTGTTGCATTGATCAATTGCGTACAATTCTTTATATCAAAATTGATTTAGGTACATAATGTGTCTTTTGAAAAATATATGAAACAAAGGAAATGTTTCCTGCATTATTTTCTATCATTTTACATACTGATTATGAGAACGGATGTACTTCATCAAGTTATAGGGCTCATGGCAGGCTTTTTTAAATTTATTATTATTTTTTTTTTGAGGTCAGACCACACTGATGATAATATATTTTGTACAGGATGAAGAGTTAATTGTGAAGTAATGTTTTTGATTAAGATGTCTTAATTTCTATAGTAACAAAATTAGTTAGTATAAACAATTTTACACAGAAGAATAATGATTTTAAAATGCGTAATTAGATCAGTTGAGTCACTCGAGTGACCTGTCGCAATGGGTCAGTGTTTGTCGGCATTCTAATTCTTTCCTAATTTGGTATGAAGCATCTTTGAGACAAGGGGGACATCAATTGTAAATTTCAGGACTCCTGCACTCCTTGGGCTTATAGGGGTGAGGCAAAATCTGTCAAAAATTGGCCAATTTTCAAAAATCTATACAACCTTACACCTATAAGAAAAACTAAATGCATTGTCAAGTACAGCAGGAAGGCCTCTACTGAAATTGCCAATTTCATGATCCTCATGGTAGAGGTTCTTGACTGTAAGGCAGGGCCAAACTTGGTATGTGTAAAACATTTAAATCACACCCTTTTTTAAATAAATGTTATTGAAATTAGATAGATAATTTAGAAGGAGCAGTTATTATGTAGCCCTTCACTAAAATGGTAACTAGATTCATGACCCCAGCGGTAGGTCCGGGTTTTGGTTCCATGGTGGAGCCAGAATTATTATAGTGATTATTGTGTTTATCATTTGGAACTCCTGATACTGTATAAAAACTAAATGCATATTTAGGAAAAACAGAAAGGATATTAATATGCCAAAATTTTTAATTTTGCAGGACTAGTGGGTCCAAAATAGTTACACAGTGTCAATATGTATAGCTGAATATTATAGAATTTAGTATAAATATGCAAAACAGGAAACAGATCATATTCAGGGTAACAACAGAAAGAAAACTACTGTACCGTATTTGGTTTTAGTCTTTACAAAAACCACCCATGTTCATTGTAGTTTATGACTTTAGGCCATATATATATATATATATATATATATATATATATATATATATAATATTCAGTCTTAATCACTTTAGGGCAAAGTTGCTTACTTGCTTGTATTTTTTCCTTGCAACAGTAAAACTTGACACAAATGCATGATATCAAAATTATAAAATGGAAATCTGAGGGAGTGTATAGCTATGATGTAAACCTGCTGTTTGTACACCTTACCTAAACTAAGCATATTCTTGAGTCAAGTAACACAAAGTGAGTGATTTGTCCTCGGAACAAAGTCTGCTACCTTGAGATATATAGTGTCACTAGATTGCTTTTGTGTACAGGGAATTGGCATTAACATAAAATGCCTTTTATATAAAGAATGAACATGCATCTTAACTAGATTATTGAAGGGAAATATACACATTTTGATACAAAGTTTTAAAAAAGTGTTGATAAGGCAAAATTAAAAGAGAAATGTAAAAGTTTTGCATGAGGTGGATTCAGCAAAAAGGAACCTCTGCATATAGTGACAGTGGTGTAGTTGAGCTGAACTAAGCACAATTTATACCCATGTAAAAAGAACCAGGTTGTCAAAATCAGTTCCCCTAAATTTTTGTTCGAAACCAAGGCAGGGGTGCCCCTAAAAAAAATGGAAATTTGAAATGTTCTTAAGATTGTAACTTATCAAAATAAATCTTAGGGGCAGGCCTAGCTGCGTTGATGGACTTCAAAGCCAAATCTCATGTCGAAATCTTTGCTAAAATGGGGGAAATGCTGTTAAGGCAAACTTTTAAGGTTAATTTCAACATTGTAGATAAAAATACTATATGTTTGAATAAAAATATGAAAAATTCAGATATGTGTGTGGCAGAAAATAACTAAAGAAACTTGATAAAATAGTGTGGCTTTTTCCAGAAAATTGTTTTCCCCTATAGGTCTTTTCTTTTGTTACCCTGAGTTGATCCTCAGTATCGATTTCATAACCCTTAGGACCAGTAATTCTGTAGATGCATTTCATTTCATGTCGGATTAAATTTCGTTATTTTCATGTCTAGGAAAAAACAGTGAAATTAAATCCAACATGAATTTTTATACAAAAAAAATATTTATTTCAATATGAAAAATTTTATAGATCACATATTTCGCCACTACCGTAATCGTCACCATTGTAATCCATATGAGTAGATGTACATACACTTTGTTGTGTAAATATATAATTAATCAACTCAATACAAACACACAGGTGCCAATGAAAAGGTGCAGTGTATTTCAGAATGATTACTATCAAAACAGTATAGCTCATTTTATAATGATAAGAGTTGATTTTGACATGACGAAGTACATGTAGATCTATGCATTTCAGCAAACTGCTCATGCAGACAGTTTGTCTACTTATGCTGCCAGAAGAAACCCATCTGTATGTCATTTTTAAAATATTGGTAGATCCATCAGCATGTTATATCAATGTCTGCACCCTTCTCCAGGTGATTTGATGCCCAAGTGGCATACCACTCCATGAATTTGTTTTTTGTAATAGATTCTAATTTACTGTTAGCTGTACAATCCGTGTTCACATGGTTGATGTTCTTCCATCCAATTGGGGGATTGAGGGTGTGAAACATTGTTTAAATATGGATATTTTGTAGCAGGCCAAGGAAATTGCCCAATGAACATCAAGTAGGGCAAGGACATGAGCTTTATTTTTACCGGTTCATCCGATTTCTTTAAGAATTTTATTGACAAACTGAATACAATATCAACACTTCCAACATATTATGATAATGGCCTAAGTAAAACAAATTAATGACCCAAGCGTACACAAATCGCTGAGTAGGGGTTTGTTTGTGAAGAAGTGATAATGACGAGACACTTCACGAAATGGCATATCAGTGGTGTGTATATCATAACACTACGCAAGTTAGGATTGCATTTATAGTTGGTAATCATAAATATGTAATTTTAAAGTTATCACAAACATCGAAAATTAATTCACACGAAATTGTGTTCACTACAAATACAACGAAAGTCTTTCCCAACAAAATTAAATACGTCTACAGTACTTTAACAAATGTTCAGGTGACCAATAAGGCCCGTGGGCCTGTTGTTTGATATTAATGAGCTGATGGTGGATTACACCTGCATCCAGTGCTTCTAGGTTAAAAGTCAAGATACTCCATTGAAACAACATCACTGAATGATTCATAAATATTAAGTGCCTGTCTGAATGAAATTCAATTTTACTTAAATGAAGTCCACGTATAATTGCATATCGATGTGGCTGTAGCTTAGAACATAATAGCAGTTATTGTACACTATAATATCATGGTGACTTTGTTAATGGTTCCCTTTTACAGGGAGTTATTGGGTTAATATCATTTATTTTTGTTTGGTTGAATAACACAGAAATTCAAAGTGAATGTAGTAGTTGGTGTTTTATAGCAATTCTTTTTAATACAATAGGCTATTGAGATAGAGAGAGAGCGATCAAAGAAATGGATGAAGATGATCAATAAATGGGAACAGTACTACCCTGGGGAAAAGGTAAGGGATCAATGGGTGATTAGTCAGGTGTCTGTATAAAGACTCAAACATAGAAGTTTAGTCTTACCAGGTTAATCCTTGTCTCCCTTAAACTAGGTACATCACAATTTCTGTAACTCAGTAGCTGACATCCATAATTTATGCTGTATTATTAACATGCGTTATAGACAAACACCAAGATTTTCTATGTGAACTTGAATTTATCTATTATAAAAGTGATAATGCATTTTATAATACATACAGTATTACTTAACATTGAGAATAGAATAGTATAAAATATGAAGACTTTAAAAGTGAAATTGAATTAATTTAAAACATTTAGGAGGTTAATTGCAAAGGCAAAAGAGGTTAAGTTCAAAAGATTCTCTTATCATATGACTATTGTGAAATTTGGGTACTGCTATATATCGAGTGCTGTATTGAACATGAAAATATTGTGTGTTTAATGTTTAGTGCTAAATGAAATTTTGTACTCAATAAACAATTTTCTAATTTGTTGTATTCATTTATCGTATGATAGGTTCTTTAGCTACAACACAATCAATAGCCACGCCCCATTCACATGGGAGCTGCATAGTCATATGCAATGATATGCTTTATAGATTAAAGAAATGAAAACATTTTTTATTTGAATATATTGCAATGTATAAATTGAAGTTATTTATTGTTAACTTATTCAATACTCTGACATATATAACAGATGATATTCTACTTATAGCATTAAAAGTGTAAGGAGATAAGCACATACAGACATCGTGAAAGTCACTGAAACAATATCAGAAGACAAGTTTCACAGATATGTTTTGATCAGACCTCAAGATACAGATGTTTTACTGTATTTCATAATGAGGATTAGGGAGACTTGAATAGTGTCAAACATTGACAACTTCCTTTACCAGGTATCATAAATACCTCAATAAATCAAAGAAAATGTTTCGAGTAATGCAGTAAACATGAATGATATGGACGCTTTTCTCATTTTTTGACTCTGTATCAATATATGATGTGCTTTATATCATCAGAAATTAATGGAATAATTGTTTGTAAATAACCAAGATTTCACTTGCTCAGTACAGCAAATATGTCTGCATTTTCACTTGCTCGAAATGGATTCACTTGTCATGGGCAATTAAACAACTGTTAATTTCAATGCCTACTGAGAACAACAGTTAATTTCAATGCCTACTGAGAACAACAGTTAATTTCAATGCCTACTGAGAACAACTGTTAATTTCAATGCCTACTGAGAACAACTGTTAATATCAATGCCTGTTGAGTAGTCAAAATGCTATAGAATTGTGAATATCTGATGGCTTGTTAGGCTGTAGAATTGCAATATAAAGTCAATGTGATGAAATGTGAAGAAAAGTTGTTATAGAGACAAGTGTATAATGGGCATACAGTTTACATATTTAATTTGGTGTATTGAGATCCTGTGTGTATAAATAGGATCTACCTTTAGGTGAATTGAATGATGGATCATTTAATTATATTATCTAAGTAATATATGATCTCTTTGTGACAGATTGTGAGAAGGATATATAAGGGAATTCCTGCCGGTGTAAGAGGTCTGGTGTGGGCCAGGATTCTGTCTATCAATAAAACCCGAGAGGAACAGAATGGTGTATACATGGTATGAAGGGCATAACTCTTTACTGGTATAGAAAAATTTCAAACATTTTGGGTTTGTTTTTTTTTTAGGTCACCTGAGTCACTCAGGTTACCTATTGCAATTGGTATGCATCCACCACTGTGCATCATCGTGTGTTAACATTAAACATGTATAACTTCTTGATAACTAGCATTCCAATTCTTCGAATTTGGTATGAAGTATCTTTGGGACAGGGAGAACATAAATTATAATAACTCCTGGACAGGGCAAAAACTACCAAAAATCAACCAATTTTCAAAAATCTGTAAGAAAAACTAAATGTATATTGAGCAAGGAGGCCTCAACCAAAGTTGTAAATTTTGTGATCCCCAGGGTAGAGGTTCTGACACCAGGGCAGGGCCAAACTTGGTGTATGTATATAGTGTAAATGTGTAGATAATATCTTTTATGCTATTGATACTAAATTGAAACTAAATGGATATTTATAAGGACCAGAGAGTCCTTTACCAAAATTGTAAATTTCTTGATCCCAGGGGTAAGGGTTTTGGTTCTAGGTGAGGCCAAAATTATTATAGTGATTATCATCTTTATCATTTGAAATACTTCTCCTTAGGTTTGCTGATACTGTATAAAAACTAAATGCGTATTTAGGAAAAGCAGAAAGGAATGTACCAGAATTATAAATTTTGCAACCCCAGGATTTTTACTCTAGAGCAGATCCAAAATAGTCATATTGTACTGCCATACCATATTTTGTAAATTCTCTCATCATGCAGTATGGGCACTTTTAGGGGCATTTGTGTTTTAAGAAGATATCTTGTTTTATATTGCAGCTGAATTTCAGAATTTAGCTTAGATATGCAGAACAGGAAAATTGATATAGATTTCCTAACTGTTGGGGCTAATAATGCTATTAACTTGGGTAGCTGATAAGGCCAGTGGGCTTCTTGTTGAAGATGAATTGCATACATTGTTTGAATACTATAAAAAGATGATATACATGTATATCCTAGTTGTAAATAATAATTAAAAAAAACTGTAGGGCAATTGATTGTAAAATATCAATACTATAATTTAAATGGATGTTTAATATTTTCCACAGGCAATGAGAAATCGAGCAAGGAAAAAGTCCCCACACATACGTCAAATTGACATAGATGTCAACAGGACATATAGAAATCATATTATGTTCCGTGAAAGATATGGTGTCAAGTGAGTACCAATTTTGTTATAATTGATGAGTGTATAGAAAAAAAGTGTGTCATATGACATGTATTGGTAAAATATGGGAAATATTAATGCAGATGTTAACTTTATAGTATGCATTAAATGAATCTATCGCCAAAGAATTGATTAAATTTTGAAGAGATGCTGCTTTTTTATGTAAGATGTAATGTTGGTTTTTGAATGTTCTCTAGACAACAAGCCTTGTTCCATGTCTTAGCTGCCTACTCAATGTACAACACTGAGGTCGGTTACTGCCAAGGAATGAGTGAAATTGCAGCACTTCTTCTGATGTATCTTAATGAAGAGGTCAGTTTACACAGCATAACAATAGATACGGATCACCTGCTCCCACATTTCATAGCAGATTAAATAGGGATCACTTTTTCACTTAGTGTGTTCATAGCTGAGTTGATAGGGACTGCTTTTTATACACCTGTCTAAGATGGGATGTATTATGGTATGGCGGTCATGTCTGCCCATCTGTCAAGCTTCGTGTCTAGCTCATTACTTATATACTATGAGACCTAGAATAATCAAACTTTGTCAGCTGATACATCGTGGGTGGAGGGTGAATCGCACTGTGACCTCTAATTAAGATGATATGGCCAAGTATATCATCATGGCAAAATCCGGCCTGACTGGACAACGACAATTATTTGGTCTAGGATCATCAAACTTGGTTAGTCAATGCATATTAAGGTAGAAGGTGTTTTCCACTCTAAATCAAAGTCACAATGGTTGGTTGATTGTATATTGTGCAACGTCCCTCTCAAGAATTTTTTACCCATATGGAGACATCACCATAGGCGGTGAAGTGCTGCAAAATTTTGGCGTATGCTTGGCACTTATGGCTTTTGAGCTGGTAGGGATCTTTATCATGCCATGCATTGACACAGGGGCTCATTTTTTACAGCCTAAACCGAAGGACAGCACAAGTTAATTACCTCTAACAACAAGCAAGTAGTACTGAGGATCTATTTTAACCCATAATTAAGATGATATGACCATATATGGCATGACCCTTTTTGGGCTCATGTAGATTTGAGTCCTAGAACCAAGAAATTTTGTCAATTTGTGCATTTGTAGAGAAATGTAAATTGCAGTTTAAAATCAGGTCATTAAAACTTTAAAATTGGTTAAGTATTTTTTTTTAAAAAAACTATGTTTCAAGAGAGGTATTCCCTACATATATAAGTTAGTGCAGTAACTCTATTCAACAATAATACACACAATTGATATGAGTAATCATTTTTTACTAACATTAATGATATAAAAAAATGCAGTATTGTACCACAATATTGGTAAAGACTTAAAAAGCACATCACACAACAGATGGGAATTGCCTCATGGGAGTAATAATCTAAGGTATGGTGTTTTGAGGAGTTCAGTTGGACATACAAACATAAGGTAATTTTGATTAGAGCCAAATTCTGTCTGTCCAATTATGATTCCAATTTGTCCCTTGAGAGAAATGATATAAGGCTTAGTGTTTCAAAGAGCTCAGCTGGATATGCAAAGATCAATTTGGTAAGGGCTAAATTGCATCTGTCCCATCTTAATAATGAATGAGTATAATGTAAGAGGGCTGTGGAAATAATTTGTCACTTCTTTAGTTATGGGGCATTTCTTTGTGTAACCAAAAATAAGTAATTCATTCCTTGTGAAGGAAATTGTCTAAATACATGTAATAAATGAAAATATGTTTCGAAATGTTTGTAGCTATTCAAAAAATTCAAGTGATATTTTGACAAGTCAATTGCAATGTGCAGTAGACACATTATAAGGAATAATCTTGATTTTACCTCAGACCATAAAGAAAAGATATTTGTGCAATCTTTGTACCAATGAAGATTGATATGATTTATGTCATATACTTTCATCTGTTTATAATGACTGAATATCTGATGAGCATATCATGTGCCATGGTGGAGCACTTTATTCCATTGGTGTCTCTCCATAGCAGAATGGACAGAATGAGGAACCTCCTTCTGTCTGTTTACTAGTCTATTTTTGTAAAGATTGCAAGTCTTTCCCTCATTAATGCCAAGCCATTAAATCGTCAAAGATTTGATTAACAGAAAGTCAACAAGTGTACTTTTACATACTAAATGCTTGCTTAGGGGAAGAAATATTTGATTTGTGTGGAAAGGAAGATGGATGATGGCATTTGCAACTCAGAAATATATGAATTATTTATGTTAGAGTACATGGCACAAAGAATGTGAGATATATTTTCCCTATTCATCAGAAGACTTAATTCATTGATTGCCATTTTAGGATGCATTCTGGGGCCTGTCTCAGCTGTTCTGTAGTAAACAACATGGCATGCATGGTAAGATACAGAGCCGGCTGATGCATGGTAAGGCTTAGGGCTGTAGTAAACCTAATTTCTCCTCTGTACTTTTATACTGCGCAGAGTTTTATTTTGTGATAAATCATTGAAATTCACTTGTCAGAAATATTAGCAAAGATTTTAAGTTTTGTCTAATATAATGTATTACACTGCAAAAAATATTAACTTAATTGATCATTACATTAAAGTGAAAATTCAGGAAAGTAGAACTTTGCTAGCGGTGAATTGTTGTGAGTTCTGTAATTGTTTATTCAAATCTCTTTAATTTTGAATTCATATGGTGAGAATTTTCATTCTGGGGTGTTTTGCTGAAGTGGTAGACATTTTTATTTGCTAGTTACAGCATATATAAATACGTAGTTTTATTAATACTTTGTTAATCATTCTTGGAATGACAAATATTTGTTTGAAGCATCCATGTCTTAAGTAATTTTCACATTTTCACATCATTTCAGAAAATGAAATGTCATTGTAAATTAAGAGGGATTAATCCTCTCTCTCTCTCTCTCTCTCTCTCTCTCTCTCTCTCTCTCTCTCTCTCTCTCTCTCTCTCTCTCTCCAAAAATGCTCCTATGCATAGTTATGTGTAAGTAGGGAATAAACCGGGGTCCCTAGACAGAAATTATTTATTACCATTAAGGAAGGCTTTGAAAACAAAGTTGAAATACATGGACTTCAAAGCCACCATGATTCTCCAGGTTTTTATTTTCTTTACAAAACTTTTATTATAAATAACTGGAATGCTTAGAATCATACATGGGATTTTTTTGTTTTTTTTGTTTTTTATATATAAATAGATTCTGTCTAGGTTAATTCCTTATTAATGTAATGGAATATCTAACAATACTTGTGTATGAATACATGTACAGTGTATTTTTTATTAGATTTCATATATGCTTTCATGTGAGACAGTATGTAGCCAGGAATATAGTTGACTGTATAACAATTTCTATAGCCCCTACATACAAGGGAGTCCTATTGTCTGTCTGTCAGTCTAGTAGATTTTTTGAGAATGTTTCTGAAAAATATTTCAGTTTTGTTTTTTTTTTAAATGTGAAAAAAAATATCACAGTACATTAGTGATTGTCCTGTCACTCAGAGGTTAGTCATCTGGAACAGTAAATTTTTAGTGATGTTGAATCTTGCTAACAAATAAACATCGTGATACAGTTTATTAGGGAATATCTGAACAGGGTTACTCAAATGAACTCTTAATGACCAACATCATTTCAAATCAAGGTGGCTTTAATATGATTTAAACATACAAAGAAACTTCTGTCATAGATGGTGATTTTGTTTTTAACATTTTTTAATTTGCAGTATGTTTAATATCCACATTCTTGTAACCATTTGCAACAAATAACTAGTTAACATAGTGGACAGCTGACCATCTTGTTATATAAACTCTATTAATATGTTCTATATAGCTTTGTACATCTGGTATTTCAAATTGTAGAAAAATTCAGGACTACTTTCACATTTTTTGGACTTCATATAAGAGTAAAGTTCTTGTATGAGTGATCATATTGTAGGACTGGGATGATACATCAGTGCACCAATGCATCGTGATATTTTTTCTGATAATCTACGGATCAATACACCCACTTAAATACCAATACTTCCGTTTTTTCCAAAAAAAATCCAAATGGAAGATTTCTGCTATATTTACACCCAAATGTGAAAGTAAAAGTGCAGTGAGATAATGGCAGAGAAGCGTGATCGCAACTATTGTGAAACGTATCAGATCGGCTAAGGGCTGTACTGTCCCAGCCCTATCACATTTTAGTATATTGATTATAGAAAGTACTTAACACATTGTAATATACTGATTATAGAAAGCACTTAACATACTGATAACTAGGTCATGATCATACAGTGTATCATGATTTTCAACCTAGGCATTTTTAAAAAGTCAGGATCACAGAATTTGACAGTTGTATATGCACTCAAATGTTAACAGAAAACTAAGATTTCTCCTTCTAAATTAATTGGCATAGATTTGACTTTTGTAAGATTTTGTTGCCAAGCTTGCATTATTTTTGCATTACTCCAAGTCCTCACTGATCTCGTCAGAAGTTTCTTCATGTAAAAGAGTAAAGTTCTAACAGGCACCATGTATATACTAAATGTTCCCACAACTGCACTGGTACTCTTCGTTCAGTACTTGTTTTTTTCATACACACACATGCACACTAAATGGGCCCACTGCTAGGTACAAATGTACTAGTACTATATAAGGACGGTTCAATTAATTCAATACTTCTGAACTTTCATTGCCCATAAGCTTTGAACGTGGCTGTAACTTTTGAATGGATAGTGATTGGGCATTTTTCACATGTGTATGCCATATGACAGAACTTTTTTTTAGTACCATACTTTTTGACCCACATGACCTTAAAGTTTGGTCAGATGGAAGGCTTTGATATTTCACAAACACATCTTGTTTTTGTCTAACTCACATTTCAGTTCTCTGTTATAGTCATGGATTTGCTCTAACCTATACTGTATAGTGGGTTTTTTTTCTACAGATGTAAAATTTTGTTATTTTCTAGCTCAAAAATACAGAAATAATTTTAGTAGAATATATTTTGTGGACATGGAATTCCAAAACAGAAAAACTGATAAGCCTTTGACAATATTTTTCTTCTGAAAATATGTAGATGATTGCAGTCATGATATAAATTTAGTTATTAAATATTTGACAGTATTATACCCAACCTCTAAAGTAGCCAAAATTATCATCCTACAGAAAAAAAACCACCGGCTATACTGTATTCTAATCACTGACCATCTGATATTTAGTAATTTGTGCAAAAGGTTGGCAATGCAACATAATTAAAATATCATAGTTTTGGTGTTAAAAATTTTCCAATCCAATATGCTATTATTCAAAATTCATTTCATGTTTTTGCCTGCTTTTTGAATTTTTGTTATGAAAAAGTAATGATAACCTCTATCAACCAGGATTTTAACACATATCCATCAATGATTTCACATTCTGAAGTCACTTATCCATCAATGATTTCACATTCTGAAGTCACTTGATATAACTGCATGAAGTTGCATATATTTTGGTGTGGTTCAGTTAACGTAGTGTATGATTTTCAGTTAGGAAATGCCATAGTTTAAGTGCCTGTAAACAGGGTATATGCTCTACTCAAATTAATAGATACTGATTCAGATTATAACAATTTATAATAAGTGTTTGCAATGTGATTAAATTTAACTGTTGTGGTCAAATTTCTGAGACAGAATCAGTATTGTGTTGAATTTCATAAGATGTGAAAATTTTGTGACTTTAAAAGAATTGTGTAGAGATCTTTACGCCAACACTGTAGTGAAGGTGAATAGATACAGCCCATTGTTTTCTACTGTTCCAGGTTTTTTTATACCAGGGTTTCCCAAACTTCTCCGCTATCAGGAACACCATGATGTGGTACTAAAGAAATTCTTACCTAAAGTCCGCAAGTATTTTGTAAGTTTCCAAGTAGCAGTACTTGAATCACAGTGGCTTCCAATTTTTTTTATTTTGGATTGTAAGTTGATTGGCATTTAATGCACTTCATTCAAGTGTTTTCCTTATTTTTACAGGAGAGAAATGATATCTACCCATCTTTGTACACAATTAAGTGGTTTTTGCAGTGCTTTCTGGGCAGAGTAAGAAATGTTGATTTCTAATGTACTTAATTATTAACAATAGAATCTATTTACAATAGTAATTGAACTGAAGATATTTCCTGATAAATAGCTAAGCAAGTCTTAAAAATCTGTCTAGTAGAAGCAGCATTCAATATGACTTGTACATGATATATATGGCATTGTATTGTTTAGATACCTTTTACTCTGACACTGAGGCTCTGGGACATCTTCATTTTGGAGGGAGAGAAGATTCTCACAGCCATGGCATACAACATCATCAAATTACACAGGAGTAAGTAGGTGATAAATAGGATGGGGAGATTGACTGGCACTGAAATGTAATGCTTTTGATCCTTAGAATTTAATACAACATATTTTCTTGTTTAAATGAAACTGTTTCATTTATTGCTGTTTGAATAAACAGGCACACTATTTTGTAAACGTTATACCCCTGCTTGTCAGTGTCTAGACCTTAGCTATATGTACAACTGTATTGGATGACATCTTAAACAGTGACCACTACTATGATAAATGTAATCACCATTTTGAAATAGAAAAGTTCGGAGTCTATGACTTTAAAAGCCTCTTGTATTTGTAGGGAAAATGATGAGAATGGGTCCAGATGAAATCCTTCAGTTCTTTCAGACAGAATTAGAGAAGAACTTTGGTTATGATGATGACACTGTTATAGACCAGCTACAGATAACTATTGAGGAATTACGCAAAGCTAAAATGGACTTCCCTCCACGCCCTAAGGTGAACGAGGAACCAACACTGCCATTTGGTCTGGAGATAGAACCTAGCATTGAACAAATTCTTAAGGGTCGTAACCCAGAGACAATTGATGAACACTTTAAGAGGAATCCTCACAAAGGCAAAGCTGGCTATCTGAAAAGGCGGGGACTGAATAATGCAGTCACCCCCGAGATGCCAAGGAGCCGGACAGACTCCAGTCGGTTGTCAGAATACTCCATGGATGACACCTCTACATATTATGATACTGCTGCTAATTCGAGAATTTCATTTTCGAAAGCTTCAATGCAGAGTTCTCGGACATCGTATGCAGATGATTCTGACATGGAGGGTTTTCGGCAGATGTCCATGATGGATGATCTGGATGAGCAGTTGGTTGGGATGGAGAATGGACATCCGTCCCGTGACACAACTATAGAGAACATTGCTGAGGAACTGAGATCACCCTCGATTCACTCAGACTATGATAACATGGACAACAATAAAAGTGCTAACACGTCTTCAAAAGCCAGCTTTCATGATGCAGTGGAGACTACGCTGACAGAAGTACCTGTTCATCATGAAGTGTCCATCCACATACCAGCCAGTAAATCAGATGGATTCATTAAATCAAGAAGTAATATGAGCACGGGTTACAACCAAAGCTCATCTAATACAAATCATGACGTGACAATGGAGAACGACTCTCGCTCCTACAGACAAGGAGCAAAAAGTGCCAATGACATCAACAACAGCCCCTCAAAATATGTGTCTAAACTGAAAGTACAAACAGATCATAATGGGCATCCTAACGGGTATACAGACGAAGATATGTCTCGGCACAATGTGCAAAATTCTTCAAAGGTCGTGGTTTCATCTGCCAATTTTAACCAACGGTTAGTTAGCAAGCATCAGATTCAGATTAAAACTAGTCAGCTATAGACTCAGGTATTATAGTACAGTAACCAAATGTTTTTCAGACGGTTTGTCAGACTTCAACTTCTTAAAGTTATTGTCTTAATTAATTTTTTCGACCTGGAATTTACTTGACTGAGGTGTTAATTTTTTTTGAATATTACAACTTGTTTCTCAAAAGGAAATCTATAATAATTCTTGAAATGATCTCAAGAAATAATACATCACATTTTTTCTATGATTGTGTACACTGTCCAGGAGTTTGTGGTAGGTGATGTACATATACTCTCTACAAATGCATGTTACTTGTCTTTCCTACAGACTGTGTGGTATTAGATGTATCATTTTCTTCCTTATTTGTCTACTGTGTCCAATACATTGGAGACAGGATTTGTTTAAAACATATGGATGATTTATATCCATGCATATAAAATGATTTGCATAATCATGGTTTTGTAATTTTTAAGATTCTCTATAAGAACAGAGTAAACAAGACCTTGCTTGATATGATAACTTGGGTACTGTTTGATTCTAGTTAAGGAGACAGAATTTTGATATTTAAAAATAAAACCCCAAAACATGAAATATGGTTCAAACTTTCAAGTTAATGAAAAATTAATAAACAATGTGTGGGTATCCATTTTAAATTTTATTTTATTTCAAACTTAAAAAGTACTCTGACAAGGAATATGTAAAAATTAAGTATTAAACTTGAGGCAGAGAAGAGAATTTGTAAATATCTTTGTATATAAATACATGATGTCATAATCTTTTTTTTAATTTGTGATAGAAACATGAGAATGGATCATCCAAATTAGAAAATAGGATGAAAGGGCTTTACAAATTATGTAAAGAAAATATGTGAAAGTGTTGAAAGAATGAAAGTCTGTTAAATATTCATTTTTATTTTAGTAGAATACTCAGAATTGTGTACAGATGTTTGTGCATGACAACTGTTAAAGTTTTACACTTATCATACTTGTTGAGAATGTTGATTAGCTGAGAGAAAACATTTGATGCACAATTTGGTATGCTGTAAATATAATTAGTTGGAGCAATTCAGACTCATTCATTTTCATTTTTTTTTTAAAATTTAAATTCTATGCTCATACTTGAAAAGAAAGATAAGGATAGAAATTTTTATTGCTATTTTTTTTTTCTTAAAATTTTCACTACAGTGAGATACTGTCATGGAATTCTGTGTCAAAATATTGAAGAAGAGTATTTAAGATTTAATTTTTGTGTTGCTTGCTATGGCATGGTCACTTTATCTATCCATCAGTTCTATAGATTCATCAGGTAACTACAACATTAAGGAAGTTTTGGTTTAACAGTCTTAAATAATTAATTCTACCTGTTGCATATTGTTTCTGCACATAATGTTGGCCAGAAAGTTTAAAAAAAAAAATAGAAGAGAGAAAACAGTCAAGTAATGTGTACATTAGGTATTATGATTGTTCTTCATTCTTTATGCTCATTTAATTGCCTCAAACCACAATGCAGCAGCTAATCATTATGAACAATAAATGGTCTTTGTATGTATTCGAATATACCTGTATGAAATCCTGAGTGCTGCAGTTGTAGGTGACATGGTTTTTTGGAGACTTTGTACAATCAACAAATCAAGCTAAATAAGGGCACGCTGTAGATTACTATGAAATTTGTATGTATCAATCAGTGGCAAGTTCTTTGTTTTTATTTTGTTTTTGTACCATTTTTGCCTAGGGAATCCCATCATCAGAACTCTACAGTCAATTTCACAACTCTACCGGGAGAAGTGAAACAATGTGGGTTTCCAAAGTAACCCAGTAAACTAATTCTTGGCTTTTTGTTAGAGGGTGTTTTACGTGATGTTTACAATGACATCATGTGGAAGTCTTAATGATGACATACATGTTAATTAAGATTAAACTCATGTATGTGTATTCTTTAATGAATGTGAAAATTTTCTATTTTAAATATGTATATGTGATTTTCAAATATATATCCCATAAAATATTCTTAGATAGAGGATATTTGATATTAAAAATAGTAGACCTGTCTATTATATTTTGTGTTCATATCAACATGTTCTACAATAGTGAAAATGTATTACCAAACTGTTTGAAAATGTCCAATATGAATTTTTTGAAATTGGTTTAGAGTAGAGGGGTTGTGAAGAACAGAAGTGGCTGCTGCATCTATTTGTGCAATTTAAATTTTATTCAGTATTTTAAAAATCACTTTCTTCATGTTATATGTTGATGGATTTGATCATTTATTTGTTCACTTCAACGTGAAGGCTTGCATTTCAGTTTTTCAGAATTTCTGTAGTAGAATCTCTCTGTATTGTGAATACTGTTAGATACTCTATTTTAAAGCACTGGTCAATATTACAATCCTACCTCAAAGAGGAATTTGAAGCAGATTTTAATACTTTTTCAATACATAAAATTGTGTCCATTTATGAAGCATACGTATACTGGAGTTAGATGGCCTACCAAGGAGAATGTTGAGAATATTGGTTTGTTCATTGTTTACAGTATGAAAGATGCTGAATTTAAATAGAAAACATGAACATTAATGACTGCAGTTCAACTTTTCATTCATTGTGTCAGTTTCACATTATTACATAGACTAGGGTTTGAAGCAAGACTTGTGTAGTATATTGTATATTATATCTGAGGTAAATTTATCTTTCCTCAGCGTTCGTATTTTTAATTTCATTGTACAGAGTATATGCACAGTGAAAATAATGAGACATTTATTTTAAAAAACCCCTAAAAAAAACAAACAAAAAAAACCCCCCACACATGTAGATTAAAACATTTTGTACATCAAAACAGCCTGAAACAAATGAAGATAGACCCCCTCATGTTGTATATTAGATTTATGTGATACTGACTACTGAGTAGAAACGAACTGTCTTAAGGTGCTTCCTGAGTTTTAAGTTATGCAACTTTGTTTTGTAGTCTAGAATTGTTATGTTTGCTTCATTAATAAATACATTAAAACCCCTATCGTAATGGGCACGTTTGTTGAGTTAATGTTGGTGTAGATTCTGATCAGGGCTGTTGTATATGCATTTCCTTCTGTCCATCTTTTTACAATAATTGTCGGGGTTATGTATTTCTCATCTGGTACTGGAGTTTTTGAACTTGTAAAGATCATTGTGTATTATTTGGGTGTGCAATTTCTCATATGATATGAAACTTCTCTCGTATGAAGATATGTTATACTTTTTTAGGTTACCTAAACTCAGTTGACCTATTGCAATTGGCTATCTGTTGTTGTCCGTCATGCATCAACAATTGAACATGTTTAACTTCTTGATACATGTAACTATTTTTCCAATTCTTTTCAAATTTGGTATGAAGCATCTTTGGAACAAGGAGTTTAAGAAAACATGACTTAAGTCTATCCAAAATTATATTGGGTGGAGCTTTTATATTTTGTATAGAGATTTTAACTCTGCAGTATGACCTACTTTTTTTTTAAGTGACCTATTCAATACATCGTGAACTTTTTGAGGTTGGGCTTTCATATCTTTTATATAGATTCTTTAAGGCAAGTTTGACATTGGAGTTGGAAAACTTCATAACATTGGAGTTTGACCTACTTTTTATATTTCTGATTTGTTCAACTTAGGTGGATCTTTCATATTTTTATATATATAAATTTTATATGGCATAACCTTCATTTCAAACTTTGACCTGTGACTTTGTAATTTGACCTTTTAAGAACGCGTAACCTGTTAAATATTTTCAGAACTATTCAAGGTAGGGTTTTCATAATTTGTATATAGATTCTTCATCACAGGACCTTGTGATACAATTGTGTTTGATCTTTTGACCTCACCTAATCAGTATCTCCACAACTATTTAAGGTAAATATTTCATTTTGTATATAGATTCTTTATGACAAGACCTTGAGATACTTTTATATGTGACCTTGACCTGGAAGTTTGACTTACTTTTAATAAAAAATCTGACCTATTCAATATCTACTGAACTATGCAAGATAGAACTTTCATATTTTGTATATAAATTTCTTATTGCAATGTCTTTCGTATCCTGCCATGATCTGTGACTTTGGTATTAACCAGAACTGCATGATCATGTTGATCATATTAAGTGTTGAGGCATCTCTGTGTTACGTGAATTCATTTTCAGTTCTGTTGTGATCTTTTAGGGTCAAAGAATGATTGACGATTTTTTTTTTTTAAAAGTCACCAGCTGAATAATGGCAGGGCCAAGGTGACTCGGGTGAGCGATGTGGCCCATGGACTTCTTGTTTGGACTTGATTGATTATATGTTGTTTAACGTCCCGCCCGAGAATTTTTCACTCATGTGGAGACGTCACCATTGCTGGTGAAGGGCTGCAAAATTTAGGCCTATGTTCGGCGTTCAGGGCCTTTGAGCAGGGAGGCATCTTTATCGTCCCACACCTGCTGTGACACGGGACCTCGGTGTTGCAATCTCATCCGAAGGGGCCTCCGTGGCCAAGTGGTTTAGAGCATCGCACTCAAAATCACAAGGCCTCTAGCCGGCGCGGCTTCGAATCTCGCCCGCGCCGATATATGTGAGAAAGTTTGCCAGTTTACTTTCGGAAGGTCTCTTCCCGGGTAATTGTATATGGGTCCTCTCCTCTACCAATAAAAACTGGACGCCACCAGATAACTGAAAAATTGTTGAGTGTGGCAAAAAACAACAATCAATCAATCATGCGAAGGACCGTCCCATTTAGTCGCCTCTTACAACAAGGAAGGGGTACTGAGGATCTATTCTACACCGGTCGCGGTAGCTCAGTGGTTAGAGCGTTCGCTTGGAAACCGGGAGGTCGTGACTTCGAGCCCCGCTCGTGCCATGGCCGCGTCAAACCTAAGACGAAAAATAGGTAGTGATTGCTCCTTCGCCAAAGCGCTCGGCATTTAGAAGTGAGAATCACGGGTGTTTCGGATATGACATTAAAAACAGAGGTCACGGTAGGCGTTGGCACGTTAAAGAACCCTCACTGCTACGGCCCTGAGCGCTAAGCATAGTCTAAATTTGTGGTACTTCACCTACAGCTGGTGACGTCTCAACATGAGTGAAAAATTCTCGACGGGACGTAAAACAAACAATCAATCAAACAATCCCGGATCCACACGGGGACTTGTGAGACAGTCAAGTTCATTTAACTTTGTACGCAATACGTTTCTTGTAGAATTATTTGCCAGGTTTAGGTGGATTGCCAAACTTTTGAAGCACTAAATGTACATGTAGACCCGCGGGAGGTGAACTACAGCTGACGTCAAACAAAATATCCGGACAACAATCGCTGTAAACCCACCCGTTTTTGTCATTATCTCTGAATGTTGTATTCTTTCTATTAATATATGCATAGATTAATGCAGGTACAGTTGGCAGGTGTACGCCCAAATGACGGATTTATTCCGGCATGATTATAACATTTACTTTGTACTTGATGAGACAAGCTCCGGTCAGCTCAGTATTTCCGTTACGCTACAACTCCAATATCATTATTCGGAGGGGAAAGTAGTCCCGGAGAATTGACTCTATACGGAGTTTGTTGTTGCTGACACATCAACATCCGGTTTTCAACATGAATTTCCGAACTTTTATAATACCAGAATTAAAACCATTTTTACTGGATCGAGGAGTTGCATGTATTATTTATTGAAAAGATAACATGTTAAGCCTATGTCAACTTGCAGCAGAATTGATTGATTAAATATTGTTTAACGTCCCGCTCGAGAATCTTTCACTCATATGGAGACGTCACCATTGCCGGTGAAGGGCTGCAAATTTAGGCCTATGCTCGGCGCTTATGGCCGTTGAGTAGGGAGGGATCTTTTACCTGCTGTGACACGGGACCTCGGTTTTTGCGGTCTCATCCGAAGGACCGCCCCATTTAGTCGCATCTTACGACAAGCAAGGGGTACTGAGAATCTATTCTAACAACCCGGAGCCCCACAGAATTGAATTTAAGTGTATGAAGGAACGGCGTCTCCAATTTCGATGGCGTCATTACTCCGGTGATTAATTAATCTTTCTAGCTAGATGATACTCTCTGAGTTCCCTGCAAAAATTTGTAGTTGGTATACCGAAAAAGCTTGGGGATAAAGATGATGTGGTGTTGGTTCACACAATCTACAAAATGTCTGGAGCATAATCTGTCGTGACGTGAGCGGTTGTAGTCACGGCGCCTTAACACTTCAAGTCATTTTCTGCAGAGTTTGGGCTGTTTTGATGTGGGAAATGGAAAGAATTTCACATCAGCTAATTAATCCATATCTCTCTTTCTTCCTCGTATCTGACTTACATCCTTCCACAACACAATAGAATTTGGGTATTTCCCAGCAGACGAACTCGTTTCTAACAAAAACAAATTTACCGGAAGTGATGCGCCCCTCAGTTTTACAAAAATCACGTGACTCAAGTACAACGTAAATGTTAGAATACTGCTAAATATGGTTACTCGAAAATGGGCTATTGTCGTATAGAGGCTGTCCATATCAACAATTTTTTTTTTCACAGTGGTTTAACACTATGTCGTTTTGGTGATTGTCCTATTTCATTTTTGTGTACATGTAATAACTTTAAAATTTATTGCAATGAATTAACCAGTGAAGAACAGTACCGTAGTGTATAATGTTGACGACCATATAATGGGGGCGAACAACGTAGAAGAGAAAGGGGGAGGGGATAAGAGGAAACGGACTGTACAATACAGGCATATATATGAATAGGATGCACTTAAGAGATGAAAAGAATCACAGAAACCCACGACTTTTTTAGAGGTCCAAGAGCAAGTTCTGCGCCCCCCGGGTTTAAAATTGCTTCCCATTGGACAGGAAAAGGACGAACATTCTAATCCAAGGAAGATGTTCACAAGTACAATGGTTTTTCCTATATTCACTTAGATGTATGTGCTTAAGAGAACTTAATGTATGTTTGAATAACGTCTGAAATTTGATCAGCACAAACAGGTTTCAGAAAATTCTGTCTCCGATCGAGGCACACTCTATAGAAAAATAAAGAAAAGAAAAGGGAAACTCTGGCCGATTAGATCCTGATTACATATTATATCCCCAAGTAATTCTGTAAACATGTCGTACACGCATAGAAACAGAAATGGTCATAAAGGGCCTCTCTGTAAAACGCCTAGCTACACGGCAAGCTCATTATGTCGACCGTAATAAGCAGATAGTTTTAATTACTGGCTGTTATTTAGCCTATGTTAATTGTGTAGATTAGTCTATGTTGAGCATCGATCCTCAGCAGACAGTTTCATTGCAGGACTACAGACTTAAGTTTGATCAGAATCTAGGAAGTCATATATTGAGTGCCAAAGCTTAGAAAGAAAAGGTAGGTGCAAGTACGTTGGATGATATATTTTCTAGACGTCATTGTATTTTTTTTACAAGCTTCAAATTAAAGCTTTTAATCAGTCAAACGTATCTGGCATTACGGTATCAATGAAATCATTCCTATAACAAAAGTATAAATTAATTAAAAACACGGATACTATGATGCAGGGTTTGGACATACATTGATTCTTCAGACCTTGCAAACTTTACATTTTTCTGTGAAACAAAATCCTTTAGTTTACAAGAAACTATCTTATGATGAGCTGCTTTGGTAATTATTATTGCTCCTTTAATGACATGACTTAATTTTTGATTGAATTAAGAAAAAACAAAATAATAACTTCGTTTAGATGAATGTTGCTACGTGTACAAATAAATTATCAAATGTGGTAAAATTCATCGTACCACTCGATTTCTGCAAAATCGTATTTTCTTTCTCAAGTAAAACACAACCATCTTGAATCATCAACTTTCGTAATTTTACCTATTGATTACCTACTGTAACTTGCAGATTTCGGTATTTTGAAATTCAATTTATCAGTAAATATCACTATAAATTAAGTTGTCAGGCCTCTAATGTAGATGCTAAAGAGGTTCCTGGTCCTTGTGTTGGTGTTTTGTGTCGCAGGACTGACAACGGCCCAGAACAATTGGGGTGGGGCCCTCCTTGGTGGTCTACTGTTGGCACCTCTCTTCGGACGTGCTTTTGGAGGTGGAAGACGAGTACAGTATGTTCCCTACCCCTTACCATACCCCTATCCCTACCCTGGATATACTTACTATGGATAAGAAGGTATGTGGTCTAATTTTGTAAAAGTTGAAAGTGCAACATCATGCATTATTGCATGTTCAATAACACTGTCCATATATTTTTATTTTGCAGCTGACCATTGGTGGAAATAAAAGTAATATGTTCACGTAATCCAATGTTTTATCGCACACTATGCTATTTATAATAAACAAAAAAGCCATTTGTATGTCATTGTATATCACTTACACCATTCATCGTTCATGGAGAGAGAGAGAGAGAGAGAGAGAGAGAGAGAGAGAGAGAGAGAGAGAGAGAGATCTGTTGAAGGCTCTAGATCTTCAGTCATCTGAAACTTTAGTTTAAGTGAATATCGAACGATAATAATGTTTGTAAATACATACTAACTGAAGATACCCGGGAAAACACGTGTCATTATGGTAGCAATCATTAGGGGTATAAACATGGCAGACATCAGTGAACTCAGCAGATCTACTGAACTTGGTTTGCGTCCGTCGTCGTTCATAGTACGTAAACAAATGAACATTTTCAACTTCTTGATAACTACCATTCCAATTCAAGTATGGTACGAAGCATCTTTGAGACAAGGCTGACAAATGGTAAATTTCAGGACTCCTGCACTCCTGGGGTCTTAGGAGGCGGTACTTAAACAGCAAAAAAGGACCAATTTTCAAAAATCTTCTTCTCTAAAACCGCACATGTGTAAGAACAAGAGGCCCACAGGCCTTATAAGTGGACTTTTGTACTGTTTAACAGTTAATTAAATCGGCCTACCCGAGATTAATCAAGTCTTGCGCATTGTTGATCAGCAAATTAGACGATTTGTATGTGTCCTAATTTGCTCCCAAGAAACTAAAAGCAATAAGCATGTAATTTGCAATGTAAATACGTTTGTAATTTTAGTACAATTTTTTTATTTTTGTTTTGTTTTTGGTTTTCTTTGCTTTGTTGTTATTTAAGCCACCATCATTCGGTTATTCTGAGGAAGGGGCAGGTCGTCCCGAAAATTTGACAACAATCTATTTATTCGCGCCGTTGATCATTTTAGTGCTCTCTCTCTCTCTCTCTCTCTCTCTCTCTCTCTCTCTCTCTCTCTCTCTCTCTCTCTCTCTCTCTCTCTCTGTGTATCCACGCGCGCTAATCGATTTCTGCCCATTTGACACATACCATTTTAACTTATCTTTCGATTTAGAAATTCAACCGTTCCTTGACTTTCCACTTGAATAAAACATGTATGTATATGGCATCAAATTTACGACCTTTGTATGGACAGGATAAGATTGTAATTGTAATTATAATTTAATAGATTTATACAGCGCTCTATTGACCTGCGTCTCCTAAAGCACTTAACAAATATAATAAAATATATGTGAACATACGTTATACATGTGAATAGAATAAAATCTAGCGCCTTATGTAATGAAATAATTACCATTACCATGCATAATAACATATAAACAATTTAAAACAACCCTTAGGAATAATTAAATACATATAAAGGATATAATCATAATACTAATCTACAGGTTGTATTTTTTTTAAGGTAAAGTAATACAATTAAGTAAAACAATCACAAATTAAAGGCTAATCTAAAAAAGATTGTGTAATACAGAGCACTTAACTTGAAATAGAAAATTGTTGACAGAGTTTAGACTGAAGAAATCTATGTACTAACTGAAACGAAGGAAAGGTTTCCTTCATTATTTTCTATCATCTTACATACTGATTTTGACTACGGATTACTCCGTGTACCTGATCAAGATATAGGACTCACAACAGGTGTGACCGATCAACAGGGGATGCTTACTCCGCTTAGGCCCCTGATCCCACCTATGGTGTTTCCAGGGATTCGTTTTGCTCTACTTCGTGGTATAATTTGAGATTGGTGACTGTTCTTTAAGTTAACTTTTTCATTATAAAGTTACAGTAGCAACAAGATGGTAAGAATTAGGAGAAAAACGTAGGATAATACAATTCCTATGACGTCATATAATGGAACCTAACGTTAACTTATTTCATACGAAATGAAAACATTGATAAAGTCAAATAAATGAAGGAATCAAATCGCATTTTACAAGTGAAATTAAGTACATGAACATTGATAGAAAACAAAAACTCCGACTGTTAGAGATAAATCACTGTTGATCTCTGCGAGCATCTAAAAAACCTAGAAAAAACCCGCGTCCGAAGTCATTACAGTGACCCGCAGTTTGTTGTAGCAACCGCCACACTCTGAAACAGTTTCTAAATGGACCTTCGTTTATATGATACTGTAAAAAAATTAAGAAAACCCCTAAAACGCATCTTTGTAGGAAAGCTTATTACTATATTTTATAAGTATACCCTTCTTAAAAGTTACGACCGTTAATATTATTTCATCATATGGACTTAAAATATTTTATTTATTTTATCACTGATAATTTTTATGTGAATCATCTTGTCTTGTTTTCTCTTTAACTTTGTTATACATGTCTTTGAAAATCTGTCCATTATGGTTATACAAATATATATTATGTAAAACGCTTAGAGTAATTGTAAAATTATATAATGCGCTATTTAAATGTTACGTGATAAAAAAAAAAATGAATAGCAACTTATCGGCTCTGAAAATCAATTTTACAGTGAATTCAGCAATTGTTGATTGCCATCTTTAATTTCTTAATCATAGTCAGTTGTTATCTGTTAGTATTCTTTTATTTTTGGAGTTATTTTTTGTGTCCAAGCAACCACTCGGGATCCGTTTGTTCAACAGGTGGCATACCCACTGAAGTGTTTCTTATATGTCCAGTTTGACCGACTTCACATCGAGAATCATCACTAGGATCACGATCCTGGACGTCATGAACGTCCAGAACCTCATCCACTGTTCTGTTCCCGAGCTCACCGAATGTTTGTAGATCTGTACTTGATTGTTCTGAAGCGCCTTTTCTCCGATCGGAAACGTTTTCTGCAGTAACACTGTTTCTCATGCTTTCTTTAGTTTTACTCTTCACTGAAGGAAAAAAAAGAGAGAAATAAATATCAATATTCTATATAAATGTCTACACGTAAGAAGGCTACAAAAAACCAACTACATGTATTTAGAAACATACAAATACCAGACAGTACAGGAGCTTATGAACACAATGCACACTACAATACAAGGTAGGTTGGTTGTATAGTGTTTAACGTCCCGCTTGAGAATTTTTCACTCATATTGAAACGTCACCATTGCCGGTGAAGGGCTGCAAAATTTAGGCCTATGCTCAACGCTTACGGCCTTTAAGCAGGGAGGGATCTCTATCATACCACACCTGATGTGACACGAAGCCTCAGGTTTTCCGGCCACATCCAAAGGACCGCCGACTTAGTCGCCTCTTACGACAAACAAGGGGTACTGAAGACCTATCTTGACCCGGATCCCCATGAGAGTATGGTGTTTATAGACTATGGTAAAATAGTCTTCTATTGCTAGGTGTGAATCTAACGTCAACGTTGTGTTTAACGTCCCGCTTGAGAATTTTTCACTCATATTGAAACGTCACCATTGCCGGTGAAGGGCTGCAAAATTTAGGCCTATGCTCAACGCTTACGGCCTTTAAGCAGGGAGGGATCTCTATCATACCACACCTGATGTGACACGAAGCCTCAGGTTTTCCGGCCACATCCAAAGGACCGCCGACTTAGTCGCCTCTTACGACAAACAAGGGGTACTGAAGACCTATCTTGACCCGGATCCCCATGAGAGTATGGTGTTTATAGACTATGGTAAAATAGTCTTCTATTGCTAGGTGTGAATCTAACGTCAACGTTGTCCAGAACTGAAGAGAGGCGTACAACCTGGAGATTTATATAGCTTCAATTACCGTTCATCGCTACTATATTACAGATGATACAACATGTCGAAATGAAACAAATATGTTGTGGAAATGCTAGTACTGTACATTTGAAAGGTATACTAGAAGGTCCCTAAAATATGTATCCCGCAGTAGTATCTGTAACGAAGAATATTGACTCGGGTTGAAAATTGACCCGGGGTTCATTTTCCAACGTTGAATATTGAACCGGGGTGTTTTTTCTCCGTTGATAACTGAGACCAAAAGTCGTGAAATTTATACCCGGGGTCACTTTTCAACACCTTGGTATTTTTTCCTAATATCTGATGACCTCAACACGGTGAAAATTGACCCTGTTGAACACTGATTCCAACGACTGAGTTTTGCACTGTATTTCAAATGATGTTCTACTCGCTTTATCTGTATCTACTTATCAAAATGATGAAAATCGATCTAAGATCATCCCGATGTTGTTCATCAGTACATCAGTACACGGGTATCCTATTTTCATGTTTGAGGCCACGGTTGTCCATGACAATTTTACTTATGACATCACTTTTTTATTTTCACAGCATTTATTATTTTAAAAAAAACCAAATAATTGCATGTATGAAAGTTTACTATCGTTTTATTATTTTAAACATGTTATAGTTTCTTACATATGTAGTTAAATTTATTTTATTTATTTTTAAAGTATGTTTATCACATTTCACTGTACAGCCTTTTAGAGTATTTCTAATATTATATTTATGAATTAATTTTCATTTTTTATATTTATATTAAGACCAATTACAACCATCCACACACACACACACACACACACACACACACACACACACACACACACACACACACACTGAACAAACAAAACACACGAAACAAACCAACAACAACATAACAGAGGCTTTTTTTAGGAAGGGGTTAATGCAAACTTTACAAAGGATCCTTGTTACTTTGGAGGATATTATTACAATTACTATAGATTGTATACTGATAATCCCGAAAGGGGGGGGGTATATCGGAATGCTGTTAGAATATATCAAATATAAACAAACGCATTTCTGATCTATATAGTATATCGTATAACTATGTATACTAATCTTCTAATTTAGACATCATTTTTTAAAAATATAAATATAACACGAAACAGTAAGATCACAGTAAATAAATTAATTGCATGTTTTAAGGGTTCTTCAAATAATTCAAGACTTTCAACTTTAAAATGGTTCATGTTTTGTACAAACTGTCCATTTGAAATTGAAGATACTAATGTAAACATGTCAATATAAAGAAGAAATATGAATTAACTGTAAATTTTTAATTGAATAAATCATAGTTGTAAATATCAATTCATAAATGTGTTTTTATGTTATTGAATGTAGGACCGGTTTAATAATCAAAATTTCATGAGCGGCTTAATTTTCAGCGGAGTAGGGTTTAAATTAAACACCTTTGGTCTCAATATTCAACGTTGAAAAATGCCCCCTCCCCCTGGCCAATATTCAACCCTGGTCAAAATTCTTCGCTACAGTATCCAAAATGTTTTCAAAGGATCAATTCAATCTAACAAAAGAAAAGACCCATAGGAGAAAACAACTTTTCGGAAAAAAGTCGCATTGTTATGTCGAACTTCTTTCGTTATTTTCTGTCGTACATAAATGTATATATGAATTTTTCATATTTTCATTTCGAACATATAATTTATCATCTACAATATTGAAATTAACCTTAAAAGTTGGCCTAAACTGCAATAACCCATTTAAGCACCTATTTTGACATGTTTGGCTTCATAGTCCTTCAAGGCAAGTCTGCTCCTAAGATTTATTTTGAAAGATTATAATCTTAGGAACAATTTACACTACTATTTTAAAGGCATCCCTACCTTGTAGTCGAAATTCATGAAAAACCGACAAACAATTTGGAAAACTGTTTTTGAAAGCCTGGTTTATAATTACACGGGTATTACTCATGATTACAATAGCTCAGTAAGCTGTACCGCTTGCAGTATATTTTGTGATTATTTTTGGCTATGATTCGAATCCTTCTTATGCCATACCTTTATTTTTATTTGTCGAAATGCGCATATGGTGTATCAAAAATTGGTACCTTATATGTTTTACATTTAATATTTTGCATTTTCAACATTTTTTCATATCTTATACAATTATGTGTATATTTCCTTTACTAATCATTTAGTTTCTAAAAACTTATCTATGTCCACGTGTAACAGGTTTTCTTTCTAATGACAACAAAGTCTTGTTTTTGGATTATTTTAGGTCGCCTCCGATTTATCAGTGAAATCTACCTATATATGATCACTCATTCTTTGGTAATAATCTTTCACTAGCAAAATATGTCCATGGAGGTTGACTTGTTAGGAAATGACCAATTTACTGTCAAGTGTGTATCTACTATTTTTCAACTTCTCCAGAGTCAAACTAGACAAAGAAATATTGAACACTGCCCAGAACTTACAATAACTAACAAGATTTAAACCAACAGAAACTCTGGACACTATCAAAGCTATATACAAAAGTTAAATTAGTGACCTAAGGCAAACTTCAATGAATCAGAAAAGATACTGCCTGTTCTATTGATGATCATAAAACACATAAGGGTTATTCAAAAAATGTTTAATTTGAAATATATATATAAGTACATTTGTGTAGATTTATTAATTTAAATCAATTAATAAACACTATTACACAAGTACTATTTACAGGCATTGAAAAAAAATTACATTTACTCAGCCTTAGGTGACAATCGAGAACGATTATGGATGAACTTTAAGTTTTTTTCCAAGTTTTTTCTTAAGTTACCCCAAAGTTATCCTTTCAATCTTTAGCAAATTGCTTGATAGATTTTCCTGAATACAATTCATAAACGATTTTATCATTTTACGATTTCCAGAATTTGTTCTCTTAAATATTCTGAAACATTTTACAAGTTTCGGGGGAAATTAAACTTTTCCTTAACTGTACGGTGACCTCGTTTGCTACATACTTGGTGGGGCCTCCGTGGCCGAGTGGTTGGAGCATCGCGCTCAAAATCGCAAGGCCTCTCACCTCTAGTCGGAGCGGGTTCGATTCCCACTGGCGCCGATATATATGAGAAAGTTTGCCAGTTTACTTTCGGAAGGTCGGTGGTCTCTTCCCGGGTACATTGTGTCTGGGTTCTCTCCTCCACCAATAAAAAAACTGGACGCCACCAGATAACTGAAAAATCGTTGAGTGTGGCGGGAAACAACAATCACTCTATACTTTGTTGCCAGATGATGGTATGAAAAGAATAAAATCAGATATTCTAGTGTGTTTGTGTCTAAAAACACTTGCATGTACCGTTCACAAAATAGTTGCACAAAATGTGATATCAACTGTCCCTAACAGTTATTACAGCTATTCTTTACTTACGAGGTAGATAATAAAAACATTCATAGCCTGATGATTATATTGGGTATCTCGTCTAGATGACTAACCATTCATAGCCTGATGATATTATTGGGTATCTCGTCTAGATGACTAAATATTACCTATTTTTATTCTGTCCTTTTCTTTTCGACGTTTCATTTTGGAATAAACGTCTCCTGCAAAATAATAGTAATGGTTATATTCTGTATTCGCGAAATGCAACATTAGAGTTGGGATGCCAGTTTATCATGTTATTAAGTTATATCTTATAAGATATAATAGTATCAGATCATTTTTGTCATATTTTGTGAATGCCATTTTTTATTTGACTTTACACATATTTCTCATTATACAGTGTTTTCTTGAACTTGAATATTGAGGTTTTTTGTTTTTTGTTTTTTTTCTTTCTTTTTTCCTTTTGATAAAACAAAGTAGCTCTCAATTCTTCAAACAATTGCCTATGAGACAGGGAAAAAATGCCTAATTCCGGAATGGATAGTGTGACTGTAATAGAGTGGAATTTTACATGCTTTAAATATCTCATTTCAGGAAATTAATTTATTGAAAATAATTTGCTTCACTTTAATTTATTCAAAGAGTTTGATATATGAGAATAAAGTTTTATCAAGTTTCAAGTTTCTTTATTCTCCTTACCAATAGTTCAAAGGCATTGAGAAAATATATAAATATACAATATAATGTGTTCACAATATATACATGTGTACAAACTGCAGCAATATAAACAGAGTCACTATAGAGGGGGCAGAATATGATGAATAGCTTTTAAGAATTTACTTGATTTTCTTAATGTGACAATATTATCAGAATTAATAATAGATTTTGTTGTTAATACATTTGGTGGCGACCTTTTTCTCCATTTAATACATTGATTTATAATTGTAGCAAATCTGCTTCACTTAAACAAATATTGGTATTCATCACAAATTTCATTATCATTACATAATGTACATTTTCTTTGGGATCTTTCTATGCCGTACTATCTGCCAACTTCAGTAGGCAATCGATTATTACATGTACGAGATCTACACAAAGCTATTCTGTCAGAAGGATCTAATATATCAAGGTATTTTTCAAAACAAAAATTGTCTTTTATCATACGATAGAAAAATCCTTTTGATGACTTAAATACATTACTATACCATTTTTGTACAAACTGGTCACAGATTGGTTGCTTAATAATATGTTTGAACCATTCGAAAGTAAAACCTCCATTTGAATCCCACATATAACCTAAACCTAGATCATTTAAAATTTTATTCACATAAAGCATCCACTTCGAAAAGCCAGAATCTTGTGTGATCTGCATTTACAAAATGCGTACATAATATTAGAAAATTTATTATCTCCTGCGAACGCATCCTTGCTCCAATAATTGAGGATCCTTGATTGTACAACATAAAGTGGATACGCTCCCAATTCATCATATATCATATAACTTGGTATCGAAAGCTTTAAATTCAATAGTAGTTGACAAAACTTTAAATGAACCCTTTCTAAACATTCATAATTACCAGTACCCCAAACTTCACGCCCATATAATAAAATCGACTTTACAATGCTACAATATAAACCGTACTGACAGCTTACCGACAGTGTATGTAATATTCCCTTCTTTAAAATCTCGTACACAGCCTTTAATCCTTTCTTAGCATTTCTCTTAATAGTGCTTGCCGAACCACTGTTTCTATTGAAAATTACACTGAGATACAAAAATTCACCAACGACCTCTACATCATGGGGATCAATTTGGTAGCCTTCCTTTTGAAAATACAACTACTTTTCTCTTTTCAGCATTTACCTATAGTTTCCATATTTTCAATATTCACTAAAATATTTACAACTGTTTAATTCAAATCATTACTAACTATGACTGTGCTTGTCTTGTTATTTTCATCGCTTATCAAATTTACTGCTGGCCATGCAAGACAGGTTTTTCTTCTTTACAGTAATTATGTTACTATTTATAGATTGGTCATTCTAGTGTAGTCACATGATTTTTAGGAGGGAAAATTTCTATTGAGGAGTAGCATTCTTATTTTGTTGCCCAAGCGGTCTACAGACCTTGTTTTGGTTTAAGTTTGGCTCAACAGTTTTCAGTTTTTCAGGTTTCAAATGTAAAGATCTGTGTTGTGGTCACATGACAAAAGGGTATATAAACAGTGTTAACCGGTGTGGAGATTCTATTCAGTGTAGATTGTGCTGCAGAGAAGACGTGTGTAAAAGCACGGCAGTCAACGAGACGGTGGCCTTATGGTACTAGTATGGTCTGAAAGGATTCCACTTAGAAGGTTGTTGTGTGTTGGAATGGCAAGCCACTCATACGCTATAACACGTTTAGCTTTTGTAAACAAGCTAGGCATTTCCATATTGAAAAGAAAGGTTTTTTTTAAAAGTTCCCCTACAAGTATATGTATGCTGTAAAATTATTTGATTTGGTATGATCATATTCCAAGCGGGGAAGGGATATCGATCTCCATCTACTTGGAAGGGGTATCTAATTAAAACCTCTACTACTAATATTGCTCCCTTTTCATGCTTTCATGTAAAGGACTGCAAAACTCAGCGCTTGTGGCAAGAACTTTATCATGCCACACCTGCTGTTACACGGAACTTCAGTTTTTGCTGCCTCATCCAAAAGACTACCCTATTTAATTACCTCTTACAAAAAGCAAATGGTGATTTTTCTCATGCTTGAAGTTAGGTTAAAGTGAATTGAAAACTTTATATATATCTTTCATTGTATGTCGCATACCATTAACATTCATGTTTAAAACAAAGACAATGACAATTTTTTTGAGACAATGTTATGAAGTGTTTCCTTTGATGATAGCAATACTTTTATATCTGATACGCTACAGAAAGAGTTTAAATTAGAATGATGCAATCGCTCGACCTGTCCTATCTTTCATAAAAAAAAAATTAAGCTTTATTTCAAATCAATACGCTTCGATCGATCGATCGATCGATCGATCGAGAGAGAGAGAGAGAGAGACTAAATAATACACTAGTAAATCCCATTCGAATGAATGAGCGAATTTGTGAAATCCACTTTGACATGTACTTTGCATATTATATCTACATATCAAAATGCATGCCAGCACACGATTATCTATAAGATTATTCTTTACCAACTCTGTGAAATTGTCTCTCGCTGGATCTTCGTTCGAAGGTTCATTAGCGATTTTTAAAAATAAACTTAAAACATATCTTTTTAGTCTTGCATTTAATCTGTAATTCGGTATTTGTGAAAGAGTTATTTTGATAATAATAATAATAATAATAATAACTTCTATGGTTTTGCTACTCTTAGTTGCTACTCTAATCACAGTTTAGTATTATTTCATGTCATATTTTATTTATTTATTGTTCTTTGTTTTAGTTTGTTTAATTGTTTTATATGTAAAGTGCTTTGGGGTAATTGTCTTGATTAGAAAAAGCACTATATAAATGTACAATAATAATATTAAATAATAAAATTTACAATGGCATTTTAAAGCTAGAATGTATACAATATATACAATATATACAATTTGAATCTTATTTTAAGGATACATACGATCCATACAGAAAAAAGTTAACCACATAGCATAATGTTATACAACACATTTACTGTCTTCATTCCCAAAACATGAGAAAAGTTCTCTCTATCTCTCTCTGAATTGTTGCTCTCTTCAAATGAATTAACGCATAAAAAATGATAGAACAAAATCACACTAGAGAGACCCTTACTTTATGGAGAGTACTAATGATGCGTATAAACAAAAGACAATTCCAATTGAATGATAATACTCTACGTAATTACTTATCAGGATGAAAATGTCATTGCCTCAGATAACAGGGTTACGAAAGTTGTCCCGAAAAGCCATAGACAATGTTATTCGTTTGAAAAAAAACAATTTTTTTTTTCTTGTTATGCAAAAGCATCATTTTGAGATTTTTTGTGTGACGTTTTATAATGATATCTCTTTTCATAATAACATAGGACAAAACTGAAATACATATGTTCATGGCAGTCGGCGCACTTCATCTCCATTCATAACGTTCTATACCTTCAGGATTGTGCTTAATTGTTTTGCCATCTTCGGAATCTGGTGTCATTCCCTCCACAAATCTCTGGTGCCATTTTAATACTAAATGTCCTACTAACATTCCGGTAATCTGACGTGCTTTCCATCACCCGTTTTGATTTAGTGGGGGGGGGGGGGGGGGGGGGGGGGTCGGCTCAGACCATGATTTATACAATATTTTGATTTCTCGGTGCGCCAAGAATGTCGTTGACGTCGCCATATTGCAAAAATTTCATTACAAGTACGTTTAAAAGTGACGTAACTTCTCTGCCGTTTATGACGTTCTGGGGTTGTAAAACCATAATATTCCAAGGAAAACATCACTGATTCCGCTGATATAAATTTCAATGCGATATGTTTAATATGAAACTATTTGCTTTCATCTAACTGAGTGGTAAAAAAGAAAATATTTATTGACGTGCGCCAACAACGCATATGTATCTCTATTAATTCAGGTTTTTGTTTAGAATGAGTAAAAGTTTTCTCATGCAAAAATTCTTTTGGATAAGATGTGTATTTCGTATCTCGAAACTTATAACATTGTATACGATTTTATGGTACGACCTACGTACATTTATCAAAGTATGATATTTATGTTTGGCGTTCCTAAAACCATAGAGTACGAAAATATGCAACAAAATACCTCGATTTTTTGTATTTTCCCGGCAACAACTTGTCAGCATTCCCTGCAAGAAAGTAGTATACATGATGAAACTTCCTGATGGTTTGCCATGAGAATCGTCTCAAAATAGCTTCCCGTTCATCTCAACATTATATCAATCCCTTTCATTTGATAGAAAAATTTATTACACATTTATATTAATATACACAACGTAAACACAGTTATGTAAATATATGTACATATACATTGATATTCTACTTCAGGAAATTTAAACATGCCTTGAAATTTTACCGAAGAAAATCTAATTTGATAACGGGGGAAGACATTCATTGATTTTCTGCAGAGGAAGACATTTATAGATATTATACAGTGGAAGACATTTATAGATATTCCACACAGGAAGACATTTATAGATATTCTACAATGGAAGACATTTATAGATATTCTACAGAGGAAGACATTTATAGATATTCTACAATGGAAGACATTTATAGATATTCTACAGAGGAAGACATTTTATAGATATTCTACAGTGGAAGACATTTATAGATATTCTACAGAGGAAGACATTTATAGATATTCTACAGAGGAAGATATTCTACAGAGGAAGACATTTTATAGATATTCTACAGTGGAAGACATTTATAGATATTCTACAGAGGAAGACATTTTATAAATATTCTACAGAGGAAGACATTTTATAGATATTTTATAGATATTCTACAGAGGAAGACATTTATAAATATTCGACAGAGGAAGACATTAATAGATATTCTTCAGAGGAAGACATTTATAAATATTCTATAGAGGAAGATTTTAATAGTTATTCTACAGAGGAGGGCATCTATAGATATTTTACCGAGGAAGACATTTATAGATATTCTACGAAAGAAGACATAGTTCTTGATTGATTGTTTAGTGTTTAGAGCCGCTTGAGCAATTTTTCAGCTATCCTGCCGCTGACTCTATATACATGAAAAGGCATGATATAAAAGTAGAAATGTATTTAAAAACAAAAACGTATTTGCAGACATGTTAAAATATAGCTCTAAAATGTCACTATCACTGTGTATATAAAACCATCCTCACATAATTATAATTTCGTACAATCAACTTAAAAATTTTTGATAAAAAACAGTCTCACGAAGAAATTCTAAGATTTTATTCAAATCAACATTTGTTAAAAGATCTCTCATAGATCGTGTATCAAAATAATTATATCTAATAAGAGCTGTATCTCCACATTCTAATAAAATATGTTTGACTGTTAAAGGACATTGGCAGAAAACACACTCGGGTGGATCTTCCCTTTGTAGAAGAAACGAGTGTGTCATCCGCGAATGTCCTATTCTACATTTAGTAATAACGACTTCGTCTTGACGTTTAAGATTTGCATTCAGCGCTTTATTAACAATGGGGTTGATATCATGTAGTTTGTTATGTATTTTTGCGTTCCAATCAGTTTGCCACAAATGTATAACATATTCTCTAATTAAAGATTTAAGGTCTGAGTAGGGAATTTCAAAATCTGTAATTGGTAATTGTAAAGCCTGTTTTCCGGCCTTATCAACTTTCGTGTTACCACGTATGCCAATATGGCTTGGTATCCAACAAAACACTATGTTATATCCTCGACTTTTAAGCAAAACATATTCTTCAAAATGTTATAGATATAAGGATGGTCAATTTTACAGTTTTTGATTGCTGGAAGACAAGAGAGAGAATCGGAATAAATAACAGGTTTCTTATGTTCTGAAAGTTTTATAAAATTAATTGAAGAGCTTTCGCTTCAGCAGTAAAAATTGAACTGTTGTCCGGTAAACGTACTAAAAAGAATCATTTCCATGGACAGCAACGGAAGCAACTTTAGTTTTATCTTTTGATCCATCTGTGTGAATTTCACTCTGTGCTGAAAAAAATGTGTTTCAATTCTTTAAATTTCTGAATAAATTCAAGTGAATTTGTATCTGACCTTTTATCTTTCGATAAATCTAAATTAACAACAGGTTTTGATATTTCCCAAAGTGGGATATCAGGAATTTGTAAGTCAGAAATAACATTTAAATTTATTTTAGAATCTTTAATATGTTTCTGAAGTCTCAATCCAAGTGGTTTAATAACTTTAGTCTTTTCATTCTATTTTGTTTGAAATTTCGGGTTGAATACACAGTTATATGACGGATATTTTGGATTGGAACAGAGTTTAATTATATCCTGAAGACTCAATTTTATACGCCTGTTTTTAAGTGAAGGTTCATTTGCCTCTACATAGAGGCTATCTATAGGAGAGGTTGGAAAAGCTCCTAAACAGATACGTATACCTTGGTTGTGAATTGCATCTAAGGCTTGGAGATACGATTTTCTAGCAGATTCATAAACTATGTATCCATAATCTAACTTGGATCTAACTAGAGATCTATAAAGTTGAAGTAAAACGTTTTTGTCTGCACCCCAATGAGTATTCCCGACAACCTTTAAAATATCAAGTGCTTTAGAACATTTAGTTTTAAGCATCTTAATATGTGGGACAAAGGATAATTTACTATCAAAGATGACTCCTAAAAATTTAAATTCTTTTACTAGTTTGATAGGAGTTCCATTTAATTTGAGTTCTGGGTCATTATGATGTTTGCGTTTTTGACAAAAATGAACGCCTGTTGTTTTTGATTTCGAAAATTTAAAACCATTATTATCTGCCCAGTCTTGGATTTTATTTAAGCAAAGTTGTAGTTGTCTTTCGATACTTGCCTTATTTTTTGAACGATATGAAATGCCGAAGTCATCTACAAACAAACAACCTTCGACATCTTTTCTAAGTACCTGAGCTAAACTATTAATTTTTATACTGAATAATGTTACTGATAAAATACTTCCTTGTGGAACACCATTTTCTTGGTTGCACAAGTTGGAGTATGTGGAACCCAAGCGAACCTTAAATTGACGTTCTTTCAAAACGTTTGATATAAATATTGGTAAATTACCTTTTAATCCCATATTGTGGAGATCTTTTAAAATCCCATATCTCCATGTTGTATCATATGCTTTTTCTAAATCGAAGAAAACTGATACAGCATGTTCATTATTAATAAAAGCATCACGAAGAAATGTTTCAAGTTTAACAAGATGGTCTAATGTACTTCGATGGCCTCTGAAGCCGCACTGAATGTCAGCAAGTAGGTGTTTTGACTCCAGAAACCAGACAAGCCTGTCATTTATCATTCTTTCCATGGTTTTACATATACAACTTGTTAGAGCAATTGGGCGATAATTAGATGGGTCACTGTGATCTTTCCCCGGTTTTGGAATTGGAATAATGATAGCTTCTTTCCAAGATTTTGGAAAATTGCCCGTTTCCCAAATTTTATTAAATATTGATAGAAAACATCTGAGACTGCTTTCTGGAAGATGTATAAGTATTTGATAGTGTATTTCGTCTGGACCTACAGCAGTGTCATGCGATTTTGACAAAAAACGTTTTATTTCATCGATGGAGAATGGTTTATTGTAATTTTCTAAATTATCCGAAGTAAAATTCAGATATTTTCTTTCTTCTCTATTTTTCACATCAATAAATTTTGCAGATATATGTTCTGTTGACGAGTTTTTAGATATAGCATTTGCAATGCGATTAAATATGTCTGTAATATCAGTAATTGTGGCATTATTGACTTTCAAATGGTGGATTTTTTTATTTGTGTTTTTGCCTTTAACATTTGTAATTGCATTCCAGACTTTATTAATAGGGGTATGTGAATTTAATTTGGAAACAAAGTTTCTCCATGAATTTTTCCTGCTTGTGTTACAGGTTCTACGGGCTTTTGCTTTAACTTTCCTATAATTATCTAAATTTATGTTGGACGGGGATAAATTAAAGCGTTTTTCAGCCTTTTTTCTGTTTTTTATCGCCTCATTACAGGCATTATTAAACCAATGCTTTTTAATTTTCTTCGGATTTGTCGAGGTTTTTGGAATAGCTTTCTTGCTATTCTCTAAAATAATATTTGTAAATTTTAAAATTGGATCATTTTCGTTGATTAATATGTTTTCTTTTAGTGTATCAATACAAAGTTTGTTGAATAGATTCAATCTGCTTTATGTAGCTTCCAATTTTGGTTTTCGTTATTATTGGAAGGAATAATATATTCAATTAAAATGGGGAAATGGTCAATGCCACATAGGTCTTCGTGGACAGTCCATGACAGGTCACAAGCCAAAGTAGGGTCTGTTAATGAGATGTTAATGAGACACGTATAAGAACCATTTCCAGGATGAAGATAAGTATTGAAAACATCATTTAAAATACAAAGATTATTTTGAATTGCAGTTAAATTATCACTACCCCATAAGGGATTATGACCATTAAAATTTCCCATAATGATATAAGGAGAAGGGAGATAATTGATTAAATTGTTTAATTCTTGTAATTCTAATTTGTATTGTGGGGGGATATATATTGAACATAATGTAATGACCTTATGAAGGGGAAACACGAACTGCTGTAGCTTGTAAGTTAGTTGTTAGTCTGATTTCACTTTTAAGATATTGTTTCTTACACATATTGATGACCCACCCTTTGCTCGATCGTCACTTGGGTCATAACAGTTATATAAGGAGTAATATTTCAAAGTTACATTGTCACTTTCTTTAAGGTGTGTTTCTTGAAGACAAAAAGCCACGGGATTAAATTTTTGTATAAGAAGTGATATTTCATTAAAATTGATTTTAAAACCTCGACAATTCCACTGAATAATTTTAGATGGATGCATTAAGATTTAAGTTAATTTGATCTTTGATCTGGATCTTGATGGTGAGAGGCTATGTCTTCTGGACTGAGAGGAGGAAGTGTCCATCTTCCCATCATCCAGAAAGCTAAATCTGTTATGAGCAGATATTGGATCCCTCATCCCTTTCGAGATTCTATCACTTCTTATGAGTGGTTTGGCGGGCTTTTTTGATGACTCTGAGTCTTTGACAGTCTTTTGTTCAGATTGCTTATGAATTTTTTTTGAACATTTGACTCTTGTGGTTTCGGTGGAATTTGTGGCCTGGAGGAGCCAGAAGAGGAAGCAGCAGCTACAGAAGAACAAGCAGCAGTAGAAGAAGCAGAAGAACTAGAAGAAGACGTGTCAACAAGATTTTTTACAGATGCAGTCGAATTATTCTGCTTGGTAGATGTAATTAGATCTGTTTGGCATGCAATCTCTTTTGCATTTTTCTTTTTTAAAACAGCTGCATATGACACATTTGGATGCAGAGATTGATAAAGTTTTCTTGCATCCGGGTAGCTGAGGTGTTTTTCAACTTTTAATTTTTGCATTTCCTTTTCTTTTAACGAAACGCTACATTGTTTTGGTGAGGATAGGTGTTTTTCCCCGCAATTGATACATTTAGGTTCTTTTTGGCATCGATCGTCTACACAGTCTTCAGAACCACATCTGAAACATATATTTTCATGTCTACACCGATCTGATAAATGGCCAAACTTTTGGCAGTTGAAACAACGTAAAGGATTCGGTATAAATGTTTCTACTTTTAAGGAGTAATATCAAATTTTAATTTTATCAGGATGGTTTGGTGTGTCAAAATCAAGAATATAGGTGTTAGTTGGAATGATTTTCCCATTTTCTTGATTGTAATTCGTTTGGTAAGAAGAACACCTTGAGATTTCAACTCAGTTGTAATTTCTGTCTCCTCCAAGTCACAAAATTCACGACCTTTGTCTCTAATGACACCTTTGCTTCGATTTAATCGGATGCTCGGTGTTCCAATAACCTTAATTCCGCCACATTTCAAAACGGATTGTAGAACTAATGATTGTTTTCTGTTTTTTGCATTCAATCAAAAGAGTTTCATTTTTCATTTTTTTTAACTGATTGGGCTTCTCCAATGATCCCTTTTAATGTTTTGTCGATGACAAACGGTGGAAGTTTCGTAATAGGGTTTTCATTTTCATCCAAGGTTGATA
The DNA here is from genome assembly GCA_024699665.1 of Ostrea denselamellosa. Lineage (NCBI taxonomy): Eukaryota > Metazoa > Mollusca > Bivalvia > Ostreida > Ostreidae > Ostrea > Ostrea denselamellosa. The sequence continues at coordinate 1,191,600 of JAMZEH010000066.1, read as the reverse complement.
AAATAATAAATCTCGCCCAATTTGCAGTTCGTTCTGAGTCAGACTCAGAGTCATCGTCTTCCACAAGTCGCCTTTTGTTGTTTTTTTGCGCCATGATTAAGTTAAATTGGTTCATCACCATTGCTCCCCGCCCGCATCGGAGCGCCAACAAGGGCGATACCTTCTTCCGAGGAAATCCCGGCAGAAGAAGAACACCAAGAGGACACAACAGTGTTATACTCAGATGGATATATCCACCCAATTGACCCTAGCCACCGCCTAAACGATATCACTAGATTGAAATTGTATATTATTTGTAACAAGTTGTCTTCTGTGCAAGACAATAAGAACGAATTTTCCAGTTTATTACTATCAACATTAAACAATGAAGAATAAACAATGAAGAATACGGTGATCAGAAAACAGGAAAATATTAACCAAATAGTCACTAGAATTGATGGATATCGTCTAAGCTAGGCGTGACCAGCCGATTGAACGTGTCGAGCCAAACACGTCCGCCCGTTTAGATGAAATTAGGGCCAAAGTGGAGTGTTGGCGTTGTAACCTTAACACCCATCAATCTCAGCCACTAGGATCCCCTCTACCACCGACACGGGTCACATCCCACGGCAAACAGGACGCCTCTTTTAGTCGCCTTTTACGATCAAGCAGAGGAATCTGTGGGCCAATTCTTATCACCCCGGACCCACACGGGGGATAGTTCTTGATTGTACACAATTTCTAAATCCCTTCACACGATACTCTGGTGGGGTTTTGGTTTTTTGCTGATTTAACCCAAATGAGAGAAAATCAAGGCGACAAGTATTTAAAAAAGACACCACAGCACATTTTGGTGCAAAAATCATGAAATGACAATTTTCCTAGAGCTTCCTTAAGTTTGTTGCAGAGTTGAATGTATGTACTCTGCAAAAAATAAAACATTTTTAAAATTGGGAAATTCTCGTTTAAACACAAAAATTAATACTTCTTGACGACCCATACAACAAACATTGAATCTCCTCCTTTCGGTCTTCAGACGCATGCACATAGATCGTAAACAGTGCGCCATATCGTTCAGTGAGAGAACGTGTATAATGGGTAGACCCAGAATTTTGACATTATTTGAGAAAAGGTGGAAATAGAACGAGATAAAACTCGTATTAGGCGAACGAAAATTTACCTGGGGATCGGTATGATCGTTTGATAAACCAAACGGGATGAGACACAAACTTTAAAATTAAGTGCTATTTTTATTTGGACACGTCACATGTTACATTGTAGTCTGTTTAAACATATTGTTTAGTCAATAGGGACATAGAATGATTTGTGTTCGAATAATGATTTATAATTAATTATAAGAAGCAAGGAATAATCCAATACTTGAAAAGCGAGTGTGGACCTCTTAAGGGGTATTTGAAGAAGTTTCTACACACCACCTTTGCTGCCATTCTAAATAAGAATGAATTTGAATGTCCGAGAAATTATGAAGAGACCTTTGAATTCCGGATGATTTTCAAAGCGCAGTTGAGTGATATTAATGCATTCAGATTATTCAACCAAAATAACTTATTTGAAAAGGTCCTAAATTCAGAGAACTTCGTTCTTTCAGTGGGTGAGGAAACGTCATCTCTACTATGAATTCTGTCAAAGATTATGCTAGACGATGGACTAAATCTGAAAAAAGAACTTGATACCTTGTCAGAATGGATAAAAACTATAAAAGGAATATTAAAATCCCGTATCAAACATGTCAAAACAAAAATGTGTACCATGTATCCTTCTATGTTTAGTAAACCAGAAGTGATAAAAGAGTTACATAGGTTACATGAGGAATATGCTTTGGTTCCAGCTGACAAAGCTTGCAACAACATTGTATTTGTTTGTAAAGCCCATTATTACAACTGTATCTAAACGAACGAGACATTAATTCCACATTCAGTAATCGCACTTATACTCCAACTGTCCTTTGAAAAGATGAAATTTTTCAAAATCATGGTATAGTTTTAAATACATTTAGTATCCCAGTGAATGAAGCTGATGAATATGAGTTACCGTACCTATACTGGATCCCCAAACTCCACAATAACCCTTATAATGAAAAATACATTGCTGGATCCAGTAGATGTTCTACCAAACCTCTATCGTTGCTCCTCACGAAAATATTAATTGCTGTGAAGGAGACACTTCAAACGTTTTGCGCCACTACATATTACAGAAGTGGTGTAAATCAAATATGGATTCTAAAAAATTTCTAAGGAACTTTTAGTGAATTTGAAATCATAAAACTTCTCAAATTAACAACATTAAAACGAATGATTTTACAACACTTTACACGACCATACCTCACGATAAATTAAAGACTACACTTTTTGACATCATAGACAGTTGCTTCATCAACAAAAATGGTAAAGGGAAATATTCACATCTAGTGGTCGGTCATCCTAAATTTTTTTGTTAAACATCACTCTGACTCCACGTATATGTAGTCTGAAGTTGATGTTAAAAGATGCCAGAATTCCTCATTGACAGTATCTTCGTAGTCTTTGGTGATCAGGTCTTCCAACAGTCCCTTGGAATTTCCATGGGCACGAAGTATGCTCATTTATTAGCTGACCTGTTTTTACGAAGCAGAATTCATTCAAAAGCTTCTACATGAGAAGACAAAATCTCTTGCTGTGGCCTTCAATCCGACATATAGATATATCGACGACGTCTAAAGTCACCATTTCCCATATTTTATGGTCGTTATAGCGACCTAGTGTGCCAGTTAAATCAAATGTCTGACGTGTTTCATACCAATTATTAGGCCTTTCTTAGTACATTGATTCTTACTATGGATTATTCCGTTTACCTGATCGGGATGTAGGGCTCACGGCGGGTGTGACCAGTCGACAGAGGATGCTTACTCCTCCTAGACACTTGATCGCACCTCCACCTCTGGTATTATCAAGGGTCCATGTTTGCCCATCTCTCTGATTTGTATTTTCTATGGGAATTACGAGATTGAATACTGTTAGTTATTTTAGCTTTTTCATTGTCAGCATCGATATGATTTTTATCATTTTATCTTCAAAGAAAAAAAACAAAAAAAACAAGAAAAAATAAAAAATAAAAACGCCACTTGATATTAAAATGTGGTAAACGAGCTGTAGTGTGTCTTTAGATATTAAAAAATATTTAATTACAATCAGCGATTTTTATTTCATAAAAGCTTTTAACTACATCAAAACTTATCATTCCATACAAAATTGTCACCAATTAAATCCGACACAGTAAAATATAAACAAATCCGTCATCAGATAAAACATGACGTGTTTTTTGCTTAGAGAGGCGGATCAAGCAATCCCCTAAGTGAGGTTGGTTGGTTGTATTTTGTTTAACGTCCCGCTCGAGAATCTTTCATTCATATGGAGACGTCACCATTGCCGGTAAATTTTAAGGCCTATGCTCGGCGCTTATGACTTTTGATCAGGAAAATATCTTTATCGCGCCACATCTGCTGTGTCACAGGGTCCTCATTCGAAGGACCGCCCCAATTAGTCGCCTCCTACAACAAGCAAGGGGTATTGAGGACCTATTCTAACCCGGATCCTTTCTGGAGCCCGAAGTGAAAAGTGTATTTCAAAATGAAACGGGGTAAAAAAAAATTTCAATTACTTGATATACTGTTAATTCGAATATCTCTACTTTAGGCTTTTGTTCAAATATCACACAGACATTGTATTGGACTTTTTACCACAATAATCTGCATATAAGTAGATTCTACGTAAAGAGGAATGACATATAATGGCCGACTTCCTTTTGAAAATATAAAAAAAGGCTTTCATATTTCACCTGTGTATTCCTTGTGACAAGACCTCTAATTTCGATTTCCAACGAGCCAAATAAATAAGCTCAACCCTGTTACAATTAAACTATCAGAGCATACAATGCAGTATTTTGCACCCAATACTCGTGCGTAGTTTGTTCTGATCGTGTTACTTTAGTTAAAAGTTACAAATGGGTAATTCATGATATCTTGTGTACTTGTCTTGTACTTCATGTACACTGTTATCTTTGATAATCAAAGTGAACTTGATGGATTACCTCTTTCTCCAGTTTTGATATTTTGACTAAATTAAATGCTTACATGTATGAGTACCCTGGTTCTTTTATAGGAGAAGGCTGCGATCAGACTGCCTGGAATCAATACAGCGACTAGAGCAACCCACCACAGAACGACTGAAATATACATAGAGGATTTCACTAACTAAGGGTTATGAAATATAAAAAAAGTCAACTTGTGTAATTTCTATTAACAAATGAAAAAATACAAGTCTGTAGTGTTTTCGCGGCGTATGATATACTCCCAAATAATACTGCAAGACACTTATGAAAGATAAGTTTAATAAAATCCAGGGGCCCGTTTCACGAAGATTTCCTAAGATATGTCATAAGATACAACTTAGGATATGGCTAAGTTATAACATAGGATGTTCCTAAGATTAGTCTCAGCTGTTTCACAAAACTTTCTTATCTTATTGTTTTCCTAAGATATATCTTAAACACATTTAGGTACAATCTTTACATGGCAATGCGATCCAACTCCCACCCCCAACCCTACAAGGTAAAAAATATTTCGTATGCAGAAGTTAACTGGCAAACTTCAATCTTTATTTGTATTATTAGATTTATTTTTATCAAATAGATATACTGTTACAACATGTATACAAATGTATTTAGAAATGTGCGTTGCAGAATCGCTCATTTCACGTGAAATGATACAATCTTCTAACTCTTCAACGCGTGTAAATTGGTGGGTAGGGGAACGGTGGGGGTGAAGTTTTACAAAGAGCAGTTACTGACTATTGATGACAATTCATTCAATATGAATATGCTGTGAAGCGAAAATTTTGGATAATTCTTTTCGGCAACCTTATTCGAACACTCCGGTCAGCATTAGAAATCATTTCGTCATGAATGAGTGCATTTCTTTGCCTAGTCCGTGTAAATAGTCTGTGCTTAAGTATCATAATGTCTCGACCGAAGAGGAATCCGAATTTTACAACCGCAGAAATAATTTAACTGAAGAAGTGGAGAAACGGAAGGATGTGATTTTCTCCCGACAGAATACAACTGTCACCAACCAGACAAAAAAGGGGAAATGGGAGGCAATATGTGACAAAGTGAATGCCGTGAATACATCGTATGTACGTACAGCAGATGAACTAAAAAAGAAATAGAGTGTTCTTTACAGTGAAACAAAGAAGAAAATTTCTAAATTAAAGCGAGAGCAAGTGAGAACTGGTGGCGGTCACTTGTCAGCGGATTGCACTGTAACACTTCCGGATGATAAGATACAGTCAATTGTAGGAGAAATTGCGATATCTGGAATTGACGGGGGCATTGACACTCTCACAGTTAATGGTGATTAATAATGGTTTCTACTAAATTTTCAATCAGATGATTCAAACGTTTTACATAATAAATTGTCGCAATTTATATACGAAATGTACTAAATATAATTAAAAGCACATTTTAGAAAACTATTAATTAGACACATGTATATTTTATCCAGTAGACTTATGTAAAGGATTAATACATAGATTTATGCGGAAAATGACAATCTTTCCTTGAAATTCATTTCCAGATGTGTCTAATGGTATGGCGGGGAAAGGGGGATTCCTCATCACAGAAGTCCCAGCTACTGACCAGTCACTGGCAACAAGAGATACTATAGCCAAAGCTGCAACTTCAAACAGGCAGACTTCTACTTCAACAAGTGGTATATTATAGAATGTTTTTTATCTTCTATCTTGAAAACCATTTGCTTGACGGACATCAAACTTGGTACACTGATACATCCTAAAGAATACCTCTGGTGTATCCAGGGGTCCGTGTTCGCCCTATCATTTTAATTTGTATTTATTACTTGATTTACGAGATTGATCACTGTTCGTTATTTCTGCCTTTCATGCCCTCTTTTAATTTTGAGATCAAAAGTAAAGGGTCAACCTGGACATAGGAATATACTGACCGCTCAATATCTTGAGAACCCTTTGCTTGAGAGACATCAAAATTGGTAGAGTTATACATCCTATGGAGTAGATGATCTCTATTGATTTTCAGGTTAAAAAGGTTAATAGGTGGTGGACATGTGAAAATGATATCTGTTCATTACTATTATTTACATAATGCAAGTGTATGGAACTTTTCAGTTTTGCATGATGGGGGTATAGATGTTTTGCAAACATAGCTTGTTGTTTTTACATAAGTTGATTTTTTATTTATTTATTTTTTTTGTATATCCTTAAGGAAAAATCGTTTGAAATATTCAAACAAACAACTTACATATGTTTAACGCCATTTCACAGTACATATACCCGCTTTCGAGATAGAAAAGAGAAGACGTCAAAGAGCAAAGGCTTGCTATAGAGAAGGCAAGATTACAGCTTAAGCAAGAGAAACATAGTATAAAACTTTGTCAGTTGGGCATTATTTCCAACGCCACAATCACTTCACAGCAATAGACGTTCACCGTATTAATGTATTCATTCTTTATGAAGAATTTGCACATGCACATGTAAAACGTGTCACAAGTTTTACAAATAAAAATAGAAGAAAGTGTTGCTTAAAATCTTGCGTCAATCAATCAATCAATCTTGCTTCTGTTCCGTCATTTAATGTTCCACGATACACATAGTCATTTCCGTAATTGATAACGGCCCTTATCTCTGTGGCTGGGACTTGATTGTCAATGCAGATATTGCAAAACTGTAGTTGCAACTATAATATTGCAAGTTCTTTTAGGTGAAAATTGAAGTGTACCGCCTGATGTATCCACACAACGAAATCGCATTTTCCACACCCCAAAACATCTTTCAATGACGTTTCTTGTTTTCATGTGAGCGACATTGTAGGCATTTTCTTTAGCAGTGGTTGGGCTTAGAACAGGTGTAAGTAAATATGGTTTAAGTGGATATCCACTGTCGCCTAAAAGCCATCCTCTTGATATTATCTTGTTTTCCAAAATTTGACAAAGTGTAGTATTGTTCCACACAAATGAATCATGTGATGATCCGGACCATTTTGCCACTGAATTGATAAACTTCAATTTGGCATCACAGACAGCAATGGTGTTAATTGAATGAAAATTTTTCCTGTTAACAAAGGCATTTTCTTCAAAGCAAGGGGACTTAATTCCAACATGTGTTCCATCTATCGCACCGATAACATTTGGAAATGTACATATTTTTGAAAAATCTGACATAGTATTTGTAAGTGCAGTTTCATCAGTAGGTATTTTTATATATCTGGGACTAATTCTCACTATAGATTTAGACACGTGCCTTACAGTTCTCGATATGCTTGCTTTACTTATACCATGTAAGTCAGCAGTAACCATTTGAAAATTCCCCGTAGCAAAAAATCGTAAAGGAGCCATGACCTGCAGGGATGGTGATAGTGAGTGTGATCTTCTTGTTGGTCTTCTGATATCGTTTTAGATCTCCTTACAGATGCCCTGATTCAAATGGTGAGGAAGTCCAAACTTTGAAATAACTTTGAAATAATCTCATGATCATCCCTGTAATCCATTGGGTCATTTCTGTATCGAAATATTCTTTCTCTTTGCAAGAGATTTTTATGGTTTATAATCGCATAGGCAGCCGCCATATTTAGTTTGTTCTTAAGACATCGATTTACCTTTCCTAAAGTTAAGATATAACTTAGGGATTTCCTAAGATATGAATAGATTAGTGAAACGGATAAGTAATGAACTTAGGAAAAAGTTCTTTCCTAAGATAAAACGTAGTCCTAAGTAAGCTTTGTGAAACGGGTCCCTGGTTATTTGTCTCTTATGTGGTATTTACGGTATGTAGGGGACTTGTACCGTATACATGTCAATGTAAATATGATGTATGATTTTTTAGGTCACACGAATCACTGAGGTTGCCTGCTTCACATGTCGCAAAGCTTCGAGCATTTTGGACTTTATTTAAGTAACCGCACACCATCACCAGCATTGATGCAAAGTATCCTTTGGAGTAGCTAAACAAATTTATGGTCAATACCCTCATAGAGTCTTAGAACCAAGACTAAACCTATGAAGCGTGACTACTTAAAGAATTGTCTTTATCCCTGGATATTCAGCAGGATTCAAGGTGGTTCGTTACAAAAAAACATGATGGCGTCTATTACGGTCTTATGACCCCTGGGTCAGGGATACAGAACCCATGTTAGTTTTTTGTTGTAGACAAAAGCCGAATTCTTCTCCATGTTTGAACATTTAGAGGATAAACGTGTGGTATATTTACACGTATATTGTGCATGAAGTCCGTGGCCGAGTGGTTAGACCATCGCTCTTAAACTCACAAGTCTTCTCACCTCTAGTCGGAGCGGGTTCAATTCCAGCTCGTGCCGATATATGTGAGAAAGTTTGCCAGTTTACTTTCGGAAGGTCGGTGGTCTCTTCCCAGGTACAATTGTATCTGGATTCTCTCCTCCACCTATTAAAACTGGACGCCACCAGATAGCAGAAAAAATTATTGAACGTGGCGGAAAGCAATAAACAATCAATCAATCTATCAATGCATGGTGGCATAAAGGCCAAAGTTATGGAATTGGCCATTGGTCAACATCTACATTCAGACTCAAGTGTAGGGTATATGGATCAGATAGAAAAAATGCAATAAATGTTTTAAAATCTTCATCTGTACTCCTGCAATTGTAGCAAAAATTATCAATCCATGCATAGTTACATGTTTATTGAACATGGAGAGTTCCATTAAACTCGTGAAATTAATAACCAATGAATCAGGCTCCAGGTTGACAATAACATGAATGTTTGAAAATTTACTTTGCATTGATGAAATATGATACATATATATATTCAGAACATAAAAATCTCTACCAAAACTGTGAATTGCATGAACCCCTGGTTCAGACCATAAAGTTGTTGACCTGCAGTCATAAATTCCCCCAGCGACCTTTATGTCCATTATGACTATTTACAAAGAATATGTCTAAATATTGTATTATGATGTAGGGTTTAACACCGCCCCTAGGGCCCAAACTAGCAATGTTCATGAAATTCCCAGTTTGTCCAAAATCTTACGTCGAATCGAGTCACGACGAAAACCGATCGCGATGGACGCTTTCGGACCAATAAATGCAAGGAACAAAACTTTAAATAAAAAATAATAAGTGACTCTTAAATAATTAACTCTGGCGTTATAAATTTTTACGTAACCTCCCTAAGCTCTTTGCGATTAGAAAATACTGTATCATTGGAAATGTTTTCAGCACTTCATTTATTATATAAAATCACGTCATCCTTCCTATGGGTCTGTTTTACAAGGTACAAGTTAATTCTCTCAAAATTACCGAAATCGTACTGTCTTGCATATCTCACGATAATGTCTAAGGTTCCTTTGATTATATACCTGATTGTACCTCATCACCAACCTTTCTCTTCTGTATCCCCCATTTGACAGGAAGCACTAAAACGTGTACGATTACTCTTATAACAACTCGAATTCATTGGTATTCCGCATTTGATAGAAATTATCGTCTTTTCTGCTGTCAAGAAAAAAATTAAAAAATGATTAGCAGATAAATACAATAGTTTTGGGAAGTTACTTAATATATTTACACTTAGCAAAGAAGGAAAGAAGGAATACATACACAAAAAGCCAAGCCACAGCTTTCCACATCCCGTAAAATGGACATAGAAATTGTCTGAAAAGTTCGCAACCTCTTCAATTCTGTAATTATTTTTATGTGACGTGTCGGATATGTGAGTATATAAAATGCCACACGTATTAGTGTTTATCACTGAAAGATTGTCATTGTCTTTGAGATGAACATCAAGAACAAGCATTTTGATAGTGGCGTTTGCTGACGAAACTTCACACCAAACCTCCTCCAGTCTTCTTGCGGAGTGAGGGTAATCCACTGTTTGAAGATAAGCGGTCTCGTAACAATCTATTGAGTTTTTTGCTGGACGTAGGCTGGCTATTTTGTCATCTACATGTAATATAAAGAATATTTGGTTAGGGATCCCGACCCAGTTGCACGAAGGTTAGTTAACGTTAACCAGCAGTTAAATTGTCATTAGCTAGTGTTAACTAGACGTTAACTGTGTTGTCAGTGAAATTTAATTAACTTTCGTGCAATCGGGTCCAGAAGTAAATTTTGATATACACCTTAAAAATATTGTTTGGATTCCACATATAACTGGATTTTTTAAATCATAATTCTTAACGATTGTTTGTTTGCAAAATGGATTGTTCCTGAAAAAAAAAACCAACGTAATCATGGAAAATAATGTTTAAGTCAAGACGACAGATATCCTTAATATGATTAATTAATAAAATTAAAATAACAAAATTACATTACTAAACGATACTTATTTTCATGCAAAGGATCAATTCAGAGTAACGAAAGAAAAGACCTATAAGGGAGAACAAATTTCCAGGAAAAGTTACATTGTTATTTCAAGTTTCTTTAGTTATTTTTTGTAATATTGCATTTACATCTTCTAAGTTTGTTCCTATTTCTGATTTCAAACATTTTTGACATGGGCATCACTGAAGAGACATTATTTGTCGAAATGCGCTTCTGGTGCATCAAAATTGGTACCGAATATGTTTTATGTATATACGTATATTTTATTATCTACAATGTTGAAATCAACCTTCAAAGTTGGCTTAAACAGTATCTTTCCCATTTAAGCACCGATTTTGAAATGAAATTTGGCTTTATAGTCCTTCAAGACAAGTCTGTCGCAAAAAATTGGGTTTTTTGTTTTTGTTTTTTTGTTTTTTGTTTTTGTTTTTGTTTTATTTTGTTTTGTTTATGTTGATATTTTGATATGTTGCAATTTTAATAATAGTTTTAGGGGGCAATTCAGCCTTAGAATCAAAATTCACGAAACTCCGACAAATATTAGGAAAACTGTTTTGAAAACCTCTTCATATTTAGAGTAGCTCAGTCAGCTGTGTGCTCTGACTATGTTTTGCCATGGTTCGAATCTACCTCATGCCACAGTATTATTTTTATATTTTATTTTGAACGTTCAACATTTTTTCACATCTTATATAATTAAATGTAAATTTAGTTAAATGCATATCCACTCTTTATTTAAAAGGCGTATTCTTTATACTAAAGGCATTAAAAGAGATTTCATACAAAAGCAATGAAGCGGAACTATCTTCAAAGGACAAATGCATATGTCATAGAAGAATATTTCTTATAGGGAAATAAACCAAACTCTTCTTTCCAATAATGGCCACCATCAACATATTGATTATTCTGCCATGTGAGTGCGCTCCTACACCATATATCCTTGTCATCATTATATACACATATTTCTCATTATATACTAATAGTCTATTATTTACCAGTAGAAATCGTACATTCCTGCTTCATGCTTACGAGTATTGTTTACAGGAACCGGTCTGATTCTTTAACATGTAACAAGTACTGTAACAAGACAATTCAATGTTGAAGGTCGCATCTGAATTAAAGACAAGTCTGGAGATGGAGCAGTTACTACCTAATTTAAAGGAACTGGTTCAGTTTTTAATTTATTTTTTTCTTCATGTTATTAACATCAAAAATAACTCATCCAAAATTTGGACCTGAATGCAAGGATAAGAGCAATACAGTATTTCAGCCTTAATCCTGTGTTATGTAAACAAAAAATGGCCATATTCACACCTGTGTCTTAGGTAAACTAGATTTATGGAGTAAACCTAGTTCAGATAAACCAGGTTTAAATCCCATTTGAGCTGAGTTTCTTTTTTGTTTCACACTTCAAATAAAATTGGTTTTACCTAAGCTCGTGTCGTTTGCTTTTTTTCATTTGGTATTACAATGGCTGGGAAGAAAGGTACAAATTTTACAGAACTAGAAAAGTGTACACTTGTTGATTTAGTGGGGTCAAAAAAGGATATTATCGAAAACAAAGCTACCGATGCCAAAATGATTAATAAGTAAAATTTGGAATGGGAAAACCTGGCTAAGGAATTCAACAGCAGAATGATATCAGGACAGCTAAAATGCTCCTGTCGAAAAAAAAAATCAAAAAAGTCTTAGGGTTATCAAAAGCTAAGTAAGTGGTAAAAGCGACATCAGTTTTCTCTGATTTGGTTCCAGGTCGTTTCCAAGCATGTCCATGATACGGAGAGTGTCACGGTTACAAAAACGGAATCTCGCACGAAAATCGTCATCATAAAAAGTAAATGGATTTAATCTATCACGAATAGTTCTAGGTCTTCTTAGAAACAGTTGGTCAACAAGATCCATCCTGTCTACTTCATCTATGTAGTCTTCCATAGTGAGAATAACAATATAAAACATTTGAACCTACCCCAGGCCAGGCTTAGGTTTGCCCTAATATCTGAGATAAGCTCACTCCTGAGAAGCAGGTGTGAAACAGGTTTATGAAATGTGAACCCTTCTTACATTTAAACCTAGTTTAAACACAGGTGTGAATATGACTAAAAGACTTTTATGTTCACAAACAAATCAATGAAACGTTAATGTTGTAATTGAAAGCATTTTAATTTTGCACAATCAAACATCTAACTTTCAAATGGCACATTTTACCTATAGAATACTTGGAATATGATTTATATAATAAACCTAGATCGATAACCATACCTTTTAAAAACTTTGTAAACAATAACATGCCTCAATCTTTCTTTACACAATAAATTATGAACTCTCTACAATGAGCTTCCGTCATAATATGACCTTAATTTTATTTTGTGAATCTTTTAAAAACTTTAGTAAGTAGATTTTGATCATTAAAAGTGAATAACAAAATTTGCGGGGAAATCGTGTCTCTTTAACCACATACCTGCAGTACGATATTTGCCTGTATTATTTTGGATTTCCATTTTTATGATTCTAATGCATGCATCAGGCATCAGTGACAGATTTCATTGCTTCAGCAGGGAGTTAGCCCGAAAGTTTATGATTGTTTATTGTTTACCGCCACACTCAACAATTTTTCAGTTATCTGGTGGCGTCCAGTTTTAATAGGTGGAGGAGAGAACCCAGGTACAATGTATCTGGGAAGAGACCACCGACCTTCCGAAAGTAAACTGGCAAACTTTCTCACATATATCGGCGCGAGCGAGAATCGAACACGCGCCGACTAGAGGTGAGATACCTTGTGACTTTGAGTGCAATGCTCTAACCACTCGCCCATGGAGGCCCCCTAGCACGAAAGTAATTAAGACCACACACACACACACACACACACACACACACATATATATATATATATATATATATATATATATATATATATATATATATTTGAAGCATCTTTTAGAGCTCTAAATGCGTATACAATAGGTGCATGATGCTAGTACATCATTGTAAGAGGGGTATTAAAATTTCCACATGCTATTTATAGGCATTGGAAAACGTTCAATCGCATTTATTCAGCCTTAGGTGACACTATAGAACGATTATAGGTGTGCATTTAGTAAATACTAAAACCAGATCTGGACTACTTTTGTTATCCTGAATTGACCCATTGACCTTACCGTAATGATTGATGGATTCTATATTGTTTAACATCCCACTCGAGAAGTTTTCACTCATATGGAGACGTCAACATTGCCGTTAAAGAGCTGCCAATTTTAGGCCTATGCTCAGCGCCCATGGCTTTGAGCAGGGAGAGATCTTTATCGTGCCACACCTGCTGTGACACGGAGCCTCGGATTTTGAGGTCTCATCTGAAGGACCGCCCCATTTAGTCACATCTTACAACAAGCAAGGGGTACTGATAATCTGTTCTAACAATCCGGATCCCAACGGGGCCCTTACCGCAATAGTTCTAATATCATGATAAAAAGAGATCACTTTGCATGGTAGTAATTAACTTACTCTTAATGCAATAATATTGAACTTCAACAAAATCGATTTCTGGAGGATAGGACATGTTGTTAGCACAGCCCTGTGGTGTAGGAATCCACGGTACACTGACTGGATGACGACAATTCTTCTCATGTCCCATGCACTCCTGATACAACTCCAAATTCTTCCCTGGGTTTCCGACATTAGAATACGTGAAAACACAGTCCCCTGTCTCACTGTGAACACAACGGCTTTCATTGCTTACGCTGTTGCTGCTAGTTGGTTTCGCTATTGCGTTGATTGAAAATATAGCTATGGCATCAGGCTCATGCTGTGATTGATTACAGTTCAGGTAGACATCCTGTGATGCGTAACATACCGTGCTGTTGTATTGGGTTTCTGGCAAAATGACATCAGCCAAAACTACAACAAGTCGCAATAAACAGACTTAATAAAATGTGGTAATTTTGGGATACGGAACTGTGAACTAATATGCTTCATGAAGTATACCTGCTTAAGCGTCACATTTCATACCCACAGGTATATTCAACATTGAAAGAATGTATTCGGAATATAAAAAAAAAATGACATATAGGCGAGAACGATTTCCAGGAAAAATTCGCTTTTGAAAATCAGCGTTCATTCGTTATTTTATACCGTATATATTACTAAATTTTTCAAATCTGCATTTTGAACCTAAATTTCGTATTAGCAATTTTTGAATTAACCATCAAAGTTGGCTAAAACAGCATTTTCTCAGAACAAAATGTCTATTTTTGCATGAATTTTGGCCTAGAAGTCTTTCAGGGCCGGCTTGCCCCTAATACAAACTACATGTACGGTATTTTGATAGGTTTCATCTAAGGAATAATATTAGAATAGGATTTTTTAAAGGGAACCCCTGCCCCGGGGTTGAAATTTACAAAACACCTACAATAAATGCAAAATCGTATTTCTGTCATAGTGATTCATATTTATGCCGTTTATATTCATAGTTAATATAGCTCAGATGGTTAAACCCATACGCTCACAGTCAACATTTTTAGTGACCTATACCTCACTAAAAGCACACTTTGTTCGAGGACAAGAATAATTCACCCTGTGTCACTCGATACAAGTGTCACGAAAAAAAAATCATGCAGAACAAAAATTGTTGCGTTTGCCTTTCAAGAACATCAGAGGGAAATAGTACTGTTGTGGGAGAGATGCTGCAGAGTAGACGCAGTTCAATGTGTGATTGGCGATATTTTATACCAGAATTGCAGGAGGAAGGTTTACAGATTAGAAAAGGGTAAGGTTGGGTCAGTTTAAAGTAAACTGAGAAATACGAAATCTAATTTCAAGACAAGTAACTAAAAATGCGTCCACAATTCATGTTGCTCAGATAACGACTTTGAAACGGTTTCTTCTATCTCTACAAGTTACGTGTATTGACTAAAGCTATTCACGGGAAACAAATAACTTCACGCCTGTGGTCTAAAGTCATCGACCGGAATGGAAAGCAATAAGCTTTTGTAAAGACTGAAACCAATACCAGCCCTATAGGTCAACGATATATTTACACAGAAGAGTCCCTTTGACAAGGTGTTGCTTTTTCTTCTACAGTAGCTATTTCAAAATATTACATACTGATTATGGCAGTTCATCTATGGCATTTCATTGTCAGAGTGGGGAGTTCTGAATGAGTCATTTAATTACATAGAAGTGTTCCTTTATTTCTTACATTTACTTTCTACTATTATTTCTGTCGGAATTCCCAGTCGTTCAAATAGACGTATTATCTTCTTCAATACTCGTATTTGCATTCATCACAACTGCAATGTGTTTGTGAGGACAAGCGCGGATCTAGAGGGGAGTGTCTGGAATTTCTAACTGAAAGAAAATATATTTATCTTTCACCCTAGCATCTCGCTATAATTTGTTTGTCTTAAATGCCCCTACAAATGCCTTTATTTTCGTTGACGTTATTCAAGTTTGAAACGCAAAACTCAGAAAAGACCAAAAGTGAAAATATAGCTATGATTTTCTTGATCATGAACTGGAATATGCAGGGAATAAGCATAAAATTTTAAAGCTCTCTGATATATGGAACAGATATTGTAGATTGATCGAGGAGATCGGATCTGAGATACCTCAGTCTTGCACAACTCGCAGATCAACATTCAAACAGAACCTACAGATTAAGGTGCAAAGTGTCTTTCATTTTCTCAACAGATCAGTCTCTGAATGCGAAATGCTTCTAGTGCCACATACTTGGTCTAAAATCTCATTTTGGAGAAATATTCCATGAGGGGCAGATATCCTAAATGTTAAATTTCTCACTATATCATGTTACAAGCCTACACACAACTCTTTTTCAACGAACGTGTACACGTTGCATTGAAATGCAAAGATTAAATCTACAAGATAGAAGTGGACATGAATTTTAAATGTTAGTAAGGACGATGCCATTTACTGTGTTCCAGATAGTGTTCTCATGTTTTAAAATATTCTTTATGGTGGTTGATATAACAAGTGTTTGTACATCCTCGTATAATGTCAGCATTTAGAAAATTCTGTGGTCGTTATAACGATGCAGTTTGCCAGTACGGCCTTCTATTAGGTCAGCTGTTGTCTGACGTGTTTCATATCAATTGTTAGGCCGTTCTTTAGACACTAATTCTGACTGCGGATTATTCCGTTTACCTGGTCAAGGTATAGCGCCCATGGTGGGTGTGACCGGTCGACAGGGGATGGCTACTCCTGATCCCACCTCTTGTATGTCCAAGGGTCCGTGTTTGCCCATCTGGAATCTATATTCTGTTCGATTGCTACAGGGACCAAATAATAAAATCCGGAATACATAATTGCAGAGCAAAAGGGCACCAATTAGAAGGATTATAGAAAATAGAGACGTTCCTCTTCCAAGTAACCTCGCTACTTTTTTGTCTTTGAACGAAAACAAAAGACCTTGCATCCCTGCTATATGAGGAAATGATTCTCCAAGCGCCTATTGGGGAAAACCGTTGTTACCGCTGGGGAGTGGGGGTGGTTGCAGATGAAGATGTTGTGAAATGCAATGCTAATACGTCATTGACCATCCTATCCTGGTAAGACATCTTGAGTGTGCATTTGGTATTTCTGGCTCAGCCCTCGATTGAATGAAATCATACCTTTCATATAGGACCCAAAAAGTAGTCATTGGGTCCACTTTCTTCAATGATTTCCACCTAAATTGTGGCGTACCACAAGGATCTGTCCTAGGACCTCGGCTTTACGCAATTTTTTCGAAACCATTTGGCGAAATCTGACGGCGTAACAACGTTTTACATTACATTTACACTCAAGCCTATCTAGTTTTCAAACCTGGGGATGACTGGCAAAACACTGCTAGCCGCCTAGAGGCTTGCATGGATGACATTAAAACGTGCATGTCCGCTAACATGCTTAAACTTAATCAGGACAAACGGAGGTGCTGGTCTTTTCACCGAAACATCTAGTAACTGCTTCATCATTGTACCATCTGAACTTTGGCGAAACCATTATCAGAGAAGCACCATTTATGAAGATCTTAGGTGTATGGTTTGATAAAACTCTATTAATGCAAAAGCAAATATCATCTGTATCCCTTACTTGCTATCATCAGCTACATAATATAGGACGAATACGGTCACTTATTACAGAAGATGCGTGCAAGACCTTAGTATGTGCCCTCGTGACATCAAGACTTGACTATGCCAATGCTCTTCTGTTCACCATCAACACAACAGACCTGGCCAAACTGCAGAGAATTCAAAACATGGCGGCACGAATCATCACTCGTACTAAGAGAAGTGACCACATAACCCCTGTGCCGATTTCCTTACATTAGCTTCCTGTCGACAAGCGAACCCAGTACAATATTCTGCTGTACATATATAAGGTAATTAATAAGATGGCACCACAATACTTGCAAGAGGTGATTAGGATATAACCAACCTTAACGTTCCCATAGATTTGAAAGCTTACTGATATTGACTAAACCGAAATGTCGAACCTCTACATATGGGAAAAGGTTTGGATGTGGCAGGAGGTACTTTCTGGAACTCTTTACCAGACAATCTCAGTCTTTGCCAGAGTTTGAACGCTTTTAAAAAGCATTTAAAAACATATTTTAGACTTGCTTGTTATTAATGAGTTAGCTAAGGTTTTTAGTATTCATTTATATAAAAACAATGTTGTTATCTACTTTTAGTTTCTATTTTGAATTCAGTTTAGTATTATTATACCATTTTTTATGCATTTATTGCACTTTGTTTTATTGTCTTCAGTGTAAAGCGCTTTAGGGTAATGTTTGATTAGATAAAGCGCTATACATATATAAATATAGAATAATAATAATAATGTTAGACTTATCTACACTAGAGGCAGACATTAGAATAGTTCGTCATGCCATACACTGTTCTCAAGTATCCATGTGCACCTCTATTGCCATACTAACATCTGACACGGATGCCCCCCGTGTGGGTCCGGGGAGATAAGAATCGGGCCCACAGTATCTTCTGGCTGATCGAAAAAGGCGACTAAAAGGGGTGTACTGTTTGCCGTGGGATAAGACCCTTGTCGATGGAAAAGGGGATCCTAGTAGCTTAGGTTGATGGGTGTTAAGGTTACAACGCTCATTGACCAACACTCCACTTTGGCCCTAATTTCATTCTAAACGGGAGAGGGGAGCGTGCTGGGCCCGGCACGGTCAATCGGCTGGTCACGCCTAGCTTAGACTTTTCCAATCTTTGTTTTATATAGATATTTGTAAACTTTTACTGGTATTTGATCACTGTATACTTTGGGGTGATATCGTCTAAGCGGTGGCCAGGGTCAATTGGGTTGATACGTCCATCTGAGTATAACATCGCTGTATCTTCTAGGTGTTGTCTTCTCCTTGGATATCCGCGGAAGTCGGCATCGCCCTTGTTGACGCTCCGAGGCAGGCGGGGAGCAAAGGTGCTGAACAATATTCAATTCAGCATGGCATTCAAAAACAATTAAAGAAAACTTGTGGAAGATGAAGACTGAGTGAAACTCATCGAAGTGAAAATGGGACTAGATATATTATCTTATCAACGCTTGATGAAAATGAAAATCCTGTGACAAAACTTCTTCCGTTTGTGATTGACAAAACTTTGAAAGGAATAATCGGAGAAGCCCAGTCATTTAAAAATGAAAAATGAAACTCTCTTAGTAGAATGTAAGAGTAGAAAACAATCTATGGGTTTACATTCGTCTTGAAATTTGGCGGAATTAAGGTCACCGGAACTCCAAGCTCCAGATTAAACCGGAGCAAAGAAGTTATTAGATTCAAGAGGCGTGATATTTGTGACTTAGAGAAAACAGAAATAACAAAGATGTTGAAACCTCAGAGTGTCCCTCTTACAAAACGTATTAAAATCAAGAAAAATGGGAATTTTATTCCAATTAATACCTATATTCTTGATTTTGACACCCCCAACCCTCCTGATCAAATTAAGATTGCATATTACTGCTTAAAACTAGAAACATTTAAACCAAATCCTTTACGTAGTTTTAACTGCCAAATGTTTGGCCATTCATCAGAACGTTGCAAAAAGAGAAAAGTATGTTTCAGATGTATAGCAGACAACTGCAAAGAAGAACTTAAATGTGTAAATTACAACGAAAACCACCCATCCTTCTCAAAACAATGCAGTGTTTGGTTAAAAGAAAAAGAAGTTGAAGAGCATCTTAGCTACCCTGATGCAAGGACATTATATAGTGTTCACGATCCTAATATTTCATATGCAGCTGTGTTAAAAACGAAATCTACAAGAAAGGTTGCTCGCCAAACAGATCCAGAAATGACATCTCCCAAACAAAATAACTCTTGTTCAATTGTTTAAGATCATGTTGATACTGCTTCACCAAAACAGCTTGTCTCTGCTTCCTCCAAGCCTCACATTCATCCTAAACCAAACGTGTCCAACACTACAAAACCATCTAATAAACAACCAGAGAAAAAAAATTGACAAAGGCTCAGAGTCTTCTAATAAAAACTTCAAAAACAACTACAAAAAGACATAGAATCCCAAAAGGGATGAGAGATCCAATATCTGTTCCTAACAGACATGGCATTCTGGAAGAGTAGAGGAGTAATTATCTCCCAATTGCTCTTACTAGTTTTATATGTAAAACCATGGAAAGAATGATTAATGACAGGCTTTTCTGGTTTCTGGAGTCTACTTGCAGATATTCAGTGTGGATTCAGGGGCCAAAGGAGTACTTTAGACGATCTTGTCAAATTTGAATCATTTATTTGTGATACTTTTATAAATAATGAACATGCTGTATCATTTTTTTTCGATTTGGAAAAGGCATATGATACAACATGGAGATATGGATATTTAAAAGACTTTCATAATATGGGACTAAGAGGTAATTTATCAATATTTATCTCAAACATTTTAACAGAACGTCAATTTAAGGTTAGATTAGGCTCCATTTACTCAAACTTGTGTTCCACAAGGAAGCATTTTATCGGTAATATTATTCAGTATTAAAATTAATAGTTTAGCACAGGTACTTAAAATGATGTAGAGGGTTGTTTGTATGTAGATGACTTCGTCATTTCATATCGTTCAAAAAATATGGCAAGTATCGAAAGACACCTTTGTGTAAATAAAATTTAAGACTGGACAGACAATAACGGCTTCAAATATTCGAAATAAAAACAACATGCGTTCAGTTTTGTCAAGAACAAAAACTTCAGATCCAGACCTTAAATTACATGGCACCACGATCAAAATAGTGATAGAATTTAAATTTCTACGAGTAATTTTTGATAGTAAATTATCCTTTATCCCACATATTAAGATGCTTAAAACCAATTGTACTAAAGTACTTGATATCTTAAAGGCTGTCGGAAATACTAATTGTGTTGCAGAGAAAAAGGTTTTACTTCAACTTTATATATCACTAGTTCGATCCAAATTGGACTATGGATGTGTAGTTTATGATCTGCTAGAAAATCGCGTCGTTCGAAAACACTCATCACACAACTGTGTATTCAACCCAAAATATCAAAAAAAAAATAATGAAAACACCAAATTTATTAAACAACTTGGATTAAGACTACAAAAACATGTTGAAGACTCTAATATAGATTTAAATGTTATTTCTGAATTACAAATACCCAGTATCTCAATTTGGGAACTATCAAAACTTACTGTTAATTTAGATTTATCTAAAGACAAAAAATAAGATACTAACTCACTTGAATTTATTCAGAAGGTCAATGAATTAAAACAGGTTTTCGACACATAGTGGAATTTATACAGATGAATCAAAAGATAAAGATAAAGTTGCTTCTGCTTCTGTACAAGGAAATAATATATTTTTGGCTAGTTTACCAGACTACAGTTCAATTTCTACAGCCGACGCAAAAGCCCTTCAATTAGCATTTGATTTCATAAAACATTCCAAACATAAAAACAGGCCATTAATTCCGATTCACTCTCTTTTCTTCAAGCAAGTAAAAATTGTAAGATTGAATATCCTTATATTTATAACATTTTGAAAGGATATATATCCCTGAAACTTCGAGGGTATAATGTAGTGTTTTGTTGGATTCCAAGTTGTATTGGTATACATGGAAATACTAAGGTTGATATTGCTGCAAAACAAGCATTACAATTACCAATTACAAATTAAAAATTCCTTACACAGACCTTAAATTTCTAATTCGAGAATATGTAAAACATTTGTGGCAAATTGATTAGAATGAGAATGTTAATAACAAATTACATGACATCAAACCTATAGTTAGTAAAACGCAAAATGTCATTGTTAAACGTCGAGACGAAATAATAATTACTAGGTGTAGAACAGGATATTCGCAGATAGCGTACTCCTTTCTCCTACAAAGAGAAGATCCACCCGAGTGTGTTTTCTGCCATTGTCCTTTAACAGCGAAACATATTTTAAAAGAATGTGGAGATACAGGACTAATAAATAATTATCTTAATACACAATTTATGAAAGAACCTTTAACAAATGTAAATAAAATTTTTGGATTTCTACATAAAACCGGTTTTTATCAAAAAATTTAAATTAATTGATTGTACAAAATTATATGTGCAAATGGTTTCTATACACAGTGATAGTGATATTTATAGTACTATATTTTAATATGTAAACAAATAGCGTTTTACTATGAATACATTAATACTTTTATAACATATGTTTCGATTTAATATAGAGATAGCCGCAAGATAGCTAGGAAATTGTTCAGATGGCTATAAACACCAAATAATCAATCAATGACACCGATGTCTTATTGCTACTTATACCATTCTTTTCAGAAATAAATAGACACTTGTGGATGATTGCTGGAACCTTATCAAAGCCTAGAATCATTCCTGTCCATGTTGTTGTGGAGAAAAATTTCTCTTCTTCTGGGTTACGCAAGGATTTGGTAGCATATCATCCACTGACAGGATGTGACACAACATGTTATTTCTTTAGTGTATCAACAATATCTTCCCTGAGGAATAACAATGACATACTGAAGGACTTTGGGGGGAGGGAAAATTAACGGATCAAAAATGAAATAGTGTGAAAGGTTCGTCTGTAAGCTGTATAATCAAGAATCCATGTCCGCTGACACAGTTTGGAACATATTATTTGGGAAATCAAAAAGCCCTGAGACTATGCCTCCAACTAGTGATACCTTACATATGCATATAAAGAGAGCACACTACCAGGCATTGATAGGGAGATAGGCAAATGATTGCAAGTCCGTATTACCATGTCCAACTGAAATGAGGTGAAATTTGAATGAAGGTTGTTTGGTGCTTACACTTATAACCTTAGACCCTATTCCAGAGACTTGTCTAGGCTTGATAGCTTGCAACTGCGCCACAGGTTGTAGAACAGAAAGATGTGGATGCAGTCATGCTAACCTACAATGTATTATTATGGACCTTTGCAAATGTAAAATTCTGAACGTTTGACATGGCATAATGAAGAACGTTTCGTAGGTCAATGTTAAGTAGCAGTGCTTTGTTGTTTTTTTTTACTTTAGCAGTAGTGGCAGACGATCAAAGCGATAAATACCCGGATTTTTTACTTTTTAGCTATTGGACTAGGCCCACTATTTTTGCTATTCTTTCAATTTATTACGTTAATCAATTAATTTGAAAAGAAGTTCATTTATTCTTCCACTACGAAATATATGATGAGAATATTGAAGATCACATTAATTTTTGAAGAGTTATCTTTTTAAAAAAAAAAATTCTACAACATTCAAATTAGTTCTATATTAAGGCTTTGTGTCATTGACATCCAATAAAGATTCCTGAGAAATTTTATTCTCTATAATAAATACGAGAAATAATTGAAAGGAATTGATTTTGGCGTTAAACTCCTTTAAATTTTCTAAATATATATGTACAACAGACACCTGTTCAGTGTGAGGATGTTTGACGTATTACACAACATCTTAATGCAAAAAGATATGTCTTATGAAGATATTAAAAAGTATATACGTTAGTCTAATTAAATTTATGGCCCTTGAGCAGGGAGGGATCTTTTACGTGCCACACCTGCTGTAACACGAGACCTCGGTTTTTACGGTCTCATCCCATTTAGTCGCCTCTTATGACAAGCAAGGGGTGCTGAGGATCTATTCTAACAACTCGGATCCCCCACGGGAAAGAAAGAAGTGATATGTAAAACTATGACAAAATAATATATAAGTATCTTCATATGTTTACAACATGATCAGTTGGGGTGTAGACGAGACCATAGGAAGGTCGTAAAGTTTCAAGGGAACTTTCTTCCTTCCTTACCAAGTTTGAAAAACAGTAGACGATATCTGACGGTTGTTTATCGTTGACAAATGGGCTTTATTTCCAGTTCTACATGACGTTGCGAGATATAAGACTTTGACATACGGTTAAAATCTATTTTTTTTCTCCAAGAATTACTCACAATAGAACTGTCACTTTTAATGATTGCACAATTCTGCTTATATATCCGAGGTTGTCGATAACTTTATCATTATTACCTTACGCATTTAACATAGGTAGTGGCTGTACAAATCTGTGACACTCTCACACTTATTTATGGTGACGTCTCTATATGAATGAAAACTCTACAAATGGAACGATAAACAACATACAAACAAACAATTACCATAGCTACGGAAAAATATCTTGCTTCGAATGGGAATACATACCTACTTTACAAAGTAGCACCAGTAAATCCAATCTATTTTTCATATCTCAAAGGATTTTAGCGTAATGATATCTCTGTAGGCTGTAATCAATAAATCTATAATGACGTTTTTCATTTTTCTTATCTACACCCAGTACATTCCCTTATCAATGCACAGTTAGAGGCAATATTTCTGATATTTTAGACTGGGGAGACAAATAGATTTTTGATGTACTTGCCCAGGACATGTTGAAACGTCAAATTCATTTGCCCTACCTCAAATTTCATTTGCCCCATATTAAATTAAGACACATATAAAACTATTTAAAATTGTTAATCTTGTTGATGAATTTTGACATATTTTCGTTGTATCCATGATCAAAACTGTCAACGAATTTACATTTAATATTATTATTTTATATTTTTATTTGACTTTAAAAATTCACTTGCCCACATACAAGTTAGTCTTGTAGTTTTACCCGTCCAACTCTTAAATATGGTTGCCCCGGGCGTCGGGCAGTGCTATTTGTTTAGACCAGTGTGTGTGTGTGTGTGTGTGTGTGTGTGTGTGTGTGTGTGAACTTATAATCTTTTGTTGGTATGTAAATCAAATGAAAAGTCTTGGTTAGAATAAATTTTTGATATAAATCAGAAAATGACAAACATTTATTTCATGTATTTCCGCATTGCTTAAAATTCATTAGTTTTAATGCAACTTTTATGAATGCAGCTAAAGACACATGTGCCATCGTTAAATGGTCCATATACACACCGCCAGAATTCCTTTCCATTGTTCCTATTCTATCGTTCGTTTTACTTCCTGTTTGTTTCTATTTTCAGACAATGCATTTAAAATAATATCAATTTCAACCAAGTATGGCAAAGTTATATAAAATAGGTCATTTGCATACCAAAATCAGTCTGGTTCTCCATTCCTGATCCTTAGGAAATGCATAGTAGCTGATCGAAGTAGCCAGAGTCTGTATTTTCATTTGCGCTATTCATCCAGCGATGTAGCAGTGCCCCGTAACAGATTACTTCTGTAACTTCAAGACACACAACACATTAACCTCCATTTTTTGTATGACCTCCGGCGGGGGCGCTACGAAAAAGCGAACACTGTTTAATTTTGGAATTCTCGATATTCAAAACACCAAGTAAAGAAATCCGAAACATACCGAAAGAGTAGGCAGTCCTCTTGTTATACGTCTATGTTAAAACGTATTGTTCATAGTGACATCATAGTAAAGCAATGTGGGGAAATAAATTTCAACGTCATACGATACTGAACCAATCGGATCACGCTCGTCCTTTTTCCGTAACCGGAAAGAAGACTCGAACGTGGATCGACGCAAAGATTGTATCAAATCAATGCATTTATTTGCCAGAAGCGCTCATGTGAATGTGGTTAAAAGGCTACAACCGAATCCCTGTATAATGTGTTAAAATTGTTTTACATTATTTAGCCTCAAAGCTCGTGTTCATATTGTAACCTATGTCTGTGACGTCATAGTTACATTTATGAACACATAGCAACAGACTCTAATGGCGTCAATCTACATACGAGGTTTATTTGCGGTTACGGAAATAGCCGAGTATCTACAATTGATTGATTGAATATTGTTCAACGTCCCTCTCGAGAATATTTCACTCATATGGAGACACCATCATTGCCGGTGAGGGGCTGCAAAATTTAGGCCTATGCTTGGCGCTTATGGCCTTTGAGCAGGGAAATGTCTTTAACGTGCCACGCCTGCTGTGACACGGGGTCTCGGTTTTACGGTCTCATGCGGAGGACGGAAGCCCGCCTCTTACGACAAGCAAGGGGTACTGAGGATCTATTCTAACCCGGATCCCCACTGGATGCTACAATTGAACATTAAAACGTATTGTTCATAGTGACTTCATAGTAAAGCAATGAGGAATACTGTAAAAGAACGATATACAAGTGTGATAAAATTAACATGAATTGTTGAGTTTAGTACTGAACATATTAATAGAATGGTTTTCCATTTCACATCTCTTGATGTCACTTCCACCTGTAAAGTTATAAAATGGAAATTGTTTTTGTCCACAAACATCTAGAGGTTCACTTAGTTGAATTTGCCTGTATTCTGGGTGTTGATGTGCTATTTGTAGACACGCACACGAGCCCGAAGCGGGTTCCTGATTTCCTCCAATATAAACATTTTACACCCAGGGCATAAGAACATACAGCACAATTTTGCTATCACACGACATGTTAAAGTTGTATTCTGATCCTTCTGTGACACGAGTATGCTGACAGATCCCACATCGTGAATCCTGACACTTAATAACATTGTAATATCTTCAAGTTATAGAGGGAGGACATAATACTCTTTTGAGATTTTTTGGTTGGCGTTTGCTGTTGATGAATTTTATAAACTGCTTATAGCAATGAGGGTTCTTTAACGCGACAACGCCTACCGCGACACGAGATTTCCGTTTTATAGGTCATATCCGAAAGACCAGTGATTCTCATTTCTAACTGCCGAGCGTTTGGCGAAGGAGCAATCACTACCTATGTTTACAACACATTTGATTACTCAGACTGATAACAATCTTAGAGTTTCTGATCCCGCAGAAATACATTTCAAGAACTCTGCACTTCAGCTACATTTAATCAAATAAAAATATCTAGGTTTTAACAAACTATTGGAAAGAGTTTTATTTCTACACGTAATCTGAAATAAGAGTTTAAATTCCGTTTATCATTTCGCAAGTAATGAGATAAAACCATAAAATGAACTAATCTTTGTGATTTGAGGGAACGAGTGTAGCCCTTAACTAAAATATTCAACCACTTTCATACTTTCTTATATATCGCATGACTATTTGTATTCACATGAGATGGGGTACATGGTTGACGCTTATGGTATCAGGGGCTCCAGTTGAGAGTAGAACAAACATGGGCCCCTGAAAACAACAAAGACGGGATCAGGTGCCTAGGAAGAGTAAGCATACCCTGTTGACCGGTCATAACCGTTTTAAGCTCTCTATCTTGATCAGGTAAATGAAATCACCCGTAGTCAAAATCAGTATGCAGAGGAAAACCTTACAATGGGTATTAAACACATCAGAGAACATTTGAACCAATGACAAGTTGTATTTATAAATTAGATAATTATAATGACCATAGAATGTGCGAAATACTGACTGTAAACTAGTCTTTAAACAGGGGATGTTTACTCCTCTAAAGCACATGATACCGCAAAATTTATATTTTTCATGTCTTAAACATACTGTACTAAACACTCGTATACGTAGAGAAGGACTAAAATAGGCCGTTTCTGCTGCCCAATCCCATTCACTTATTTGTGGATTAAATATTGTTTAAATTAATTAGACAATGCGCAAACCAAGGAATCGGTGCCCAATCGAGATTATCTTTTATCTTGAGTGTAGCTTTCACTCAAATATAAGCAACGAATGTATCACAGCATGTTCTAAATGGTACTGTATGTGTGTGGTCAATTTGTATTCCTCAAGAACACATCTTCTACAATAGATGTGCATTTACTAAACACTTGAATCTATCTTATATATCGCACAAAGTTATCTGTGAAGATTTTTATTTAAAACATCCAATCAGTATTTAAAAATACAGGACACATTACAACTGCTCTTTCTTCACAAAACACAGATAATTTATTCTTTTGGAGAAAGCCTCTTTCGGTTATTATATATATGTATTTGTCAAACTAGTAGGCCACATGCACACCAGCAAAACATCTATTTATTCTATCTGATTACAGGTATCATGTTTCTTTTTCACTCCCTAGGTATCAGATAAATTCTCTTGCGATTGACTTTTATGTTTTTTGTGTTTTTTCTTTTTCTTCTTTTTCTTTGTCTCTGTCGCTGTACTTTCCTGTACGTCAAGGTCAGCACTTTTCATCGCTTCTTCATCTCTTTTTTTCTTCTTTTTCTTTTTCTTTGGTTTCTTGTTCTCTTCATTAATACATGTATTTGGTTGTGACGGTAGAGGAGGAAGTCTTACTGGTAAACTAGATTGTGGCATTGCCCTTCCCCCCAAGTCTTCTGTCACCGAAGCTATTTGAGAAGAGTGTGTTGCAGTTGTAATTATTTGGGATGTGGATTGTACTGACGTTGATGTTCTAGAGTCTCTTCTTTCTTCTTGTGATGAAATATCCTGCAAAATTTAAAGATTTTGTTCACATTGTTTTAATATATAACAAAAAGAACGAAAATTACATAAAGTCCAGAGGCCTCCGTGGCCGAGTGGTTAAAGCATTGCGCTCAAAATCACCTCTAGTCGGCGCGGGTTCGAATCCCGCTCGCTCCGATATATGTAAAAAAGTTTGCCAGTTTACTTTCGGAAGGTCGGTGGTCTCTTTGTACATTGTATCTGGGTTCTCTCCTACACCTTCAAAAACTGGACGCCAACAGATAACTGAAAAATTGCTGAGTGTGGCAGAAAACAATCAATCAATCATAAAGTCTGCATAGTGATTTCTTTTTCTTGACTGATTAATCAGTAAACGTGGAGTCGTCTAATGAACGAAACTAACAGGAATTGCATAATGCTTTTGTTTCTGTTTGTTTTCTTCCTTTGATGTAGTTTCCTAATAAGAATAAGAGGGTATAAACATGTTTTAAACACAATATATTCACAGACGGAAAACACAAATATTTCATATACTCCTCCTCAATTCTCTGATTTTTATATAATCGTTGACATAGCATGTATTTGTTTGCATTAAACAATATATATTAAAAGGATAAAGAAACGCGTATCTTTGATTTAATGTTAGAAATCAAATCATATATATTAAGTTTTGATACAGTTAAGGTGTGTTGACAATGGTCTTGTATTAATACTAGCCACAAAAATCAACCATCAGTAACTTTCTTGGTAATGTATTCTTTGTTCATGTATGTTTTTTTATGGAAAAAGTGGAGGTTTTCGACCACACTCATTGTTGGTGAAACAAGTTACAATTTTCCATACTTTTCCAACTGGATTTAACGTTATCCCTCATTTACATGACTAGAAAATGATGAGTGGGTGTGTGCTTGGCATGACTAATGGACGGTCTGTATTACAGTTTGATGCCAGACCTTTTACAGTTTCCCAATAGACTATACCCGACTGTATAAACGCATTTGTTGGCTGAATGTATTGAAATAATGGGATAAACTAAGCATCGGGTATACCGCTTTTACTGTGTGATCTATTATTTTGAGCAAGTTAGATATTGCTATATGCGTTTCGTTTTCTTTAAGAGTAAATAATAAACTAACGGGCGTTATGGATTGTTCCGTTGAAATGCATTTCTTCTTTACAACGTATGCAACGACAATGCCAACTACAATGACGACGACAGCGGCAACAATCCCAGCAATGAGGGCAATGTCTGTTTGTTTGTTTGTGGGCTCAGTTCGAGGCTGCATTGCTTTGTTTGATAAATCTTCGCTTATATTTGGTGTTGTGCCTGTTGTGTCCACGGTAGTGGTGGTTTCGTCTGTTGTGGTGGTCAGAAAACAGGCCAAAGTTTCTTCTTTTGGAGGGCAGTTAATGGAAAGGGTGTGACTGATGTTCACTGACAAAAACGACAAATATTATTTGAAAAAGAGAGTTTTTCAAGCATACATACACACACATGCTTAATTTATACTCTATTAAAATATTATGAAATCTTTTTCAATCTACTTTGGATACATGTCGCTTAATAGTGTTTTCAAGATATGTTTCTTTTATCTATGATGCACATCATTATCACTTGAACATCACTATGCAAGGAATCTGGAAAACAGAACATTACTAAAATCTGTAATTAAAACATCAAAAAGTTTTCTACCTGGAATAGGTTGTATCCACACGAATCCGCCGTTCTGGTTGTATGAGTTCGTGAAGTTGATGATAATATGGTTATATTGACTGGTGTAAAAAGCTGTATTTTGTGTGAAATTCGTATTATGACTACAGTCGAAATCATGTACCACTCCACCATCAGTGTCAGTGATATAAAAATTCTGAAAACACTGACTTCCGTCAAAGAACAGTCTCAGATCTTTCGCAATGATCCGGATTTGTCCGTCACATTCGGATGTTTCAATGGAACATTGGAGATTTGTAGTCGTAGATGAAATTCCAGACAATGAATAATTTTGTAGCACGATATGAACATCTCTAAGATTAGACTTTGAAATGGATAGTGAATTTGAAACAGACAGGAATTTTTCATCTGAAATATTGAGAATCATTGAAGACAAATTTCGTTTATTGAAAAAGATATTCATGATATTAATGTATGTATGTGTTACTGATTGACAAAATGGTTACCGTTAATATACATTGTACAGGAATTACTAAACGATAATTGTTATACAAAATACCTTTATATCTATATCAGGTAAAACTTAATAAGAACACGAACAGTTGTAAAGTATAACTATGCATAAAACCATTTCCAATTCCTACATTGTATACTAGTATTATGCACATACTTTACTGTCACATACATAACTCAATTATTTTCATTCAATGATGACTTTGTGTTTATATTCTGAAAACACAGTAATAGCTAAAAGAATTAATACCTCCTGAAAAATGATTATGAAAGGCGAATTAAATAATATTATGTAAAGGGTTCACACACAGAACAATTTACAAAGTATCAAATTTTGAAAATTAAAGACGACTCGCAAACTTGAAAGAATTTTACACGTAATTTACTTTCTACAAACAAAATCCCCTGAAATATCGATCCTTTTTCAAATTCAATTTCTTACCTTGAATGCAATGGTACTTCATCTCTAGTACAGTTGTAGTAGAATGGTAAATACTCTGATCACAGAGCACGATGGGGCCTGTGGTGGTTGATCGAACTATAGGATAATTTACACACTTACTTCTACCCATACACATTTCATGATACACGTACGTTATCGTATCGTTTAAGGTATTACGATATGTATCAAGACAAGCAGCATCGCTATGGTTACAACACATGGATTCCAAAGATGTATTAGTCCCCTTTACTATACTGGCAGGACAACCTGTTGCCATAGCAACGGCTCCAACTTTGACCTCTATTGGAAACATTTTATGATTTGCTGGACAGGATTCGTCCATAACCCACCCTGTTCCATAACATCTAAAAGCATATAAATCTGTCTCTCCTGTGAAAATAAAAGCAAAATGATTAAGATTGTTAACTATTTCTTTCGCAAAATCTTATCTCCAGAAAAAAGAAATTATAATGAATCGATACCCTAGTCTTAATGAAGACATCTCTCCGCCATTATGTCAGAGATACATTTGTTCTTAAACAATACGCCTTTCATTCGACATTTTCATCCGATTAAGTACTAAATTTGTAACACAGAGAATATTACATAAATTATAATCACATTAATGCTTACCATGTATGAAATGAGGAAACAGAAGAACCAGCAACACACATTTGCAATACTGCATGACCTTTTCTGTTTTCAAACCATTCCATGCCCTTGTACCGGCTCAAGTCGATAAATCATGGGGAAGAAAATTCAAAAGATTTAAAGTCCTCTTTCAGACATTCATTGCAAAGAAAAAGATCATTTAAGTGATAATTGATTTCAAGAATTAACATATTGGTGCAAGTTTTTAAATTTTATTTTAGAAGAAAACGGACAAGACTACTGTCCAAAATAAATCTCTATATTCCGAGATGTTGTTAGTTTCGACCCCTCCTTTATCTTAGGCTTACTCTATCACGCCTTTAATGTGAATTACCTGTGCGATAATATCAATTTCTCATTAACATGAACAAATCATGGAAATTTGCTTTATTCTTTCTTTCTCTTCACCTGACATATATATTGAGTAGTGTTTGTACTTTAACATGAAATATTGGCTCACTTCTGATTACGGTAAATAATTTTGGATTTACAACAAACTTTAACAATTCTGTATCACGAAAGCAGAGTTTAAATGTATGATTCACACGTTAAGATTCCTACCTGATTGACTGTCAAGTAAATAAGTGTCTTATTTCATGATGATGAATAAATATATGTGTTATCTCATGCCTCCCCTTATCCTGAGTTAATCATATCACGAAATCGGTTTGCGCAGTTCTCAATCACATACCTCAGTTCTTACCTTTTAGGTATATAATGCAACAAAGAATCGTTTTCAATTCAATTAAGAACCTCTAAGTGTTTAAGAATAATAGTCAGTGTCTCCAAAGGCTAGTGTGTGTTATGAATATTGCTGAAATGATTTTAATGATGTTTCATGTTGAAGTGGATTTTCAACATGTAATGGGGGTGGGGTGTGAAGAAGTCAAATGCGATAGCTGATAGTCTAGATTTCAACAATCTGAAACAGAAAGTCGACACGTAAGGAATGGCGGACAGGTTGTTAGCAGGAATGTTCTCTCAGTATTGCCTTGATTGTCGAAATTCTGCAGGGAGTTAGGTAAAGGAGTAAACAAAATGGTAAACATTTTTTAATATATATATATTTCTTATTGGCTGCTAGTTTCTATGGTCTTAGTGGCTGCTGGTTAGTGGCTGCTAGCTTCAGCCTATTATATAGGTCTGTTTACATATTTTTTATTTTAGCTCTAATGTTTTACAAAGTGTCATTTCCTGTCCCCGGGAATTGACGTACAGGGACCTGAATAGAAACCGACACACGTCATTGACACAATACTTGGAATTTAAAATCCTTTGCCAACTACAAGAATAGATTTATATTTAGATACCATTAAATGTACCTAATTGTACAATTAAATTGTATATTCCAGCGTACTAATTTGGATTATAAGAAAATAAATTATTTCTTTCTTTTTTTTAACATACCACTCTCATGGACTTTTATTCCTTGTTTTATACGAACAAAAGAAGATGACGAACAGTGATCATTCTAGTAAATCCTATAATGCTATAAAGCTGAACGTTTGTAACAAAATTATTTTTGTTTGTAAGGCTTATTAATACAAATGTATTTAAAACGAACCACAACTGGTAATCCTATTTATGCTCCAATGTTCCATTTCAAAGATAAAATTCATAAAAATTATGTATCAGGTTTATCACATTTAATATCACAGTTAATTCCAAACTTCTTAAAGTTCCTCACAAATAGAGACACTTCATCAGTCATAACATGCCCAGCATGATCATATTTGAAAGAACATGCATGTATGTTTAAGATGGTCTATATCTAGGCACTGTAAAGCATGTAATTAAAAAGTTTGGATGCAATAGCAGAAGTATAGTTATAGAAAGTACAGGGTGTATGTAGACTTTAACTTGATATATGGTGAAATATAAAACTGAAATTTTATGATCAAGGATATTATCAAAGTTGATGGCATTTATTCCTATTTTAGCAATTGAATTGACATGGGACATGCGGAAGGATAAAGATCCGTTGATGAGTTACATGAGTTACACTATTCCTTAGTTTTATCTTGGTAAAACAAAAGATTGATTTGCCCTTTGGGAGTTGATTGTGCCATTACGTTTGTGTCAGCAGGAGTAACTGAGAAGGTGTAGGCTGGATTGGGATCTCGATATTGTAATTTTTCCCGCCGTTTTTACCTAAAAACAACATTACAATGTGAACATTTTATCGTAAAATACATCAGCATATATGTATCATATCAGTAGGTATCGTTTCCTCGTTACTGATTTAAAAGATTAAAAATGTAAACGGATTGTCACTTCATCTACCAGAAACTCCATACGATATACCTGACGATAAATTAAAGACTAGACGTTTTGACATCATAGACAGTTGCTTCGTCAACAAAAATGTTAATTGATTGTATATTGTTTTACGTCCCGCTTGAGAATTTTTCACTCATTTTTCACCATTGCCGGTAAAGGGCTGTAAAATTTAGGACTATGCTCGGCGCTTATGGCTTTTGAGCAGGGAGGGATCTTTAACGTGCCACATCTACTGCGACACGGGGCCTCGGGTTTTGCGGTCTCATCCGAAGGACCCCCCCCTCTTAGTCGCCTCTTACGACAAGCAAGGAGTACTGAGGATCTATTCTAACCCGGGCCCCCACGAGGACAAAAATGTTAAAAGGAAATATTCATATTTAGTGATTGGTCATCCCCAAAAATTATTTTGTTAAACACTACTCTGACTTCACGCACTAGTATTCTGAAGCTGATATTAAAAAGATGCTAGAGTTCCTCATAAACAATATTTTCATAGTCTTTCGTGATCAGATCTTCCAACAGACTATGGGAATTCCCATGATCACGAAATGTGCTCCTTTGTTAGCTGACCTGTTTTTATATTCTTATGAAGCAGAATTGATTCAAAAGCTTCTACATGAGAAGAAAAAAATCCCTTGCTGTGGCCTTCAATTCGCCATTTAGATATATCGACGACGTTTTGTCTATTAACAATG
The DNA here is from genome assembly GCA_024699665.1 of Ostrea denselamellosa. NCBI lineage: Eukaryota > Metazoa > Mollusca > Bivalvia > Ostreida > Ostreidae > Ostrea > Ostrea denselamellosa. The sequence continues at coordinate 1,157,179 of JAMZEH010000066.1, read as the reverse complement.
ATCATTTTCATTCATATGTATATCGATATATTCGGTGAACCTGCAATAAAAGACACCACAGAGTCTTCCAATTCAGCTTAATATATTTAGATATTTTACAGAAAATAGATGCCGGAGGCAAACTAACAACTCAACTTTATGACAAACGGGATGATTTCAATTTCTCCATCGTCAACGTCCATTATTTATGTGTCAATATTCCATCATCATCTGTATATGGTGTTTATATCTCCCAACTGATTCGATACGCAAGAGTTTGTTCTGCATATGATCAGTTTTTAAATCGAGGCGGGCTACTGACAAAGAAGTTGATGTTACATAGAGGTTTGTTCAGTCTCGTCTAAAGTCAGCATTTCGCAAATTTAATGGTCGTTATAACGATCTAATTTGCTAGTACAACTTACCATTAAGTCAAATACTGTCTGATGTGTTTCATACCAATTGTTAGGCCGTTCTTGGCACAGTAATTCTGACTGCGGATTATTCCGTTTACCTGATCAATATATAGGGCTCACGCCAGGTGTGACTGGTCGACAGGGGATGCTTACTCCTCCTTGGCACCTGATCCCACCTTTGGTATGACCAGATTTGTAGTTTCTATAGGAATTACGTGATTGAATACTGTCAGGTATCTTGGTCGTTTCATATACATGTAGGAATATCATGTAGTTTGCTTTAAGAACCTTCAATCATGAATTGATATTTCAGGAATATTACTGGTGAGATTACAAGTCAATACGTTAGGCACTCTTTTCTATTTCTAATATCAATCTTGCTTATAGTAATATGAATAACCCTACGTTTGCCCGATTTTGATGCTTACTTAGTTAAACAAATGAACCATAACCTCTTTTGTCTATTATACACAATTTATTGAATAACATGACAAATTGACAAATTTGTCCGTTTCAATACATAGTTAAATCGTCCATTACTTTTTTCAATGACAGACCTTTGCAATTTGAACCAACTTATTTTACCACATTTTAAATGTATATTTTGTTTCTGTCAAATGTCTGAAATAATGAAGACATGTGAGCCAAAAAAAGTTGAGAGGTATTTTAATAATCAATTTTGTCATTCGATTGAAAACACAAGAGAAAATGATAGTTTGATCGTCTTTGTGTTTATCTGTCGTCCTTCGGTTTCTTTCCTCCATCATCACGAGTTTTATTGGTATCAGTCCCGTTGTCTTTATTTCCGTTTATTTTTGGTAGTAAGTTACTTCGCTCTATGGGAACAAACAAATTGATTGGGGCGATTAAGCTCGTTTCAGCCGGAGTAACTGCGAATATGTCGGCTAGGTTGGGATCCCGGGATTGTAAATCGTTTTCCGCCTTTATCTGAAATCATAATAATATACACTGTATATTTTATTGTAAAACCTCCCAATATTGACACAATACAGAAATTATATAAATGTAGAAATAACGAAAAGGCATGATTTTGTATAACATATAATATCATAGAAATATATAAATGCATATTACGTTTAACTACAATTACATACAAGGTAAATTCCATGAAATTTGCATTAAAAATCTTGGAACATAAATCAATAAAAAGGATAAATTCAGGGTAACAAAAGAAAAAAAACCCCTGTTAATTCGGATCTGGGTTTAGACTTTATAATCATTTATAATCGTTTTGTCACCCAAGGCTGAATAAATGTGACTGATTTAATATCTGCGGTATGTGGACTTCAATGGCCCTTTTAAAATAATGTACTAGTATGATGTATGTATTGTTTGTGTGTTTTGAGCTCTATATGAGATTTCATATTTTTGTAACGGTTTCAAAACCTTCATCAGCTTTTACTTCATTTGACACCCCTCTGAATTTACATCCTTTGTTTGAGTATCCTTACCTAATGGCTGGGCAGTGGCAACATGGGACTAAACCACACGTAACTCAACCCCGATCCCATCCCCACTCTTTCCAAACCGACAGACTTTCCTCCTATATTTTTGACACGAAACACCACCTAAATGTACATCTTTTCCCAGCAATAAAATACACCGATTCTTCAGTACTTTCGCAAGCAACAGAAGTCTTTATCAAAAGACGTTCTAGACAGCCAAACACAATTCTTGTATGCTATGCTTTTTTCCCATTGAGTAACATTGGATGAATGATCATTGTCCTTGGAATAAAATCGACCAACGTGAGGAAAATCACAAGAGGTCCACAAGCCTTATCAATCTCCTGTGTATTAGTATCACTAGTCCCAAGCGCTATGGAATTTCGAAAAAAAAGTCTTGTTCTGAATATCTAAGCTAAATTCTAATATTCTGCAACAATATAAAACAAAATGCATTTTTGTAACTGATGTCCCCTCTAAAGTACTCATAATGATGAAACTTGAATGAAAATATTAACATGGAATGACCACTTTGTCCTGGAGTCAAAATCCTGGAGATGTGAAATTCACAATTATGGTACATCCTTTTCTTCTCCTAAATATGCATTTAGTTTTTATACCATATCAGCAAACTTGAAGAAGTCCTTTAAATGATAAATACAGTAATCACTATAATAATTTTGGTTCCCCCCTAGTACCATAACCTTTACCCCTTAGGATCTTGAAAGTTTCAATTTTAATAAAGGACTATCTACTCCTTCTAAATATTTGTTTAGTATTAACAGCATTAAAGATGTTATTTAAATAATTTACACATAAACGCTATATATACCAAGTTTCAGAATCTCTACCCCGGCGATCATGAAATTTATAATTAGGGTAGAGCCCTTCCTGCTCTACATCACTATGTATTTAGTTTTTCCTACATTTGTGCGATTGCAGAAAATTTTTCTTTTGAAAATTGGCCAGTTTTTGGCAGTTTATGCTCCACCCTAAAGGCCCGGGAGGAGGTTGGAGTCCTTACAACAGTCAAACGTTTTAAGACAAACCTCAAAACATATCTTTTTAGAAAAGCTTTTAGCCATATTTTGTAATACATCTATTCTTAAAGGAAAGGTTGTTTGTATGTTATATTTTATGCTCTAATCAATCTTATCTTGTTTTCCAGTTTACATTGTTCTTTATGACGCCTCTGGTAGCTATCTTTTAGGTGTATATATGTGATGTAAAGCGCTTAGAGTAATTATGAAATTATATAATGCGCTATATAAATGCCGCACATTATTATTATTATTACACTTACAATTTATGTCCCATGTCCCAAAGTTGCTTCATACGAAAACGAATTGGAATGATATTTATCAGGAAAAACTTAGAAATTTTCAATTGTAAATACTTTTAATAACTGACCATTATCACCGCACCTTAATACCAAAACCCCTACCCCTGGGAGTCATTGAATTTACAATTTTGGTAAAGGGCTGCCTGCTCATTCTAAATATTCATTTACTTTCAACAGCATTGAAGAATATGTTTTAAAAAATGTTTTACACATAAACATTATATACCAAGTTCATGAAATTTACAGCTTTGGTAGAGACCTTTCTGCTCTACTTTGCTATGCATTTAATTTTTCTTACATATGTGCGGTTGTAGAGAATATGATTTTTTTGAAAATTGATAAATTTTTGGCAGTTTTTGCCCCACCATTAAGGCCGCAGGATTACAAGAGTCCTGGAATTCACAATTTATGTCCCTTTGTACCAAAGTTGGAAATAAATGGAATGGTAGTTATGAAAAAGTTATGAATGTTCTACTGTTAACGCATGACGGATGACAATATACTACAAAAAATTGCAATAAAAGGTGTAAAAATGCGAAATAAAAGTAAAAGTACGGTATGAAGGGGATTCGAACCATGGCAAATAATAATCACAGCATATAACCAAAGCAACTTGATATGATAATGCGACTTTTTCCGGAAATTTGTTCTCCCTTATAGGTCTTTTCTTTTTACCTGAATTGATCCTTTAAAAATCTTAAACGTACGATTATATACTCTGCAAAAAAAGAAACGCATAATGAATTTTTTAAGATTTTAGTAGATGTATTTTGGATTATGATTTTACAATAAAAAATGTAGATATTCACTAGAATTGTTTCAATTGAAAAAAATTACAGTCCAAACCTTAGATATTGGTGAAAAAAAGTCAGATCATCACAGTTAAGAACACTTCCTTTCACGTTTAAGATAGTACCGTGTATGACCACCTCGAGCTGCCAACACAGTTCTACATCTCCTTGGCATAGAGTCAATCAATGTTCTTACGTTATTGCATGGAATTGTTCGCCATTCCTGTTGTAACATTTGACGGAGCTGATCGAGGGTCTGAGGCGGAGGTTGGCGCAGGCGCACACGTTTATCCAGTTAGTCCCATAAGTGTTCAATCGGATTCAAATCCGGTGATCTGGAAGGCCATGGTAGCACATTAATGTTGTTCTGCTGAAGGTAGTCAATTGTTAAGCGGGCTGTGTGAGGCCTAGCATTGCCATGTTGGAATAACTCCCTCTGTCGGTCAATTACGCGCATAAGGTGAGGTTGGAGAATTTCGTCTCTGTACCTTTGAGCCGTTAAATTGCCGGGGACATGTACCAGTTCTGTTTTACGGTCATTAGAGATCGCCGCCCACATCATGACGCTACCTCCACCGAAGCTATCTACTTCTTGGACACACGAGGAAGAGAAACGTTCATTCCTGCGCCGGTATACACGGATTCTTCCATCACGTTTCTGTAGCAGAAAACGGGACTCATCGCTGAACCAGATTCTACGCCAGTTGCGGAATGTCCAGCCCCTCAATCTGTTGCGCCATCGGACTCTTTCTCGTCTGTGTAACGGTGTCAAAACTGCTCCAAAATACGGTCTTCTGGGTCTAATGCCATATTGTCGAAGTCGGTTGCGGACTGTCTGCGAGCTGATTCTTCTCAATCCAGGTATTCCGATTGCAGTAGCTGTTGCAGCAACGGTTCGATTCCGTAGATGAAAGACCCGGATGTAGCGATCTTGTCCAGGAGTCGTAATGCGAGGTCGCCCACTCCTCGGTCGGTCATTAGTAGAGTCTGCTGGAATCTGTTCCACAGCCGAGAAATTGTGCTCTGATTTACGTTTTCAGTTCGTGCAATCTCACTTTGGGATACTCCGGCCTGGAGACGGTCAATGACGATATTTCGAGTAGCAGGGTCCAACCTTGGCATGGCAGCATTTTAACGTTATGACGAATTCAAGCTTCAAACTTCGTCCTTTTATACGCTTTAATGTAGTGGTTGAATTAAGCACAAAGTTCTCGTGAAAAACGTAAGCCAAATTCCATGGCGATAGAGGTGATGTGCAATTTTAGAGAGTCGCCGAGCTAATTGGCAGAGAGCCAAATCAAATGAACAGACCTTTAAAGTTTCATACTTACCTGTAAAAAATCAATTACTCAATTGACCATTTCAGTTTACCTGGTAAAATACATAATTTGCATTTTTAAAATTTCAAAAGGGCTATGCGTTTCTCTTTTTGCAGAGTATATATTAAGATATTTATCATTCCTTTCTCCACACAATTAAATAAATATATTCTTGATTTCAAAGGTCATGTTTTAACGAACATTTATTCTAATTAAATAAAACATTACTTTTTGTTTTTCCCGGTGCCTCTTATAGAAACACGCCGAAATAAGAGTACCCACAATCAGTGCAATGATTAGCGCAATCCACCATAAAACTGAAATATACATATATACATACATACATACATATATATATATATATATATATATATATATATATATATATATATATATATTATAGATGAACACCTTTACTAAAATCTAAAATTATTAGTAAAAAGTAATAATGCTCAAATGTATTTAGTCCTTGCTTGGGATTTAAAAATACTGTATTTCCAGAAACAGTGTAAGACCTTGACTTTATCCGTTTTGCATATTAACTATATTCTAATTATACAATCCAAACAACTTGAAATTTATGTTGTCGGGTAGTCAATTTGAAACATTACTAGCACTTCATAGCGCCATTGTTAGGTAGGGGCACTAATGCAAAGGTCCTTACGCAGTCAAACACCATGTATAAATCCTTCCACTTAATCTTCGCAGTCTACTATCTTCTCGTAAGGATATTAATGAAATCTACAAGCAGTCTACTAGCCTTCACGTAAGGATATTAATGGAATCTATAAGCTAAAAGGTCCAGTGATTTAGTATCCACCATTTTCTAAAGGGTTAACATCTATTCTAGTTAACCTTTAGGTGTTTATTCTTTAACTCGGTAACATTAGAACAGCACACATGAATATCGTAGATGATTATATATATATATATATATATATATATATATATATATATATATATATTGATAGATAGATATACGTAATGTCCAATGAAAATATCTTATTTTCTATTATTTCGTCATAATTAATAATAATTAAGTAATATGGTATTTCAACAATCGATTACGTTTGAAGTTTGAAATTCTTAATAATTCACATTCGAAATAAATCAAAATTCAAGAATACTGGAAATAGATAACCTTTTGAAATACAAATCTCGAAATAGCTAAAGAAAACTGATATATTATCAACATTACAAACTTTTCCCGTCTTTTGTTTCCTTTTCCTTCTGACCGGTCCCAGTCGTGTTATTGCATATACTTCCATTCCCTATAGTAGTTATATTCCTCCTTGTACAATTATCATCGACACTTATTCCACAATTTATTGAAATCCTATATTTTCGTGCTGCAAAGAATTAGACCTACGCCGTCATAATTAAATATATTTACAAAATACAGAGATAGGCAAGTCAGTTGAAACAAAAAGAAGAAAAAGTATACGTACATTGAAATCCAACCCAAAACTTTCCGTATCCTTGGTAATGCAAATAGACATTGTTCGTCAAGTTTGCAACCTCTTTTAGCCTGTAATTATTTGTATATGACACGGGGAATGTATACAAATGGGCACATGTATGGGTGTTTTTAACTGATAGAATATCACTATTTTCCAACTGAACGTCTATGGCAATAAGTTTTAAAATGGCACCAGTCGACGAGACATCACACCAAACTTCTTCCCATGTTCCAGGTAGAGGATAATCCATTGTTTGATAATAAACGATCTCATATTGACTTACGTGGTATTTACCTGGGCGTAGACTGGCTATTTTGCCATCTATGATAAAGAATACTTAAACAATTTTAAACAAGTGTACATTTTGATATACATTTTGAAACTGAGGTTTTATCACCATTTATAACGTCTTTTTTCCGCAAGTTGGAATTTTTTGCAATATTTTGCGGTCCAAGGAACATTCATACAAATAAAACAATGAATAAATCTTGCAGATAAATACCCTAAACAAAATTAACAATAAAATTAACATAGTACACTTACATTATTAAAAGATTAATATATTTATACAAACCAAAACATATGGTAATTATTCTCATATCATGGTGGGATAGTAATTAACTTACTCTTTATGCAATAATATTGAACCTCAACAAAATCATTTTCTGGCGGATAGGAGATGTTGTTGGCACAGCCCTGTGGTGTAGGAATCCGTGGTACCCTGACTGGGTGACGACACTTCTTCTCATGTCCCATGCACTCCTGATACAACTCCAAATTCTTCCCTGGGTTTCCGACATTAGAATACGTGAAAACACAGTCCCCTGTCTCACTGTGATCACAACAGCCTCCACTGCTGATACACACACTGCTCGGTTTCTTCGCTATGGCTTTGAATGAAGATATCGCTATGGTATCAGCAACATCAAAAGACGTACTACAGTTTATATAAACAGGAGACTCCGATGGTGATGAACATGCTGTACTATTGTAAGAACTTTCTGGCAACGTTACATCCGCTAAAACTAAATATAAAAAAATTGTACTTATTAAATACAGTGAAATGAAACAAGCATTGTGATTGTATTGCAGGCAGTACTATGTCGCCCTACCGGTAGGATAATTCAGTCAAAGCTTCGTATTTACTAAATACAGTGAAATGAAACAAGCATTCTGATTGTATTGCAGGCAATACTAAGTCCCCTATCGGTAGGATAATTCAGTCAAAAGTAGGTCAAGTGTAACGAAACTCGAACTTGATATGTAACTATTCACGACAAAGGTACATATCGCCATCTAATGCGGAGAATAGTCTGGAAAACTGATTCTTGCATTAATCAAAGGGTATAATTTAGTCAAAAGTAGGTCAAGCGTAACGTAACTCAGTTCTGATCTGTAACTATCCAAGACAATGCTATGTATAAAATTTCAGTTGAGTATCTTCATCAAATGCGGAGAAAAGTCCAGAAAACCACAAGCGGAATGACGAACAGATGGAGGGACGGACGAACGGGGTGGAGTGGATACTAGACCTGCTGTCAACTTCGGTGACTCAGGGAAAAAAATTAATGTTATTATTCATTTATACAAGAATGACCACATTTACCTCAGCAACGTCAACAAAAGAGGCAATATATATCGTTAATTTGTTCATATCTTAAAATGGGTATCATTCGTGAAATTGCACTGTGAACTATTGAAAATTAAAAACTCCATTCAGGTTTGTAAACATTGATAGTTTGTTGCCAGATTTCTGTTATTGGTTGTATAAACCAGATTTAATCCCCTGTTGAATTTTACCTTTAAGGTCTAGATCAAAAACAATGATAACTCTTAAAGGTCAAAGATAATTTCATATCCATTATATATCATTACAGCTCTTCGCTTATGAAATATTTGCATGTTTCAAACTTTCAAAAAATGTTTTAAAACACATCTAGTTTTTATTTAAATTTTTAATAACGTGTGCCTATGATCCACATATTACATTTCTTTTTCTCTTTTTTTTTTTTAAAGGAAAGCTACTTGTTAGTGATATTTTTTTTTAAATTCACAACTCGTTCATTTTCATAGCCAACGTTAATGTACGAACCGACATATTATAAATAGTGGAAATATATTTCGTTTTAAATGTCAATATCTAGCACGTATAAATCGATTTAAAAATATAATTTGTTTTGCTAAAAACAAAGGTCTCCCCAGCTCCTCGAATTGAAAATAGTCAAAAGTTGCACTCCCTCCCCTTAATTGCATAGTATAGAGGAGAAAGTATGAGCAGGAACACAGACATTATGTGAACTGCACTTTGAGCATTGAGGAAAAAGATGGAAAAAAAAAAGATGGAGAAAAGTGACATATGTGACTACAGTATATGATTCAATAAGGGTCATCTACTCCTTATGTAGAACAGTGTAACAAGCCTGATATCTGTGTAGCAAAGGGTTCTTAACATATTGAGAAGGCAACATTTAGTCTACAGTGATTAACCGACACAATATGTACAACAGGTACAAACCAATATGCCCCTCTTTTCAAGGGGGAGGGGTTTATAAAAATAGTTCATGGATTTTAAAATATTATGTAAGGATACTTAAGGTCTTTCGAGAAATTTTTAACTAATTTTACAGTGAAGACTTCACTTCCAGGGGATTTATTATTACACGTTTGTTTAGCCCCAGAATACCTATTGGCAGTGATTATTTCTTCTAAATAAATGTTGAGAAATCAAGTCTCTGCTGGAATACAAATTTTGATACAATATTTTCATGTAATCAAAAGTTTTTCAGCCTGTTAAAAGATCGGTGCTCTCATTTGCGATTTCAAGTTTTAAAAAAGGTTTTATTCAGATAATTACGATTTTTTAAGCTACGAAATTATTTCATAGATTTTTCTCCTTCTTCAATTTCGTGGCCATTTGACCTGATGATATGGCCTTTTAACTTTGCTCTCCTTAGAACTTCTAAGAATGATATTTTTTTCTTGCCTTTTTTTTTTTTTTTTTTTTTTTTACATCCTCAGCTCCTCTTAGATCCACTATAACTTTTATGAAAACAATTTGATCCTCATATCCCGATTGATTGTATATAGTTTAACGTTCCTCTCGATAATCTTTCACTGATAGGGAAACGTCAAGACGTCATTATTGCCGGTGAAGGGTTGTAAAATTTTGGCCTACTCTCGACGCTTAGGGCTTTTGAAGAGGGAGGGGTCTTTATCGTGCCACAACTGTTGTGACACGAAACCTCAGCTTTTGCGGCCTCATCCGAAGAACCGCCCCATTTAGTCACCTCTTACTATAAGCAAGGGGTACCGAGAAACTATTGTAATCCGGATCCCCGAGGGATTCATGTCCTAACAATATTCACATATATCCAAATGACAATAAAGCAATGTACAAAGTTTCAAATCTATCCGATAAGCCATATACGATGAAAAGTATTTACAAGATTTTGTGACAGACGAACAGACTGACATAGAGTATAAAAACAGTATGTCTCCCCCTAGAAGAAGGGGACATCATCATAATTATTATGTTGTATATTAGACTTGCACCTTTTTAATGACAAATACTAAATTTCTTCCATATTTATGAATAAAATAAATGAAATCATAGCGCCATATTTGATAAAATACCACTCTAGGCACTTCACAAACAATGATTGATTGTTTGTTGTTTTCCGCAACACCCAACAATTTTTCAGTTTTCTAGTGGCGTCCAGTTTTTGTAGGTGGAGAAGAGAACCCAGATACAATGTACCAGGGAAGAGACCACCGACCTTCCGAAAGTAAACTGGCAAACTTTCTCACATATATCGGAATGAGCGAGATTCGAACCAGGCCGACTAGGGGTGAGAGGCCTTGGGATTTTGAGCGCGATGCTCTAACCACTCGGCCACGAAGGTCCCCCTCACAAACAAGAACAAACAACATAAGAGACTTAATATGGATTACTTAAACAATAAAATTAGCAAATTAAAATATCAAAATAACAGTACAAAAAAAAGTTTAAAAGCTATTAAAAATTACATGTAAATCAATCGATAAAAGTGTTTCCAAATGATTTTTAAAACATTGGATGGATTTGGCATGTCAAATTTACCAGTGTTTTACATGCATCCATGGATATAAAACGACGGATTCTCCTAATATTTGTGTAGCCGAACCTTTGAAGAACCTCTAAATGAATTACATGTACAAAAATCGTCGCTCATACGGCATTCAAACAAATTACTATAATCAAATTTTATTGCTGATCAAATTGAAATAGAGTTGTAACGACACGGAACTAGAAAACATAATGACGCAAGCGTGCAATTCCGCCGGTAATCATCAAAACAATTCTACTAGACAGACATTTGAGGTTTTCATTAAATGTAACATACACAACGTAAAGCAAACATTTAATTTTTTATGTATGTATATCGATGCTGGCAGATTACAGATACTTGTCACTCAATATGCATGTACCATTGTCATTAAGTGACTTTCATCCCAAAGAAATAAAAAGAATATCTCTGTAAAATGTATTTATTACTATTAATTGTAAAAATAACCTAATTGCATATAAATAAATAAATAAGTTACAAGTACTGTAGTGCACAATAGTGTACAATAGCTGTATTTCAAAACACGATCTGTTCATGTGATTAAACATAGTTACAAGCACTGTAGTGTAAAATAGCTGTAATTCAATGTCAACATATGCTATGTCTTCAAAGCTTAATGAAGTTGCTAAAAAAATGGCGATCTTTATGCGCAGGATTTATTTGTTGCCGGTGTAAGAATAAACAGAAAAGTTTGTGAGCCGGTGGGATTCTGCACCGGAACGGCGATGACAGCAAGGATAATCTAGCTTCCTGAGCCGACTCAAAGACTATAGAATCCTGATTAGTCATTGATAGGGAACATCCATCTTGGCTTGTAGTCCAGATGACATTGTTCAAGAGGATGGTGACTAGGGACTGACGGACAGGATGAACCTGTTACATAGTTCACACATGTCTCTTCAAACAGCTATCAAAAAAGTTTCTGTTTTGAATTGAAATAAGAGAAATTATGTTTGAAGAAAACACGTAAGTTCTTTTACCAGTGCCAAGGGCAACTGAACATTTGCAACGTTAAGTGATTAAACGTCATGGTGAGATGAACAGGGCCATATTCTTTACATATACAATGTATCGAGACAGTTAATAGTCCAAAAACAGAGGGCATTTCACATGAAATGCATACTTCCCGAGCTTTGTTTTCGTAGATTTAAGACAACCACTGGCATACAGGAACCAGAACCCTTGGGGAAATAATATTTTGAAAGTGTCAATATTCTTTAAAAGTCCTATGGACAACTTCTAGAATGGATGAAAAAAAGGTATGGTGAATATGTTTATTGTAGTAATTCTCTTCCATCATTCATGATAAAGTTAAGTAAACCTAGAAATGTAGGTCACCAATACTGGTATATATTTAGTATCAGTCAGTCTTAAATGAGTTGTAACAATTTAAATGACAGGTAAGCGATTGACCTTCGTCTTCAGTATGTGAATCATTTTAATTAATGTTCCAGAAATGTAATATGGCGAAAGAGGGATGTTTTAAGGTATGATGCCGTCCCTCTGTTTTCTGTCTATCTCCATATCCTTGTGGACAGGATATAGACCACAAGTCTTTTCCTTGGAGGTTCAAACTTGCCACAAAGCATCTCCATAATAATGATTTTTAAGGTTAAAGGTCACAACTTCTTAAATAGTCTATAATAGGCATATATTGTGCCGTTTGTTGTACATTTATTTAGTGTTTATATATTTTGACGTAGACATTCTATAACATCTGAATATCCATGTTTTTGTTCAAGTAATTCAAGCTTTAAATAACGAAAATTTTCAAATGTGATAATTATTAGATGTTCATATTTATTGATACACTGTACGCAGGGAAATTTTGGCATTTTTTCACTTATATCATATTTGACTTATGAGGGCTGTTCAATATGTAATGTGTATTGTACCACAGCGCGATAACACTTTGCACAATTTCGTGGGTGATGATACTCTTGAATAGCTCTATTCAAAGCCTTTCCAACGATATAACTACGAGCCTTCAGTTCCATATAGTTATAAATTTATACTCCTTTCAATAGAGTCAGTTGTTAACCACTGTTGTAAAGATGGTTGGGAAATGGATTGAGAATATTGAAGAAATTAGACCTTATATAAAAGTTCGCACAAAACTCGGTCATTCGGTAATGCAGATTTTTACTGATTTGGGGGAGGTTTATGGGTCTGATAAGGTGTCGTATGAGACGGTTCGTAGGTGGAGAAAGAAATTTCTAACTGGCACAGAGTCCGTCAAAGATGTAGCAAAATCTACCGACCTGTGACTGTAACAGACTAGGCAAATGTTTGAAAAGTCAGGGAAATAATTGAAAGTGATGGCAGGTACACGATATATGATATTGCCAGTGCTGCTGGTATATCGCTATCGCGGGTGCATTTCATTTTGAAGCTTATTTTGAAAGTACGAAAGATTTCTGCCAGATGGATACCGCATATATTGACAGATGATCAAAAAACAGGTACGATTGTTGATTGTTTATTTGTTTTACGTCCCGTCGAGAATTTTTCACTCATATTGAGACGTCACCAGCTGTAGGTGAAGTACCACAAATTTAGACCTATGCTTAGCGCTTAGGGCCGTAGCAGTGAGGGTTCTTTAACGTGCCAACGCCTACCGTGACACGAGACCTCCGTTTTTAAGGTCATATCCGAAAGACCCGTGATTCTCACTTCTAAATGCCGAGCGTTTGGCGAAGGATCAATCACTACCTATTTTTCGTCTTAGGTTTGACGCGGCCATGGCACGAGCGGGGTTCGAACTCACGACCTCCCGGTTACGAAGCGAACGATCTAAACACTGAGCTACCGCGACTGGTAAAACGGGTTTGAGTACAAACCTCTAAGCAGTTGCTCAAAATGTTTCCCAAATTCAATCAAAGACAATTTGCAACCATTGTTACTGGTGACGAAACGTGGGTTCATTATTTCGAACCAGAAAGAAAAATTGGAAACAAAATATGGTATTCAACACGGTAGAAGGCCTGTAGTTGCCAAAAGAACCATGAGCACAAAGAAAGCTCTTCATTGCATACTCTTCTCATGTGATAATATAGCCATACAAATTCCGGTGGCGAAGGGCAAAACTGTTACAGGTGGGTATTACCAAGATGTTATACTAAAATGCTCAATAAATATTATTATAAAAGACGCCCTGTGTCAGGATTTAGACATGTTCGTCTAATCCATGATAATGCTCCATCACATACATCTGAGATTGTGAAACAAGTTTTGAAGTCGGAGAAGGTTACTGTCTTGCCACACCCACCATACTCTCCAGATCTTGCCTCATGCCACTTTTTCCTTTTTCCAAAACTTGAAAAGTTTTTATCTGGTCGTCGTTACAAGTCCCGACGAGCCCTTGGCTCACCCATCAGTCAGTGCCTCAGAAATCTACCTAAACCAGCGTATCGTAACGTATGTCAGAAATGGATTCAGAGATTGAAGTTGTGTATTTCAAACCGAGGAAGTTAATTATTTTTATATGCAAAGTTTGAATTTATTGCATGCAGAGTAAGATGTATCGGCTGATCCGTCTCCCACTATTTTGATAGTAGTATATAGAATGAATTGAACCCATGCAGTAAACAGACCCCCCCCCCCCCCCCCCCCCCACACACACACACACACACATTTAGGATTTTAAAGCTTGGGAAAATCATTAATTATCTTTTTGGCTTGTTACGAATTCTAGATATATTTTGTAATGAACTTCTCCGACGCTACGTGCCTATAGATTTGTTAAAATACTCTGTCTGGCAAACAACAAATTTATAAATTGATAAATTTGTTTCAATAAGCACACGTTAGATGTGTGGATACTGCCAAGCTGTAAAATATTTGATTTAGTGATTGGTTGCACAAGTTATCTCCTTACGTTGTACATTTACTGGAGAGTAATAAATGCAAGTTGCCATATTGTACTTTGTGTATTAACTACCACCCAGTCAATTAAAATATACCAAATGACAATATATTTGTATGAAACGGTGATAATGAAATTGATAATCCGAGAACAAAAGTGTGACTTATTCGACAAATAAAATAAGAATAATATAACAATTTTAAAAAGTAAAAGATGAAGTTTAAGTTTGTAGATGATGAACCAAATGATAGTTGTAAAAAAAATAATGGATAAATATTCTGTTGAAATGCTGTAAATTTATATTTATTTTTATTTGTAGGAATTGGAACAATTAATTGAAGAATATTTTGGGAGATTATATGTCTCCAAACAAAGCTGATCAACATTATCATTTCAAGTAATGAAATTGATATTTAATAATCACGAATATGCCGATCACACTGACATCATAACTATACTGAAGGACTTCAAAAACGCAATAGTGGAATTTTTAAAAATGTTATTTATTAATTCATATGCATGTATTTATTCAATAAATGTGATATATAATCTTTGTGATGAAAATGTAATATCCATCGAATTTTATTTATTTTAAAATTCACTGTTATTCCCCCGAGAGGCTAAACGTAAAAGAACAAAATCCTAAATCATGGATGGAAGGTGATCCGTCAGTACAGGGATCCAGTTCATCAGTTCTAACTTACATTTTCACACTTCACTACTCTTTATTGATATTAATACCATGAAAAGTGGGAAAGGGGAGGCAACCAGTCAGTCAATCAAACTGTGCGTGTAAAACGACGAAAAAAAGTATATTGCTCAACAAAGTGGGGAAGACCCATTTGCACCCCCCCCTCCCCCCTCCCTTACTAAGTATCTGACTTAGGCAGATATATAATGAAATAACCTTTTATTTCACTGTCTAATAAACTATTTTACAAGTTCTTATCAGGGCAATACCTTAAGACGAATGAAGTACATATGATGTCCGCCCTGAATGAGAGAGCTAACCGTATATGGTCTTACACGAAGGGAATATATTAATGAGTGCCTAGTCTATGTTCAGAAACATTATGGCTGTGCACTGTCTGACTTTAATGAGGCAAGAAACGGTGCTTCTTCAGTGATATTACCCGTTTCATATTGACAATATATGGTTAATATTCCCGGAAGGGTAGGCTATATTTGTATATACTGGCGAGATAGTGACACCAATGTAGATAAATTAATCGTAATAGATAAGCCCTTCAAACCCGGTAATTGACCATGCACGAAACCCTGTTAAGAACGTTACAACATCGTACAAATAATAGGTAGAAACGATATGCTTCTCTTTTGTTAAATTTATTATGACGAACTGTAAACATGAAAATTAATAGGTTGCTCACATTTTCACTATCATTTTGTAAATTTTATACGTAGTTAACTAAGTGTCTATTTGTTAAGGAAATGTAGAAGGCTTAAAGGGTTCTTTCTCGCTCCTTCAATCTCATATCAGGTATTTAAAACTTATCTCTGACTCAGAAAGGCTAATTGTGTTTGGGGCCAGATATCACATATGTCGCTCAGGAACTTTTGAATGGAACTTGAGCTGTACAATTTATGTAATCTTATCCAAATACACATATAAAAGCATTGACCATAATCACATCGATGGTGGTAACTATGCTGCTAAAACAACACACAACACGATGCAAGAAGAATTTATGACATGTAAATGATACAAGACTGGGAGTTCATAATCATAAATATTAATATTACAAAATTCTTCCAAAATTATCGGACAAACTAAACTGATTATTAGAGATGTGAAGCAGGAAACCCGCAGACTGTATGTAGCCTTCATTATAGGCGAGAAAGCAAATCCATTCAACAAGAACTAATATCATGTATGATAAAGAGAATATTACATTTTGTAAACATCCTTTAAGTTCCATTCTGTTTAACAACATTCTATCTGATATCATTCATTACTACTTACATTATGCATATAATAAGAAATATCAGTATATCACAGGCCTGTTTACCGACATCATATGCCACTCAGTGTACACCAATCAAACATCATCATAAAGTGAATCACTAATGTGATTGGAATCATTACAATTATCAGTTGATTACTATAATCCCAAACGTAATAGAAGGGATATAGAGTTAACGAGTAGTTTTGAATATTGCCTTATTTGATGGTTATTATACATCATTTCAAACAAAAAAAGCGGATAAATGGTGAGGTATGCATATAATGGGCTGCGCAGAGGAAACACATTTACCAAGACAATGATGATAAATGAAGACGACTTTATATCTGTTGCGATCATTAACTTTCTGTGAGGTGAATTGAGAAGTAAATCACCCGTTAGACAGTCCCATGGTTCACAAGAAAGAACTTCACAGTAGACATTGTCCCGCCACCGATATATTTGTAAATGTCTTGAACCACATTCACAAAATAATGATATATTGATATATCGAGTACATTATATTTCATATAATTTGAATTCCTTAAAGTAGAATCATTTTAAATCATTAATAAAGTTTTTGCGTCAAACACTTACCAACTGTAATGGTCGCTAAATAAAACCGAATTTCCATGTTGCACTGAAATTCATTTCAATGGGTCTTATCACCAAGAGTACGTCGTCGATAACTCATAAAAAGTACTACAACATTTATCAGTCTTCTTTTTTATCGTCGTGAATTTGTTGATAAAAAGCAGTATATACAGATTCCTGTTTTTTATACAGAGTAAGTTATTTATAAAATGCAGTTTTTCGTGTAACAAGTTTAGAAATACAAATAAAAGACTATGACACTTATTTTTCTTCCTCAAAGTTTACTGAATTTATTAATGATGCCTAAACTGTAACTTTCTTATTGGAAGTTTATCGTTAAATCAGTTATATCGATGTTTCATTTCTATACTGTGATATAGACTTTACAAATCAAATTGATAGTTTCTGAGAATATTTGTCATGTGACATGTGAAATCCATAACTAGGGATATACATGAACATAACTACATTCAAGATTCATCTTGCTTTGAATGATTTTCATCATCATTTTTGCGCGATTTTCTCTTTTTTCTTTTCTTCTTTTTCCCTTCCGTAGATATGTTTTCATTCCCTGTCAAACCGTCTATTTTCGGAAGTGCATTGTTTCGTTTTTCAGGAATAAATATATCAATGTTAGTTTTGCTTGGAGCAATCAAATTTCTCTCAGACGGGGTTATAACGAAGATGTCCCCAGGATCTGCATCTGTGTCTCCATTCTCGTCGCTCACCTTAATTAACACACGAAACATCTGTTAATTTACACAACAAAGATGGTCCGATCTGTGGTAGTTAATTAATCGTGGCTTAACTTAAACTATTATACATGGTTGGGTGAATGCGTAGGGAGATGCAATTTTATGATTGTATGAATGGATAGGGGGATGTAATTTCATTTTTGGGTGGATGTGTGAGGGGATGTAATTCTATGGCTGAGTGGATGTGTAGGGGATGTAATTTTATGGTTGGATGGATGGATAAGGGGATGTAACTTTATACTGGGTGGAGGGATAGGGGAATGTAATTTCATGGTTGTGTGGACGTGTAGGGGTTGTAATTTATGTTGGGTGGATATGTAGGGGGATGTAATTGTATGGTTGTGTGGATGTGTAGGGGGATGTAATTTTATGTTGGGTGGATGGATAGGGTATGTAATTTTATGTTGGGTGTATGGATAGGGGATGTAATTTTATGTTGGGTGGATGGATAGGGGATGTAATGTTATGTTCGGTGGCTGGATAGGGGAATGTAATTTCATGTTGGGTAAGGGATAGGGGCATGCAAGTTTATAGTTGGGTGGATAGATAGGCAATGTAATTTCATGTTGGGTGGATGTGTAGGGGGGTGTAATTTTATGTTGGATGGATGTGTAGGGGGGTGGTGGTGTAATGTTATGTTGGGTGGATGTGTAGGGGCGGTGGTGTAATTTTATGTTGGATGGATGTGTAGGGGGGTGTAATTTTATGTTGGATGGATGTGTAGGGGGGGTGGTGGTGTAATTTTATGTTGGGTGGATGTGTAGGGGTGGTGGTGTAATTTTGTGTTGGATGGATGTGTAGGGGCGGTGGTGTAATTTTATGTTGGATGGATGTGTAGGGGGGTGTAATTTTATGTTGGCTAGATGGATAGGGGATGTAATTTTATAGTTGTGTGGATGTGTAGGGGGATGTAACAATTTCATGGTTGTGTTGATGGATAGAGGAAAGTAATGTTATGTTGAGTGGGTGGATAGGGGGATGTACTATTATGTTGGGTAGATGGTTTGGGGGTTGTAATTCTATAGTTGTGTGGATGTGTAGATGGATGTAATTTTATGGTTGTGTGAATGAATACGGGAATGTAATTCTATATTGGGTGGATGTGAAGGGGGTGTAGTGTTATGTTTGAAAAGTTGTTATTCACTTTTGGCAGTTCTCTAGAAGAGAGATGAATAAAACAATCGAATAACTTCCTTTACACTCTAGCTGCAGTATAAAAACGTTAGAATTCTATTACAAATTTTACACAATTAATTTGATTAATAATTTAACATGGCTACGGAAACTAGCGAACTATATTAAAGCTGGGAGGTTTTAGCTCGAATGGGGCTTTTACAAGAAAAAGATAACGAAAGTAATCAATTCCATAAAAAAATGCAGCATTTTGAAGGTGAGATCAGGTGCCTAGGAGGAGAAAGAAGATATAAACACATATACATGTGATATAATATATTGCTTCATAAATGTGTAAAGCTGACAATGCAGAAAGTGGAGTCATCCCTTTTGGCATAAAGTTGAGTTGATAGCTTGCCGTTAACATCTATGTTCAATAAAGTATCCAATATAAAGCAGATATGGCAGACTTGAGTCTACCTTTAATTTTGAGTTTCGGGATAAATCAAAATAACATACATGGAGGAAAATGAATATTGTTAATAGATAAAACGTCGTCAGTATATCTAATGTCGAATTGATGGCCACGGCAAGAGATTTTTTTCTTTTCATGTAGTAGCTTTTGAATAAATTCTGCATTATAAAAATATCAAAACAGGTCAGCTAATAAAGGAGCACATTTCGTTCCATGGGGATTACAAAATACTGTTGGAAGATTGATTGATTGTTTGTTGTTTTCCGCCACACTCAACAATTTATTTTTCAGTTATCTGTTGGCGTCCAGATTTTATTGGTGGAGGAGAGAACCCACATACAATGTACCCGGGAAGAGACCACCGACCTCTCGAAAGTAAACTGGCAAACTTTCTCACATATATCTTTGCGAGCGGGATTCGAACCGGAGCCGACTAGAGGTGAGAGGCATTGTGATTTTGAGCGCGATGCGCTAACCACTCGGCCACTGAGGCCTCCTCCTGTTGGAAGACCTGATCACCAAACACCACGTGAGGAACTCTAGCATGTTTTTCATTCCAACTTCAAAAAGTGCATAGAACCAGAGTAGTGTTTATATACAAAGTATTTTTAATGACTGGTCACAATTCGGTGTTTTATTTTTCTTGAATAATCAGCTGTTTCTGATGCCAACCCCCCCCCCCCCCCCCCCCAAACCCCTCATTGTGCGGAATGGTTGTTTAAAGTGTTGAAAATTTATACCTTTTGATGTTGTCGATTAGAGAAAAGTTTTGTGAATTTAAATTCTTTAAAAGTTCTTTGGAAGTTTTGAGAATCCACATCTGATTTATACCACGTTTCGCATTGTTGTGGTACAATACATATGAAGTTTCTCCTTCTAAATAATTAACATAATAACCTAATATAATAATATAGGAACTTGTTAGAACATTATCTGGATCTAGCAATGTATATCTGTTTGTAGGCCCCTGTGGGGATACGGGTTAGAACAGGTCCTCAGTACCCCTTGCTTGTCGTAAGCGGTGACTAAATGGGACATCCTTCGGATGAAGCCGCAAAAACTAAGACCCCTTGTCACAGCAGGTGTGCACGATAAAGATCCCTCTCTGCTCAAAGGCCATAAGCGCCGAACATAGGCCTGGGTTTTGCAGCCCTTCACCGGCAATGATGACGTCTCCAAATGATTGAAAAATCCTCAAGAGGGACGGTAGGCAAAATATAAAATCGATACATCTGTTTGTAAAGTTTTGCAATCCAGTATAGGTATGGTAACTCACATTAATTCGTCCCATTGACTGGGATATTAAATGTGTTTAAAACTGATGTGATTTTGAACAATTTCGTCTTTTGAAAGGAAACTTAGGAAAGGAAATGGCAAGTCTTACAATATGTAAAGATACCAAAGGCATAAACATTGAAAATATAGACACTTGAATGCTTAGAAGTTATTTCTAAGAGGTGGGTCTGTACATCTCTCTGTTCTATCCAGAAACTAATTCCTAAATAAATACTTTTGGTCTCCATGTGTGGTATTAAAGCCAAGTTAGTTTAAAATACAGTTGTAATGATGAGTCTTGCAAACAAACTAAACCAGTGTTTACAAACCTATCTAATTCTTTCATCAATTCTGGTTCATTAAACAAAGAAAGATAGGTGGTATGCAATTTTGTTTTAATGTGTCTACTACGAGATTTTAATATTCCTCTTATTTCATATTCAGCCTTCATTCACTTAGCATAATCATTACAGAGATGAATTTCTGTCGCTGATTGAAAGATCAGGGCTCTTTGAATTTCGGACCATTTTAGTTCCACTATACCGACATCTCCAGTAACGATATATTCTGCTGGACTATATTTGAAAGAACATGCAAGAGGATTTTGTATAAGATGGTCTACATCTTGGCACTGTAAACTTTGTTTCCAATCAAAAAGTTAGGATGCAGTAATAGAAGTATATTTGTAGGAAATATAGGGTGCAGACTTTAACTCGAAATATGACGTGGAATGTTGCTTCTGTTGCCTTTGTTAATGAATTTAAGTTTAAGGAACCGACGGCGGGATTTGAAAGTATTATGATACATAACAAGCGGTGGTTTAAGAGCGTGCGATGGCAAGGATTCAGTCTGTATTGAGGTGTTGAAAATTCCAAGTAATGACTAGCTTTGACTTCGTCAAATTTATTTATATAAAACTTTCAATGGAACAGAGTAAAATTTGGCATGAATGCTATGCAGACGTTGTTGACGTATGGTAAAAGGGAATGAAACGCGATATCGTGAATATTCTGCTTAATTTAACAGATGCTTCAGGCTAAAGTTTGAGATGGATATTTTAAAATACAGAGAAATACATGAGGGTATGAAGTGACGTACTATATTTATCTGTATTCATACGCGCATTGTTTACAACTGCAGTACATTCATGAGGAAATAACATTACAATTTGTACAGATATCAAAGGCAAAGACATTTAAAATGTAAAAACTGAGATCTAAGACTTGAATCGTGCCCAGTCAATCGAAGGTGTTTCTAGGGGGTGGGTCTGTAGCTCTCTTTTCTATCCAAAACTAATTCCTAGATAACTACAGCTCTGTAACTATAATACACACATCTATTCAGAAATATTGGCATTGTTGGACTTCTAGGTAAATGAAATCACTAAAATGATTATCTTACTTTCTGCTTTCTTTTGTGTCTTTTGTACAGAACGACTGCAATCACGACACCAGCAAGGAGTGCTATGATTATGGCAATCCACCAGGGTGCTGAAGTAAAATGAAAATAACATGAAAAGGTCATGTGTAATACGCAGTATTAAAAATATTTGATGTTTTAATTTTCAGTAGATTTTTATGATTTTTAGAATTCATCATACAACCCAATGACTAACGGAACACATATAGGATGGACTGATATATTTTTGATAACCTAGTTGATTCCGGGTCACAATTTGAACTCTGTACAACAGTAGTTGTACAAATTGTATGCATCATCGGTAAAAACATACTTGTCACATGAAGATCTTTGATACAACCATACTGATATAGTCTAATGTAGAGCTACTTTTCCAAACACATTATCCCGTTTGTATTCTACAATATTCCTGTAATTTTCCACCTCTTTATATCAATTTACATAACGAGATGGTGAAGGAACCCTACAAACAGAGGTAGACATGGCGAATCAAAGAGTCTTTATAGCGTCCATGTACGTATATTAGAACCTACATGTGTTATACTATTTCTTTAGTAATAATAGCATAATTTGCAGACGTAGATAATCAGTTCACCATTGTTATAAACTAGTATGTTTTCTGAATATTTCATCGCAACATATGACTAAACGGGTGTCTTCTCACTTAGCCGAAATCTCCCCACCCCCTCCCCAAAAAACTGTGTTAGCTAAGTTGAGTGATAATAATTTGCAGGTGTAGATCAAAGGATTATAATCACTGGACGTTTACATAATCACAGAAAGCCTATAAAATCACAGAAAGCCTATAAAATCACAGAAAGCCTATAAAATCACAGAAAGCCTATAAAATCACAGGAAGCCTATAAAATCACAGAAAGCCTATAAAATCACAGAAAGCCTATAAAATCACAGAAAGCCTATAAAATCACAGAAAGCCTATAAAATCACAGGAAGCCTATAGTCTGTTTTGAATACCACAGTATAATACCACAGTATAATCTGAAGTCATTTTCGTTTATCACGAGTGTAAAGATATGTGGATAGGAAGGATTACTTTGTTAACTGAACATTTTGTTGTATGTTGTGTTTCTGTTATTTTCCTTACATTTTATCTATTGTAAAGTTCTCAGTTGGAAACATCTTACGTAATGAACGTTTTTATCCTTTTATTACTGGCATTTTATGTGCTGATTACATCATACCCTGCCTTTTTTCTCTACACTTTGTAAATCAATCATCATAATTACGTCTCAACTAGACTAAAGTACAAAGTTTTAACTGGTTGATTGTTTGATTGATTGTTTGTTTGTTTGTTGCACGTCCCGTCGTGAATTTTTCACTCATATTGAGGCGTCACCAGCTGAAGTACCACAAATTTAGACCTATGCTTAGCGCTCAGGGCTGTAGCAGTGATGGGTTCTTTAACGTGCCAACGCCTACTGTGAGACGGGACCTCCGTTTTTAAGGTCATATCCGAAAGACCCATAATTCTAACTTCTAAATGCCGAGCGTTTGGCGAAGGAGCAATCACTACCTATATATCTAATACAACGTGTCTATTATAGATAACGAGAACGAGGAAGTTACACGTTTGAATTTAAACATAGATAAGAATGTTAGGTAGAGCCAACATCATGTCCAATCAATCCGTGGGAAATAAATGAGTTTTAGACCAATGCAAGGACAATAAATGAGTTTTTGTTAGACCAATGCACTGACACACTTTCATATGATGAAGATTGATACATGTTGTTGTACTTAGCTGGCCTGAAGTGACTAAACACTGCACTATGAAAGGAGACAAAAGATACAGACATTTAAAGTTTGTTTGTCTGTCATATCACCTTTATTGTTTAAGTGTAATTTTTTCCTCTTTGAAAAACAACAACAACAACAAAAAAAACAAAAAAAAAACAAAAACAAAAACAAAAACAAAAAACAACAAAAAAAAAAAAAAAAGAAAAGAAAGAAAGAAAAAAAAAACAACAACAAAAAAAACCCCATAAAAAAACCCAACAACTCAAGATGTGTTTTTGAAACACTAATGCTCCCGTATGACAGCAAAGTATGATCACAAGGTCAAAACATTTGGTCAAAAAGAAAGGTCCTGTCACAAGGAATACACATGTAAAATATAAAAGACCTATCACCATCGATACAAGTTATGGCGAAAATTCCGCGGACAAACAGATAGACGGACAAACCAAAAGTTATACACCCCCGAAAATTTACAGTATGATAAATAAATCCATATTGGAAACACAATATCAATAGTAAGAAAAATGACGTACGTGATGGCGATGAGTTTGTTCCCGATATATCTGAGCTAAGAGCTACAAAAGAAAGAAAAAACTGACATAAATGCAGTGTATGATACAATTACTTTTAAACTGAGTACTATACAGTAATTTCTTTTTTTCAGAGGGCAGATATTACAAGTTGTCAGGTCTGACAGCTTTAATTTTAATTATGCTTAATGACAGCGGAAATTATGAATCTAGTTAATGTATTCAACTATGAGAATACCACTGGACATCGTGGACCCGGAACTACCGTCTGGAAGATGCCCCACTCTGCAATTCTCGTCGATGGTTAAACCACAGGTAATTGTCAGTGTCTGATTAGCTGAAATATACAAACACGTTTAAACACTCTAACATCGATATTTCAATGTTCCTGTGAATTATTTGTTCAGATGAAATAAGGAGCTTTAGAAAAGTCAACTAAGTGTGAGGAGCTGATATCAAACAGTATCATTGTCTTCTTATTTTTCATATTCATGCCAAGTTTGTATTTTCATTATTGCAATTATACGTAGATTTTTACTAACATTTGCCCGCATTCATATAGATATATGAATAGTTTAGATGTGTTTCAGATTTTGACCTATGTATGGCGCTACTTAGTATTTAGGGTTCTTCCCCGAGCCAACGCCTATCTTGACATTGCAGCATGTAAATAAGGTCACATCCGAAAGACCCGTGATTTTCACTTTTAATGCCGGGCGATAGAACAGTCGGCGATTCCGATTTCAAACGCCTTAGATTTACTTGCCACGGGGATTAGTAATTGAATCCACTAACCACAATGTAACTGCGGCCGTCCTGTATTTTTATGTTCAGTATTATTTGTACAGCGTTAAAGAAATATTGCAGTATGATATTTAATATGTTCTGTAACATGTAGTGGTCTGCCATACAAGTGCAGACCAAGCCCGCCGTTGCATAACTTGCGTGATCAAGAGAGAAACTCTAACCACATCACTAGAAAAGCTAACTCTCTAGCGATGCAGTACAGCTTCCCCTCGCTCAGGGAAGCTTCGTTCCAACAATTAGGATGGGTTCTCTCTGAATGTTTCGATGACAATCATTGTCGTCATCTCACCGGTCCATGTCCTTTCCCGAGTTGCGAAGAGACTACCTTCCACCAAACCCCAGAATCACTACGCTGCCGCCATTTTGTAACGTACAGCGATCACCCATCCAAGGACTAATCACGCTCGTTTAACTTGCGTGATCAAGACAGAGACACTACCACATCACTAGAAAAGCCAGATCTCTAGTGAGGCAGTATAAGGTCCCTTTATACTGTCCGCTACATTATTATACCACTGTTATTGATTCGCAAATCCGATTGGCTGATGGGAAATCTTCAGAATTCAGTAATGACTTGTTTACTTCAATAATGGCCTCCGAATCACTGCACATTCATAATATTGACATTATTATTAATGATCGCTAAATATAACCGCGAATGCATTGATTAGAAATAATATTATATGGCGTGAATCAAACATCTAGACTTCCGACAGCTTGTTATGCAGACGCTACGCCCTCTTCTTTTTGTGCACTATTTGCGTCATGTCAGGATCTCTTTTGTAAACAACTACGAAGGCTACATATTATCACTGAGATGGTTTGAGTATCTTTATACATGTAATGTTACAGAGGTAAGAATTATACTAAATTATTTCAATAAATCATTTTTTTTTTTATTTCTAAGTAAAGATAATTTGAATTATCTTTGAATTTTTAAATTTGGTCAAAAATCTCACTTCCATGGTTGAACTTTACGATTGATTGATTGTTTATTTGTTTTACGTCTTGTTGAGAATTTGTCATTCATAATGAGACGTCACCAGCTGTAGGTGAAGTACCACAAATTATGCTTAGCGCTCAGGGCCTAAGTAATGAAGTAATGAGGTTATTTAACGTGCCAACGCCTGCTGCGACAAGTGACTCCATATTTAAGTCATATCCGTAAGACCCGCGATGCTCACTGCTAAATGTCGAGCGCTTAGCGAAGGAGTAATCACTATCTATGCTTAAATCTTAGGGTTTGACGCGATCATGGCGTGAGGGGGCTCATACTCCTGGTTACGAAGCGAACATGCTCTTACCACTTAGGTACGATGTGCGTTACAAATATATATATATATATATATATATATATATATATATATATATATATATATAGAATATAAGAATTGATCACCCGTGATCAGTTCAGCTTTGGAAAATGAGCACACGAGACCTTGTGGACCCGATCTCGTATTTCTATGTCGACCTGATAACGGGTGATTAATCGTATAATGATACATGAATAATTAATAAATAATATTTACACTGTAAGTTAATCATGATTGTAATCATTGTGAAATTGAACAGCGATCAATATCATAAACTATAGATAGAAAATTGAAGCCAGGGCAAACGGGCCTAAAACACAGGAAGTGGGGCCAAGTGCCTATGAGGAATAATAGCCATCTCCTGTTCGCTAGTCACACCCACCGTGAACCCTTTATCTTTATCAAATGAACGGTGTAATCCGTAGTCAAAACAAATATTTAACGAACAATAGTGTGAAACACATTATATCAGATAACCTTCCACCTAATGTCTTTATGAGTGAAAAATTCTGAGCGGGACGTTAAACAATATACAACGAACCTAATGACAAGTTGTATTTATAAAAACGATTATGATAATGGCCATAAATTTTGCGAAAATCTACTTTAATAGAGGCTGTTGAAACCCTTGTAACATGAATTTATTTATCGTTAGATTGTTTCAGTTTAAAAATTGATCATACGCAAAACATTCTTTCGCGTTTGGAATCAGTTCAGAGACATAAACACCATATGAAGGTGATGCAGTGTAATGGAATATTGCTACAATGAATAAAGGAAGTTGACGAAGGAGAAGCTGTTCGTCATAAAGTTGAGTTGCAAATTTGTAGCTAACATCCATGTTCAGCAAAACATCCAAATATTAAACAGACGTGGAAGGCTCTGTGGTGACTTTTATTTCGAGTTTACTGGGATATATCGATTTGACATATGAATATAGTAGATATTGTAAATAGATAAAATTTTGTCGATGTATTTTAGAACTAAGGTGAAAGCCACAGCAAGAAATTTCATCTTTAGCATCGATCCCGTGAGGACCCGGGTTAGAACAGATCCTCAGTACTCCTTGCTTGTCGTAAGAGGCGACTGAATGGGGCGGTCCTTTGGATTAGACCGCAAAAACCGAGGTCCTCTGTTACAGCAGGTGTGGCACGATAAAGATCCCTCCGTGCTCGAAGGCCCAGAGCGCCGAGCGTAGGCCAAAATTTTGTAGCCCTTTATCGGCAATGGTAACGTCTCCAGTGAAATATTCTCGAGTGGGACGTTAAACAATATACAATCAATCAATCTTTTGCATCGAAAAGCACAGAAAGCATGCTGAACCCATCCGTGTATAATACAATGGACAAAATTGTAAATTTCTAAAGGTAGTCAAGATCTTTGTTTGAATCCAAAGAGGCAAGATGAAATATACTATATATACTAATACAATTAAAGTACTTATCATCCCCTTTACCTCTGTTATAAATGAACATATGGACTTGTAACTCATTTTAACTTCTGCTTTATATGCCGAGTTACCTAAACAATTGGTCCAATCATCCTATGACCCCACTTGTTCTTTTTCCTTTCATTTACTTTCTTTTTCTTGAAAATAAGTACACGTATATTGAACATTATCAGAAGCTTATTAAAAATATATTACAATAATTTGCTCTTCAATGATATCGTGAAGTTTGTGCAAGTTTGAGTCACCATGTTATATAGAAGACTCGGATTTGATATTCTTACATTTTATTTGCGTTGTGGTCTGAGTAATACTTACACACAAAACCGATCCAGATTCTTCCCGTTGCATTTGTTTTATACGAAATAAAAAACTTATTCTTCAGATTGAAAACATTTCTGATCTGGTATTTGTTGTTTATGAGTGTAATATTCTTTAAAACACGACAGTTTTCAGTGTCCTTGAACACAACATTTGCGGATCCAGGTAACTGAACATCAATTGAAACAACTTGTACCATTTCCATTGTGTCCATGCCTTCGATTTCACACCATTCGTCAAAATTAAAATGGCGGAATACACCAGGATATCCATTAGATTGAAGATACACACTGTGATTCCCCTCCTTTTTTTTACTGGTTGAACCCATATTCATGATCTTATTCTCTAAAATTAAAAAAAATGTGATACATTGTATTACTTAATGTAATTCATAATTTGCAACTAACACAGAATGATATCGGCATATTTTGTACATATTTATACATACAAAATGGACACTTACTGTCAATACAGAAATAATCGACTTCCATGTAGTTGTTATGGGAAGGAAACACAGTCTTATTACAAACCGCCAATACCTCCATTCTCTGGACACGAACCGGCGCCGCACATTTATTGTATCCTGTGCAGACATTCTGTATCACATAAGTATAAGATTCGTTGGCCGTGTTGTTGTAAGTTACCTTGCAGTCATTCCCTCTGTCCTCTGTACAACATCTGCTGAAGAAGTTATAATCTGGTGCTGACAAGACTCGAGAACAGTTCTGTGACGTCGGTTTGGTGGCCGCCTTTACCGCTAACACCGCTATTACACTGCCAGGAACACCACACTGGGAATTGATAGTGGAATATTTTGTTTTACCTGACGCATAACAAGCGCTATCAGTACTTAGAGGATCTGGAAGAATCAGTTGCGATCCGATGGAAGTCCCTGCAGGGGGTAATTAATCGAGAAATGAATGAATAAATAAATAATCAAAATAAGAAATGCACATTCAATTGAGCAGAGAAGAATTAAAAAAAGTACCTGTAAAAATCCATATAATACGAAAGAATGTCTCCAGATTCATTTTAGAAATAATTTCTTTTCAACAAGTTAGGAATCGTTTCTGTGTCCATTGATGTTTTATCAGTAGTTTATTCTACGCCTTTTAAAATCTACCCTCACTGTTTGTATTCTCCAACCTTCTGATTTATTAGACTTTTCCTTCGTTTATCAGTTGGTGTCAAAATAGCAAATACAACTATTTTTGGCATTTAAAACAATATCTTATCCTTCACTGGAAACTTTTACATAACTATAATTATCAATGACTCAACACGAAAACATATTTTACGTGTGATTGAAGAACTATTAATTTTTACACTGTACAATTTGTGATTACAAAGTAAAAGCTTGTCCCATGATATGAAGGCTGTCAAAGTTCACAAAGAAGAAATAAACTTTATTTTACATAACCTCTGCGAAAGTTAGTTGCTAGATGTCGAAAGGATTTCATCATTTCACATAGTCGACAAACTGATCAATCAACAGTGACAACAATTACCGATAGAACAATGTAATACAACTGTTGGGATATTTCAATCATTATTTTAATATTACATCACAGTAATATGTAATAAATACAATGACTTTATGATGTTTAGATATGATATTTCATTTTTCAAAGGAAAGGGAGTACCAAATAGGAAGTAATTTTTTTTAAATCAACTATTGTCTCATTAGAAGTTATCTTGATTGGTCATCGCATTGAAAGTTACCATCTTGACTTGATTGTCGTCTTTCCTACTCTTTTGATAAAATCTCAATGGCATTACTGATTTCTTAATCAGCATACAAGTGTATGCATAAATTGTTTAACATATACATGTAAATATATAAATGTACAATTGGTACGTAGATACTATAACACATACATACAGTTTATTTTCAAATTTCTATTTCAGATTTTATTTTTAGTTTTTCTTCTTCTTTTAGGTATCAGATTGTAATATTATTGTAGAGATTAATTTGCAGAGAAATACTTAATTGACTTTAATGTATTTTAAAACGTCTTATCTTCATACCTTTTAATGCTATTAGAGAGATACTTTTCAGTTTTATTTTCAACAGTCTATCCGTGCCTTATACCCTATGGTGCACCAATCCATCTGACACGTGAATTGATTATGTATTTCTCCAAGAGGTATATTGAGATGCTTTTTGTATCTATGATGAGAAAAAGTCCAGAAAACTATTTGACGTATTTTCAGCCCTAACGTACGTCACCAATTACGTTGAAATGTGAACAGGTTATATATTTTTCCGAGAGAAATTTTCAAGACAATACCTGTATCCATAACGAAAAAAAAATCTGAAAAATCTACATTAACCCCTCAAGTGGTGCACCATGCCCTGGTGCACCAATCCATTTTAATGCAATCTAAACTTGTATTTCTCCGAAAGGAAAGTTATGACTAAAGTTCAGGGCATTATCCATATCTATAACGAAAATAAGTCCGGAAAACTGTTTGACCTACTTTTAGACGTAAAGTAGGTCATGGTGCACCAATCTAGCTAAAATGCAAACTCGGTCTTACGCTTCTTGAGGGAAAAATGTAACCAAATTTCAAAGATGTACATGCATATGTTGTGGAAAAAAGTCTGGAAAACGTGACCTTGCACTGACAAACGGATAGACCAATCCAGCTGAAATGCAAACTGAACTTCCAAGAGGAAGCTTCTGACTAAATTCCAGGGCAATATCTGTATCCGTAATGAAAAATGTCCGGAGAATTGTTTGACCTACTATTCGCTCTACAGTAGATCAAGAACAGACCAATCCAGCTTATATGCAATCTCACTCTTACGCTTCTGGACGGAGAAATTGTGACCAAATTTTAAAACTGTACATGCATCCATTACGGAAAACATGACCTCGGACGCCAGACGGACACGCGCACGGATAGCTGACGACGGGCGTTTAAAACCATACACATAAAAAGAGGCCCATGGACAACATCGCTTAACATAAATTCACACAACATAGGGATGTCTCAACACAAATACAACTAGCATTACCTTTCTGTTCTGAAGGTAATTGATGTTTGTTTGTTTGTTTGTTTTACGTCCCGTCGAGAATTTTTCACTCATATTGAGACGTCACCAGCTGTAGGTGAAGTACCACAAATGTAGACCTATGCTTAGCGCTCAGGGCCGTAGCAGTGAGGGTTCTTCAACGTGCCAACGCCTACCGTGACACGGGACCTCCGTTTTTAAGGTCATATCCGAAAGACCCGTGATTCTCACTTCGTAATGCCGAGCTCTTGGCGAAGGAGCAATCACTACCTATTTTTCGTCTTAGGTTTGACGCGGCCATGGCACGAGCGGGTCTCGAACTCACGACCTCCCGGTTACGAAGCGAACGCTCTAACCACTGAGCTACCGCGACCGGTAATTGATTTTGGTATAAAATGAAAAGTCTTGTTTCACACACACACACACACACACACACACACACACACACACACACACACACACACATTTTAAAAGTAACTCAAACTCCATGGTCAAGATCACAAGGTCAAAAATCACGACATCACATCAAAAGTCTTTCCACAAAGAATCTATATACGAAATATAAAACTTTTACCATAAATAGTCCAGGAAATAATTTTTTAAACTAGATTACTTTTTCTTAAAATAAGTCGAATTCCAAAGTCAAAAGGTTAGAACGTTGCCAGCCAAAAAGGCTTTGTCGCAAAGAATGCTTATATGACATATGGAACAATAGGAGTAATACTATAAGCATTATAGGAATTACTATATATAAATATTACTATAAGGAATCTATAATAATAATACTATCCTTTATTTAAAAAGGATTGCACAGTTAGTTATACAAACTAGTTTATATGGTGGTCATGTCTTTTAACACCCATGTATATATATATATATATATATATATATATATAGAGAGAGAGAGAGAGAGAGAGAGAGAGAGAGAGAGAGCAATATCATAAAATATGAAAATATCAAAGATCCTTTCCATACAGAAAAGAACTAACTCAGACGAAACCTACTGGTCGCGGTAACTCAGTGATAGAGCGTTCGCTTCGTAACCGGGAGGCCGTGAGTTCCAGCCCGTCTCGTGCCATTGTCGCATCAAACTAAATACGCTACGTCCCGTCGAGAATTTTTCACTCATATTGAGACGTCACCAGCTGTAGGTGAAGTATCACAAATTTAGACCTATGCTTAGCGCTCGGGGCCGTAGCAGTGAGGGTACTTTAACGTACTCTATATAAATGAAAAGGCATGTTAAAAAAGCAGTATTTATTTAAAAAGAAATGCGATTTGAAAACATGTTAAAATATGATACTAAAAATGTCTAGATATCACTGTGTATATTTATTTTGTTTGTTTGTTTGTTTTTTATTTATAGTCGCCTGAGCAATTTTTCAGCTATCCGGCGACTGTCACTATTACCGGTGACGGGGCTGCAAATTTAGACCTCTGCTTAGCACTAATGGCCTTTAGCAGTGAGGGTTCTTTTACGTGCCACACCTGCTGCGGCACGGGACCTCCGTTTATAAGGTCCCATCCGAAAGGCCCGTGACTCTCACTTCGTAATGCCGAGCTCTTGGCGAAGGAGCAATCACTACCTATTTTAACGTCTTAGGTTTGACGCGGCCGGCCCGAGCGGGGCTCGAACTCACGACCTTCCGTTCACGAGGCGAGAACCATCATCATCTAGTTATAATTTCGTACAATCGATTTTTTCTTCACAACTTTTGATAACAACCAGTTTCATGTAGGAGTCCTAAAATTTCATTTGGATGATTGATTGTTTGTTTTACGTCCCGTCGAGAATGTTTCACTCATATTGAGACGTCACCAGCTGTAGGTGATGTACCATAAATTCAGACCTGTGCTTAGCGCTCAGGGTCGTAGCAGTGAGGGTTCTTTAAACGTGCCAACGCCTACCGCGACGCGGGACCTCCGTTTTTAAGGTCATATCCGAAAGACCCGTGATTCTCACTTCTAAATGCCGAGCGTTTGGCGAAGGAGCAATCACTACCTATTTTTCGTCTTAGGTTTGACGCGGCCATGGCACGAGCGGGGCTCGAACTCACGACCTCCCGGTTACGAAGCGAACGCTCTAACCACTGAGCTACCGAGAATGATTTTAGATGAGTGTATTATTATTAATCAAATTTTATCCTCATTCTGTTTTTTTTGATGAAGAGAGGCTTTGGCTTCTGGATTGAGAAGATGACGTGTCCATCTTCTCCTCTTCCAGAATGTCATATCTGTTATGAACAGATATTGGATCTCTCATCCCTTTTGGGATTCTATCAATTTCCGTGGTTGTTTTTAAAGGTTTTGTAGAAGACTCTGAGTCTTTGTCATTTTTTTCTCTGGTTGTTTATTAATTGGTTTTGAAGTGTTGGACACACTTGGTTGTGAGGCTTGGAGAAAGCAGAAGCAAGTTGTTTTGGTGAGGCAGTATCAACATGATCTTGAACAGCTGAACGAGAGTCATTTTGTTTGGGAGATGTCATTTCTGGATCTGTTTGGCAAGCAATCTCTCTTGTAGATTTCTTTTTTAACACAGCTGCATATGATATATTAGGATGGTGAATACTATATAATTTCCTTGCATCAGGGTAGCTAAGATGCTTTTCAACTTTTAGTTTCTGTATTTCTTTTTCTTAGCTAAGTGGTCAGATCTATGCTCGGCGCATAATTACCTACTAATACCTACATTCTTGATTTTGACACCCCCAACCCTACTGATAAAATTAAGATGGGATTTTACTGCTTGAAAGTAGAAACATTTATACCCAATCCTTTAGGTTGTTTTAACTGCCAAAAGTTTGGGCATTCATCAGATTGTTGCAAAAACAGAAAAGTATGTTTCAGATGTAGTTCTGAAAACTGTACAGCAGAAAACTGCAAAGGAGAACCCAAAAGTGTCACCTGCAGCGAAAACCACCCATCCTCGTCAAAACAATGCAGTGTTTGGTTGATTGATTGATTGTTTGTTATACGTCCCGTCGAGAATTTTTCACTCATATTGAGACGTCACCAGCTGTAGGTGATGTACCACAAATTTAGACCTATGCTTAGCGCTCAGGGCCGTAGCAGTGAGGGTTCTTTAACGTGCCAACGCCTACCGTGACACGGGACCTCCGTTTTTAAGGTCATATCCGAAAGACCCGTGATTCTCACTTCTAAATGCCGAGCGTTTGGCGAAGGAGCAATCACTACGTATTTTTCAACTTAGGTTTGACGCGGCCATGGCACGAGCGGGGCTCGAACTCACGACCTCCCGGTTACGAAGCGACCGCTCTAACCACAGAGCTACCTCGACCGGTTTAGTCGCCTCTTACGACAAGCAAGGGGTACTGATGATCTATTCTAATCCGGATCCCCACCGGATACATATATAAGGTAAGTTGACAATGGATAAATTGAAATCATCCCGTTTGTCGTAAAGCTGAGTTGTTATTTTAGCATCTAATTTCAATAAAATATCCAAGTAAGAAGCAGATATGGAAGACTATGTGGTATTTTTCATTTCAAGTTCACTGGGATATATCTAATCCTTAATGAAATCAATGCAAGAAAAGAAATCTAAGTTTTATACGCAGCAACTCCAGTTCTTTTAACTACATATATTCATGAAAAAAGTGAAGATACGGAAGAGTGATCAATCTCATAAATCTTATAAAGAATAAGACACCGTGGGGATCCGGGTTGTTAGAATAGATCCTCAGCACCTCTAGCTTGTCGTAAGAGGCGACTAAACGGGGTGGTCCTTCGGATGAGACCGCAAAAACCGAGGCCCCGTGTCACAGCAGGTGTGGCACGTTAAAGATCCCTCCCTGCTCAAAGGCCATAAGCGCCGAGCATATGCCTAAATTTTGCAGCCCTTCACCGGCAATGGTGACGTCTCCATATGAGTAAAAAATTCACGAGCGGGACGTTAAACAACACATAATCAATATAAAGAATAAGAATTGATAGCAAGCACAGACTCCTAGCCGAAAATCAGATGCCTACCAAGAGTAAGTATCCTCTTTCGACCGATCAAACCCGGCGAGACGTCATGTTCGTGTAAATGGGGTAATCCATAATTAAAATAGGTAAGTAAAGAACAGAATAACAGCGAGCGTGAAGCATGCCAGTCAGCAGTCAATTTATTGACAGATTGTATTTGCAAGTGGGATCAATAACCATAGCCTTTGCGAAATGCTGACTTTAAATGAACTTTTTATATTCTAAAATATTAAAGCAGAAGACTATGTCCAATCAAATCTGGAGATACTTACTCATGCATTCAACTTTCATAATAGTTATTGCGTTAAACAGAAACAAAGAACCATACACAGAATTGAATGGTAACATCTAATAGAGTGTGTTACATTTTAAGAAATTTTGATCATTTCTGTAAATTTTGACTCCACTCAAGCAGATGGATATACAGACAGACAGACAAATGGACAGATGCCGAAATAGTTAACCCACTGTTCACCACACATAGTAGGAGAGTCAATTTATACAACAAATTATAAGCACGAGGTGTACTATATAACACGCCTATTTCGAAATAAGAGCTCTTCTGTGAAGGAGGTAACATTGTAAAATGGATCTTTGAATGAGTGGACCTACAGTCAGTGAGGAAGTGTATTAATAGCGGCTTCTGTGTAAATATGTAAATGTAGAAAATACAAATAGTATCGAAAGAAATGTTTAACTAGAGTGGAAATATAAAACAATGTAATATTTGTAAATAACATCCTAGATATGATACGTATGAGCAACGAAATAACTTGATATAATAAGAATCCCATATACGCCTGAATACTTCTAATTTATTTAGTTTGTGAATCAGTCAAATTTGGGTGATAAAACTGCATATGAGAAACTTACAGAGCTCATTCATTTATGCATTCATGGATATTTCTTCCACATCCGCATGTAGATAAATTGTTTCACGCCGTACGATGTACGAGTTTTCTAAAGGGGAATAATTCAGATGTATCTCAAAACTCGCGGATTCAAAGGCATTTAACTGTATATAGTTTTGTAGCTATTACAATAATTATATAGTTACAGTATTTATTTTCTTTACCTGATAGTGTGCTTCACTATTTATTTTAATATTGATTTTTTTTATTATTTAAGAAGTAACGTTTTAGTTTGCAGGTAGTTTTAATGGTGATAAAACAATCGAAACAAGTATTAATTTGTAGAATCAGCTAAACGGATGAAGGAAAAATTACTTCTATTGTTTTGATATTCCCATAACATAAAAGGAGATTTATTCCTCGCGTTTATATTTTGTTATTTAACTAGACCACCTGCTTGTCAAAGTATTTATAGAGAGTTACAGGTATAAACAGTGATACATGTGAAAGTAATCATTACTGGTGGGTGCTGGTGAGGTCGTTGCTGGGGAATGTTCTGATCTACATCCATCTTGACTGGCTTTCCCACATGTAACTGCTAACGTTTGATTTGCTGGAATGATAAAAACCATAAATAAATTCCATTGAAATGTATTGACGATTTATTAAAGGTAGACGTATTTCAATTTTTTTTTTTTATTTAAACATTCAAAATCTTACGCCTAATGTTTATTCCGTAGAAAATAATCGGAGTTTTCCAATTTTGTTAGTTTATTCAATTATGAAAATTAGTGATGTCACAACGATACACTTAAAACTGTGAGGGATGTGTTTGAACCAGAAAAATATGATTTTTTTTTTGTTTCTTGACTTACATATAAATCCAATCCAGAACCGTCCCTTGGATTCACTTTTGTAGAAGACATTAAACGTCTGCGTCATGGTGAAACAAAATCCAATCTTATACTTATTGTTGTCTAGGTATGTCAGTCTTTTCACATCACGACAATTTTCAACTTTGTGAAACGATATATTATCAGTGCCAACTATCTGAATATCTATGGCAACTATTTGAACCGGTGCCGTTTCATTTGTAACGTGAATTCTACAAACTGCATCACCAGTAGAATGATGAGAGAAATCTGGATATCCCTCTGATTGTACATAGACACTTCCAAAACTTCTTACTGTGACATCCACCTCTGATAAAACGACGACTTTACTTTCTGAAATATATAAAAAAAAAAATGCAATATGTGGACTTCCTATTTTATAATTCATGTACATAATTTTTTTCTTAATACTTGAAATTTTCAAGTACAGTAAAGGTATATTAGTGAAGGAGTCCACAAAATCCCAGTTCTCCGAGAGCAAGCCTCTTTCCCAAGGCAAAGAGAACTGGGATCTAGCCAACTTCTTTAACTGTTATCTTTTACCGATACAAGCGACTATGTTGAGATAAAGACATTTTAACACCGGGATTTGCGAGATCCACTCGCCATGATTGTTGTCGTTTGGTACAGTAAACTTTGTTTTTCCATTTTATAATGGATATTCATGATTCCATTCGGAAGATATCAGATCTTTTTATGAGATAAGATGAAGTTGCTCATTGTTCCAAATAGGAATGTACCAATTCATCAAACTGCGGTTTCGCAGGGAAGCCAATCATTTTAATGATTTTCAAAGAATCAACAAAATATAACGATTTATATTGCTATAGTGAAAAATCAGTAAAGGTATAAAATGACATCAAAATGATAACACTTACTTTTAATACAGAAATAATCCATCGTCATATAGTTATTCTCAGAAGGAAAATAGTGGTTGTTGCAACTGGAAGATACCACCATTCGTTGGGCCCGAACAAGCTGAAGGCATTTACGATGGCCTGTGCAGGTTCTCTGTGCCTCGTAGGTATAGGAATCGTTAACAATGTTGCGATATAACACACTGCAGTCTTTTGTAACGTCCACTCTGCAGCACCTGTTGTAGAAGTTGTAGTCTATTGTGGAGAGGACTTGAGAGCAGTTCTGTGTCCAGGGTTTGGTGACTGCTCTCACTGCTGACACCGCTATTACACTGTCAGGGTCAATACATTCGGAATGGATTGTGGAATAGTCTGATATCCCCGAAGAATAACAAGCACTGTCACAGAAAAATGGCTCTGGTAAAATGTTTTGCGAGAATCCATCCAGGAAGTCTACAAAATACCAACTTTTATAACAGGCAGCGGTGATGAATAAAATAAATTGAAAATTACAAGTCAACATACCTGTATGTATCCACAAAAACATCATGAACAATCTCAGTCCCATCCTTATTACATACATTACATCCTTAGTACATACAGTACATGCTTCAGGACTATTAAACATTAGGTCAATTCTAGAATTTATCTTATCAGGAATATTGATTTTAAATGAATATGAATATTGCATCATATCCTAAAAGGTGACTGTGTGATTAATTTTAAAATGTCTTTGTTGTATATCAGACACCTTTTGACAGTTGAGATCTCGAATATGAGCAGGCATGTTGCTGTATGTGGTGACTCTGGTTATTGACCAACAAGAAGGAAATGTCCTCAGTATCATAGTGACAGTGCATAGTAAACTCTATTACACAACTTTAGAGAATACCGAAAATTAGTTAACTTCCGGGAATTTCAACTATATATTAAATACTATATTAAATACTTAAATATTATAAGCGATTTACGTAGAGCTTAGAGATAATTTGGATTAATCGTACTGACCTATCTGCATCTCGTGTTGTAATATGTACTATACAGAACAGCGCATGTCTAACAGAGTCAACCGTTTCAAATATTAATCCTTCTAGATAATTTACTAGGTAACAACAGCGTAAGCGCGATATTCTCTTAGTTCATATTCATACAAAATATCGTTTCTACATGCTTATCCCAATGCGTTCTCTTCTAAACCGTTATACAGGCTAGAACTAATTGAAGACGAGTCTCTTTATAACTGTGATAACCTAAATACAACCTCCAAGGTACAGGTACCTTGTGGCAGACATAAGTTGCCGCACTATACACACAGCAGTACATTGTGAAGAACAAAGAGCTCATCACAATCATGACGTCATGCAACAAACATGTATATGTTGCTTGTTGAGTTGTGGACATGTACCAAGGCCACTGGGATTTATGAAGAATGAAATTTAAACCAGAACTGTCTTAACGGGACTCTCACCCCCAGCAGGGCACATTCGATTCTGGAAAATAGTGAATTTGTGCTCATTGAAGAATGATATACTGTAGACAATGACAACATAACACACCCGTCAAAGTGAAAAGATCTCAATCAAAATAGCAAGAGCAAAATTTCATTATCCCAATAAGAGATCCGCAAAATTATAATGAAATCTGTTGGTCGGTGTTAAAGATATACTCTCGACAAATGATGTCTACGGATTGACAGACTGACAAGGTGATTCCAGGATACCCCCTTAAACTTTCTATGCGAGTGGGGGGGGGGGGGGGAGTAAAACTAAAACTATCAAATTGTCTCATGAGGTTTGTTCACAGATACATTAGTAAATAAATCATGAGGTTCAATTTATTGTGTCAAGTGAAAAAATCCTATGATTATTCATTATCACGCTTATTTTTGTGTTTGAATTCAACTCGGTGATGTAGAAACAACGAACATTGCTTTATGAACTCAAGTACTGTACGTTGGTATGTTTCATTGACTTATAAGCTTCGTGAATTTTGTGACATTTCGGGTTATTCAGTCCCATAACAGCGGTTTTAGTTTAATTACTTAGTCGAGTTAATTCACGGTACATAATTAATTAGATTGACATTGTACCGCTAGTGTTAGGTTTATCCGGTATACAGTACATGTACATACACGCACAATCAGTTTTTATTGCAAAATCATGTGATATAACAGCAGCAAAAAGACACATCAAGGAAAGTGTAATTCTATAATTTATTGTGGCAAAAAAAATGTTGGAGAAAGGCATTATTTCCTAAGCTTAAAGCACTCATGCTTTCCATTTACTGACAAGTCATAATATCTTAATTATTCTTTACAAATTCTTGATATAGATATTGACAAGGAAGTCAAAGAACACGTAGATCACTGCATCGAGTTGTTGGATTGTACAGGGATAATGATCTAAAGATTGGAGTTTACAGTTCAGAATTCATCTAATGCCGTGAAGACATACATTAGCAGCTTTATGGCATCTGCAATAAATTCCATGGATTACATGTTGTAAATCGATATTTGAAATTAAAGGAAAAACTAGAGTTTAGTCTCTTAATTGTGCCTAGTTTTATAACTATTATACATTCTTAAGTGTTTAGATGATAGTCTGATAGTCTATCAGATTTATTCATTCATTCAATATTTTATTCCTCTTTGCAAAGAGTACATAGTAAATACATATATTACATTAACAATAAATCATATGGCATACCATATATACAATTATGAGAGTGTGAGAACAAATAAGAAAGGAAAGAACATCACATGGATAGAAGTAGATAAAGAAAATACTAGTAAGGTAAAAAAAAGAACTCAATGTAGTACTAGCCTATTTTAGTTTTAATTACATATGTTTCTTTTGTACATGGCAAATACTTTTATTAGATAATTCCCACATAGAAGTAGTAAATATCTCTCTTCTTGGTTTGAAAGGGGATAGGTTGGGGCTTTACCTAACAAATATGTATAAAATTCTTCTTCATCAAGAGCACAGAATTCTGCACAGACACAGAGATCAAAGTTTGTAATATCTTCCCAAAATTTATCTCTGTTAGCGAGAAGGTTTGGACAACTACAGGCAATATTTTTGAATAAGTCGTCGCATTCAGAATTACAAAGCTGACATGTGCATTTATTATTTGAGGGGGGTATTGTCCAGAGTTTAGCTAAAGATTTTATGATTTTGGTTTCTTGTATTGACCACTTGATTTTCCAAATCCTTGGTAGCCCCTTTCCATCATGTAGTTGTGTAAAACGTGTAAAATCTGGGTCAAAATTTGTTCGATTAGTCCATTCACTGTTTTCGTAAAGAGAAATGGCGGATTTTACAGTTTTTTTCCAGGTAAGTTTGTTAGGAAAGGCACCAGATTCTAAGTAAGAGGTAAGATATGGCGTTAATGAATATTTATCCAGAATTAGTAGCATGTCATTTACGAAACCATGTGTGTGTTCTTTTTGGTTATACAAATATGTAAATAGTCTGAAGAGAAATATCTGTTTCGCCAATACATTGCGCGAGAAATTGCACAATTTTCCGAAAAACAATAATTTCTTTTTATCAATTTCAGATATGATAGGCCTTAGTCCTAGTAAACTTTCACACATATCTGACCGCGTTAGTATCATTAAGCTTTGGGTATCTTTGACAATGCAATGTTGAAATCGATGTAACATTTGAAGATCCTGTGTCTTAAGATTATTCCAAATTTCACATCCATATAAAGCAGAGGGAATAACTACTTTTTTTTTTATAAAGATTAGCAACAGTAACTGGATTAGAATTTTCTGAAGACAAGTGTTTTATAGAATAATAAGATCGTCTGCCTTTATCGCATGCATCCTTTGTTCTAGCGGAAGATTTTAAGATGGGAATTTTGAATAATCCCGAGATGATTGTATTCATTTTTTACAGAAATAATTTCGTCACCTATTAACCATTGATTTGAAACAGAATTGTGAGATTTTCCAAATACTAAAATAAAAATTTACATGACGTTTTTGCATTGAAAGAGAATCTCCCTTTACATGAAAAATTGTATGCTACATCCAACATATTTTGAAGTGAGTTTGGAGTTGAGGATAAACAGGCAATATCATCGGCAAGAGTTGGGGTGGATGATTCTATACTATAAATTCCAAA
The DNA here is from genome assembly GCA_024699665.1 of Ostrea denselamellosa. Classification (NCBI taxonomy): domain Eukaryota; kingdom Metazoa; phylum Mollusca; class Bivalvia; order Ostreida; family Ostreidae; genus Ostrea; species Ostrea denselamellosa. The sequence goes on along the minus strand of JAMZEH010000066.1, from coordinate 1,114,927 downwards.
GTTTTTATTTGTCTGACTAAGTTCGTTTAGTAAATCATTTATATAAACTGTATACAGAAATCCTAATAAGACACCGCCTTGTCGTATCCCTTGTTCAACTGGGAACCAGTCTGACTGGTGATAATTTACAATTACAGCGCTTTTAGTATCAATATGACAATCATCTATTGATGTCCATAATTTTCCCTTGATACCTATTTCATGAACTTTACAAAGCAAACCTTTTCTCCGTACTGTACCAAAGGCTTTTCGGTTGTCTAAAAACAAGCATATACACATGATTCTTTTTTCAATATGATGTAAAATTGTTTCCTGAAGGTTGAATGCAGCCGTAATTGAGCTTAAACCCTTAGGGAATCCTTGTTGTTGGATATTAGGATATTTTTTTTTAATCCTACGCTCATAATTCTCGAGTGGATAATTTTTTCAAATACTTTAAATATAGTAGACAATAATGATATAGGTCGGTAGCTGTCGGGAGAAGTTCTGTCTTTGTTTCCACTTTTAACAATTGGTACTATAAAACCTTGTTTCCACCCAGAGGGAATTTTGCCAATTTTTATTATATTGTTGAATAGTACACATAGATGTTTTGCTAATACATTTTTTCCATGAATTAAATGTTCTGGCACTTTTTATCACAGTGTGTACAATTTCTGTCAAATAGGTATTTATATCGTTTAAAGATACCTTATTTTCATGTAGTGAAATGTGGTCTAAATGAGTTTTTTTTGGTTGGTTACAGTAATTGATCTTTGTATCTGTGCATATTCTGTGTCATGCAGGCCATTTAGACGTGTTTGGTAATAATATATGGGGATTTTCCAAAATTTCAACCTTAGCTATTATTGGTAAGTGGTCTGAGGTGCTAGATATCACACCTTCCTCTATAACTGCATAATCCACAATACGATCTTTAAGGGATTCACTTACAATTATATAATCCAACCTAGTTTTACAAGGTACAAATGTATAAACATCTTGATATTGATTTGACTTATTAATAGTAATATCAGAATACATGTTATTTTTCATGAAAAAGTCTGTAAGTTCGGCTGATTTGTAAGGATTGGTCCTGTCAGCATCTTTTTGTAGTATGCTTCCATTCATATCACCAGCAAAAATAACATGACCATGATTTGAGTAGTTAGTGGATAATCCGTTAAGTACATTTAATATTTCTCTATATTGATCAATATCGTTTTCGGAAGGCAAATACACACCAAAAACATACACAGGGATATGTTTTGGAGTTTTCAAACAAATACCAACAACTCTATTGGAATTTTTGTGTACTGAAGATGTGTAAAATTCTAAGGATTTTTTGTATAATATTGCTACACCTCCTTTGCCTATTTCATTATTTTTTCCGATTTTTCAAATTTTGCTATATAAATATAATTTTTGTCAATGCAACTAAAGAATTTTGAACATGTTTCGGGTAACTTATGTTCTGAGATTACAGCAATATCAGAGTCGGATAGGCGTAAAAGATTTGTCAAGCATGCACTAGAGGACATAATTCCTCTGACATTCCAATTCAGTATGGTAAGTAACGTATATACATAGAATAAAGTACTGTACAACATGAGGTATTGTCTAAGATTTTTCATTACCAACGGTATGTCTATAAATTATTTTCACGACTTTGTTGTCGTTCGTGTGCATTTATCTATGGACGGCATTTGACTCCAGGAGGCCAGAAATAGTGCGCACATACTGTTTTACGTTCATCTTCAGGAACATAGATTTTTGCAGACAAACAGTCTGGATTATATTTTAACTGGGATAAGGACAGATACGTCACGCGGATGTTACTGTCTCGCACATAGTTGATAATGCCATCCCAAGTAGGTTCACAGTCTATGCCTGTTAAGTAAAATTTGGCATTTCTGCGTCTACGATGGGTTATTCCAAAAAACACATCTTGTTTCTGATTGGAATAGTCAGTTTTCTTTGGTTTAGATTCCTTTGCTTCAACTGACTTGGGCTTACGCGAAATATGCACTGGGATGGGAATGTTATCTGCATGATTTCTGTCTTTCGGTGTTGGACGGGGATTGTCACTTAATTTTACAATTGGTTCAGCGTGAGCTTCTATATGAGTTTGATCAGAAGGTTCATTTTGTACAAAGCAGCCTTGCGTATGTCGTATAGTGTTCTCTGATGTACCTTTATCCTGTGTGAAGTCTTTCGTCGGGCCTTGTGAATGATTACTAGACCACGAAGAGGATTCACTTGTCTGGGCCAAACTACATTGGGCCCTCGGCGGGGTAAATACCGTACTATATGATTTTGTTATTTTTAAATCGGCCATCTGCTTTTGTAGATTTTGACAGGTTTTGGACAATCTAGATATTTCGTTTCCAATTTTTTTTTTTAGATTTTGCCTGTTCTTCAGTAAAGTCAAGACCATCAACACGTTTGAGGCGTGTTTTCGTGGTTTTACGGAAAGTTTCACAAGATATGGCATGGGTTTCAATGTCACTTTTCATTTTATCTATTTCCGCAGTCAATGTGGAATTTTTGATTTGAGATCTGTTATTGTTTTTTGCATGTTTTTAGTGATCTTGTCTGTGTCCGATGCGCTGACTTCTAGTTCAGGCAGACGTTGTAGCAATGTTTGTGTTATGTAGTGTAGATCTATTGTAACTACGCTTGATGTTTCAGAAGTATCTTGCTTCTTGTTAAAAACTTCTAATATATGCGAAATGTCAACATTGCAAAACATATAAAGTGCAAAACAAAAACCTTTGCGTATCTAACCGAGCTTGGGTTACCTTTATGTTTCTGCGCTGTATGAGGTTTCCCTTCGGACACCCTTCAATGGCTTTCGCTCTGCTACATAGAAGTGCTCTATATTCAATTATAAGTTATTCATTATTGAAAGTAAATTGCATCAGTTTTTCAATATACGTTTCGTTTGGAAGATTTTTCAAAACATTATCAAAAGACACGAAATCACTTGTACAATTTGTAAGCACAGTATTGAAACATGTTCCCTCAACTGAATGGAGTTCGGGTTGGATTTCGTTCACTTCAGTACTTGTAAGTACATGCACAATTTCAGTGTTTTGTGGGCTATATGCACATTGCATTATATCTTCCTCATTCAAAACACCATCTATACTAATGATAGAGTTACTTACAGAACCGGCAGTGGAACTCATAGTCTGTAGATTCATGTAAGTTTTCACCGAACTATCGTAATATCGTTCATCATCAGACGCCATTGTTTTTATTGACAAGTCATAATAACTTAATTATCCTTTACAAATTCTTGATATAAATATTGACAAGGAAGTCGAAGAATACTTAGATCACTGCATTGAGTTGTTGAATTGTACAGGGATAATGATCTAAAGATTGGAGTTTACAGTTCAGAATTCATCTAATGCCGTGAAGACATACATTAGCAGCTTATGGCATCTGTAATAAACTCCATGGATTACATTTTGTAAATCGATATTTGAAATTAAAGGAAAAACTAGAGTTTAGTCTCTTAAGTGTGCCTAGTTTTATAACTATTATACATTCTTAAGTGTTTAGATGATACTCTGATAGTCTATCAGATGATACATACATGTTTGTTTTTCTTTAAAGACGTCGTTAATTGATGGGTGTAAAAATGACATGGTATGTAAGATTGTTTATATATATATATATATATATAACTCTCAGCATCGAATGGATATTCGAGGTCAAATAAATAAAGGATATTTTAAGCACTAAAATGACCAATGACACGAACAACATGAAATTGTCAATTTTCGGGACAACGTGTCCTTCTTATGACAACAATATTTACATAGAAATGAAAACGAAATGAATAGACTAAGAATGCAAACAAGCACAAACATTAAACAGCAAACTTTGAGAACAAACAGAACGTCTACATATTGAAATTATCCATTGTAATATGCGGCAATAAAACAAAACTCAAAACAGGCGTCAACACTGAAATTCATGTAGTGTAAGAGTTAGATAGTTCAGTTCAGAATTGACGCTCGTTCAGAAGAGAATAGAAATACATCTTTTGGAAGAATTTTATTCAATGGATGTAATAAAAAAAATGGTATATTAATTGATGCTGAAAATATTTGTATTTTCTATAATTGATCACTTCTCCATTATAGTCTGGTCCAGATTTTGAAAAAAGAGGCTAGAAATGGGTTCTAACGGCAAATTATTATTATTTGGTCCAACATAACTTTTTAACCTAATTTGCGTATGCTGAATCCGAAAAAATATGTTGAACTTCATGAAAATGGCGTTAAATAGGTCAAAATGGCGATTCAAAATGGCGGTGTTGAAATTTGCAAAATTATCTATATGGCTTTATTTTAAAAAAGTTTATTGCAAATTAAAGCAATTTAAAGGCTTGTACTAAACTTATATGTGTCTGAAAAATAGAATAAATTGTTCAATGTTCGTTAAACAATTAAAATTGTGAAAAAAACGATTAGATCCCAATTAACTCATTTTTTCGCAACCGCATATTGACGCACAGTATATATATGCATTTTGATATGATATTTAATGCTTATTTCCTTCTAATTGTGCAAATTATTCAGTTAACGTATTGCATACTTTATGATATAAATGCACTTGAAATTCAACACAGTGTTCAATGGTTTTCACAATAGCGCGACCGACACAATCGAGGATCGAATTAACAAATGATTCTGACATAAGGTATAAAACTGATGGCCGAGGTTATAGGCTTGTCATATCTCACCACTCATTGATTAGAAATCATGACTGAACGATCACTTAAGCGAAGTTATCAAATAGATACAGATTTGTGTGTTATATGTCAGGAAAAAAAGACAGACACGTTAGAATTAAAAAGCAAAAAGTCTATCGAAACGTTGACCGAGAGGGCATCTCGTCGTAAGAAAGTTAAAGATGCCAGGAACTATGATGCCATTGACAGAATAGAAAAATTAAGTCCGAATGATAGAGTTCTATGTCATAGGAAATGCTATAGTGCATTTACTCACCCCAGACCAATTCAGTTAATGGAAAGAAAAGCATGTTTGCTTACAAACACATCTGATACAATCAACGTCGATACAGAGGATGATGTACCGTCTACGTCATCGTGCTCACACCCTTCTGCAGCAGCATCCCGAACTTTGCGAAATGCATCTACACCAATAGATTGGGAGTTATGCATATTTTGTCAACAACAAATTAAACAGAAGCTATTCAACATTACAACATTTTCTGTATGGACATGGTTCTTAAAAATGCAAAGTATGACAACATACTTCGTGTTAAGTTAGGAAACGTTAGCGATTTGATAGCTGCAGAGGGTAAGTACCATCTAAAATGCATGAATGCTTTTAAGTATGATACACAAAAAACAGAAAAGGAGTCAAAATGTGAAGATCTGGCCATGATATTTCTTGTTCGAGAACTGGAGTACGCAGCCAGCAAGTGCCAAATCTTACAGCTCTCTGATACATGGAACAGGTACTCCAAGTTGGTAGAAGAGGTAGGATCTGAAATGCCACAGTCTTTTATCACTCGTAGATCAACGTTTAAAGAAAATCTGCAAGCCAAGGTGCAGAATATCTTCCAGTTTCTTCGTCCCCTCGATAGAGCAGTATCTGAACGCGAAACTCTTTTAGTGCCCCATATTCTTTCTAAATCTCATTTTGGAGATATGTTTCATGATGACCAAGATACCATGGATGACGAATTACTCACTATGCCATGTTATAAACCTCCACACAACTCATTTCATGAACTGGTACATGTTGCACTAAGATTAAGATCAGACCTGCAAGATAGACCTGGTCACATGGGTTTGAATGTTTGTGAGGCTGATGCCGTAAGTTGTGTCCCAGATAGTATCCTCATGTTTCTGAATCTTCTTTATGGCGGACAAGAGGTCTTTGATTGTACTGATGGCAATGACAATCCAGATTGCAGCAGACAGAAGAAAATAGTGAGCGTAGCTCAGGATATTGTGTATGGGGTAAGTAATGGAAAAAAGTGGACTCCAAAGCATATTGGCCTTGCATGCACCTTGCATCAAATGACAAGGTCAAAACAGCTGTTAAACTTGTTTAATAGTGCTGGTCACACCCTGAGTTATAAAGATGTTCTGCGTGTTGACACTGGGCTTGCAGAGGAAAGCCTTCAGTCTATGGACGAAAGGACTGGACATTTCCTTCCCTCGAATTTAAAGCCAAGCGTTTTCACACACTTTACAGCTGACAATATTGATATTAGTGATTCAACACTGGATGGCAAGGAAACATTCCATGCAACGCAGATAGCATGTTGGCAACGAGGGTCGGGAAATGACATTAACCTTCAGCACATAAGTCCATCTTCAAATGAGACATTGAAGGTACCTCCTCAGATGGACAGTATTGTCATTTCCCCAATAGTAGAAGGAAAATCACAACCTCACTATCCCAGACCAGTTACGTTAGATATCTTCCAACCTTCTGACTCAGAGAATCAATTGTCCTCTCAAGAGTTTGCTAATGAATTGGCGTTTCATTTGCACAGACATAAGCAGAAAGTCCCAGCTAGTTGGTCAGGACATAATCAGTCTGTCAGTAGTAAAAACCCGGATCTCACACTTGTTGGTTACATGCCTATTGTACAAGCACCTGCTCATGAAATGGATACACTTAACACAGTTGTCCAGAAATGCATGCACATATCTGAGCATCTTGGTCAACGTCATACAGTTATCACAGTTGATCAAGCTTTGTACTTTAAGTTGATGGATTTAAAATGGTCAGTTCCTGAGTATAGAGACAGGCTTGTTCCAAGAATGGGTGGCTTACATATAGCTATGAATTTCATGAAATGTATAGGAGATCATATGAGAGGTTCTGGTTTGCATGAACTGTGGATGGAATGCGAGTTATTAGGACCTGTGGCTGCTGAAAATGTATTAGGTGGAAAGCACTACAGTCGTGGCATGAGAGCCCATAAAATTACTGCTCAAGCAATCTGGAAGATTTTACTGCCAGACTTTGTGTTATTTGTATCTACCAAAAATGTTGATCATTCGCAAACATTGAATGGCATCATGACTGAACAGCAAGACATACTTTCTAGCATTGACCAACTGCAAAATCCTGTTTTCAAAGAGTATTTTTCAAGTTTCAGACAGGAAATTGACAACCCAAATGTCCTGTTTTGGTGGTCATATTTGGACATGGTTTCTATCCTTTTAATGTTTACAAAGTCAGAAAGAGATGGGCTTTGGGATTTATATTTGAAGTCTTTCCGTTCAATGCTCCCATGGTTCTTCCGATATGACCATATAAATTATGCTAGGTGGGGTAGTGTGTATCTTGCTGATTGCCACCAATTGCCTATTGAAGTACTATCAGAGTTTCAGGATGGAAATTTTGTCGTCAAGAGAAGTGCTGGAACTTTCAATCAAGTTGACCCAGACCAAAGTCAAGAATGGCTAAACGCCACGGGTAAGAAAGGTGGTGGAATTGTAGGAATTACTAGGACTCCATCTGCTCTCAGTAGGTGGTCCCTTTCCTACAATCTGAGATCTCATATAAGTCTTCTTACAAAGGTGATGTACGATGTGAATCCAGATGACATTCTCACACACAAGGACGCATCAAAGAGTCGACAAGTTACTGATGCAGTGTATGAGGATTCGCTCGTTGATGCAATGAAAAGGTTTAGAGTATTTGACCTTTTGTACGAAAGAGATCAACTGATCAATATAGTTACAAAAGACAAAGCTACAGATATGATCAAGGAGTCCTTACTTTCTGCAGCAAATTTGGGACAGATATCATTAGAGAATTTCGTAAAAGATCGTCTGATACCAAACATAGAAACAAGTAGTTTACAAGTTCCTTTGAGAAGTGTTCTGAAAAAAAGCTGCTCATTAACATTTGACTCCTTATACAAGGTACAAGTTGTACCAAAAGCTGTGGAAAAGAAAAAAATTCTAAAGGCAGATCGGAACATACTGCAGAGACTTGTCATTGCATATAAGGCCGGACGAGAGGTTGATTTAGAGCAGATTTTGAAACACGAGCTCCTTCCTGTGCCGATATCTATAGCGGATACCAGCGGTGCACTAAAGTCTGGAAACAAATCTGTTGTTTTAGAAGACATACTTCAAGATGTTGATGTAAGGGCGCGAGTCGAAAATGTAGGCGAATCACCAGCTTTGATCATAGATGGCCAGGCTTTAGTTCAGAGCATGAAAACACATGGCATGAAAACATTTGGAGACTTTGCAGATGAGTTTGTTTCCACTGTGGTGAGAAAAGGGGCCATGTATTCAAGAGTTGATGTTCTGTTCGACCGTTACAGGGAACAATCTATAAAATCGGGCACTCGTTCTCGTAGGGCAAAAGGGCAGCAGCCAGTTAGAAGGGTTATTGAAAATAAGGATGTGCCACTCCCGAATAACTTTTCAGCTTTTTTGTCTTTGAATGACAACAAGAAAGACCTAGCTGCCTTTTTATCTGAGCAGATAATTCTTCATGCACCCACAGAGAAAACTGTTGTTACTGCTGGTGGGTTTCTCGATGAGAATAGCGTTAAATGCAATGACGAATTCCTCGATATATCTGCCCTACATGCGTCACATGAAGAGGCAGATACTAGAATAGTTCTTCATGCCATACATTGTGCGAAAGAATCCACTTGCAGTTCAGTTGTTGTACTAGCATCTGATACTGATGTTTTACTGCTACTTGTATCTTTCTTTTCAGAAATAAATATACAGTTGTGGATGGTTGCTGGAACATCTGCAAAGCCCAAGAACATTCCTATTCATGCTGTTGTAGAGAAAACCTTTACCTCTCCAGAAATGTGCACGAATCTGTTAGCATTCCATGCTCTGACTGGATGTGACACAACTTCTTTTTTCTTTGGGATATCCAAAAAAACTGGATTTAAGGTTTACAAAGACAATGTTGGGCTTCTTGGGGGTTTTGGAGAGGGCAATTTAACTGAACAGAAAATAGTCGACTGTGAAAAGTTCGTATGCAAGCTGTATAACCAGGGCACAGTGTCGTCAACTGACTCGGTTAGGAACATTTTATTCGGAAAATCCAAGAGCCCCGAAAACATGCCCCCCACTAGCGATGCCTTGCATCTGCACATTAAACGTGCACATTATCAAGCGCTGGTATGGAGACAAGCAAATATAAGTAACCCCACATTACCATCTCCAACTGAGATGGGATGGAAGTTGAATGAAGGTATTCTAGTGCCTATTCTGATGACTTTAGACCCAATTCCAGAATCTTGTTTAGACTTGATTGCATGTAGTTGCACAACAGGTTGTAAAACATTGAGGTGTGGGTGCAAGCGTAACAATTTGCTGTGCATGGACCTTTGTAAGTGCAAAGTCACAAGCAAAGAACAATGTAGGAACAGTATACGTTGAATTTTGAGGAAAAACAGAGAAAATTCGGGTTTTCTTTCGTGCAATGGCTTTTTTAGGGTCGCATGCTTATTTCTATCTTTTTCTCGATGCTATTGTATTTTGTAATCATAGTTTTTACATTTTTTTTTCTACATGCGCGTTTCAAAACGATTTGAAAAAAATTACTGTCCGCCATTTTGAATCGCCATTTTGACCTATTTAACGCCATTTTCATGAAGTTCAACATATTTTTTCAGATTCAGCATACTCAAATTAGGTTAAAAAGTTATGTTGAACCAAATAATAATAATTTGCCGTTAGAAGTTCTTTTTAGCTGAAATCGGACCAGACTATTATGTTATTACAGGCAATAACTCCTATGCTGGCGGTTTTTTTTTCTATTGTAAGTCTATCATACACACACAATAGATTTAAATATATTCATGAAGAAGCATTTTTTTTAAACTTTTGAAATTAAAATTTTGTCATTTCACCTAGCTGTATTCTTATTATGCTATCTAATGTCATTTTCTAATGTTGGCACATACATATCTGACATCTTTAGAAGGAGGCAACATTATATATGTTCTTTGGTTATTGATTAAATAATACAGTTTTTCTACTTTAAAACATTTCATATTAATAAGGCACACGAGAGTGGAGGCAACTTAATTTACAATTGCCACCTCGTTCCACATCTAAAACTGTACAAGGTATATAACCGAACTTTGAATCTCATTTTGGTTTCAAAGAAAGCAACCGAATTATTTATCTCTTACCGCAGGTACATTTATGATGATAATGATTTGTGGAAGATTGCCATAATGTTGATTTATATTACATGTATGTTTGGAAATGACCAACATGATAGCATTGTGCGATTTTAATCTTTGTAGAATTGAGAGGAAGATATTTTAGCTATATTTCTATAGTTTGTGATATGGAAATCAAAATTTAAAATCCAGTTAAAACAACACAAACACACACAATCCAATACAGTATACATCTAATAAATCAAATAAAAGTTGAACAATCACGAGATAAAATCAAAGCTTTTGACATTATGTCAATACATTCTTGTGTGACTGTTTTGAAATAGCGATATTGATAAGGAAGTGAAAAACATATTTTACCAGTCACAATGGCGAGACCTTATCGATCTGATGTATTGTTTACTCTCCGATCTAAGCTACTAGTTTTACTTTTAAAAACACATTCAAAGTGTTTTAAATTCGAAACATGGTAAACGCAGTATGGGGGAAAATTAAAAGTGCGTCAGATCTCGATATCCATTGTAAAACTCAACAGTTTTCCAATTTTATCCCCAAAACAAATAAAATAAATAAACAATTTTTCAATATAATCATGGTAACATTTTTTGAAATAATTAAATAGGAATTGTTTACATGAAGGGTTTATTATTATTATTATTATTTACATTTGATACTGGCTATAATCATTAATAAATTAATTACATGTACCATATCTAGTTGTCGAGAATGGATCGTGCGAGAGCAGGCTAAGAATTATGCAATATGAAGAATATGTTGTAATTTTGTGCGCTTATCCTCTTTCCTAGGAGTGTTGCGTGAATTAGCGAAGACTCAAAGAGTGGCTGTTTGACAGGGCTTGTGAGTTAATTGAAGCCATTTCTTTCTGTTTATTTTGAATGATTGAAGTTTGGGAGATGAAAATTTAAGTCTTTGGTTCGAGAAAATGTCCTTTGTGAGTGATTAATTCGGATTCATCTCGTGAAAAAGAAGAGATCAAGTTTGATAGAGTGAAAGCATGTGATTTTGGATCCAGAATTGTAGATATATGAATAAAAATATTTCTAATAGACGATCACACACACACACACACACACACACACACACACACACACACACACACAAATATATATATATATATATATATATAAAGTTCAAAAGGAAACACGAAGATTTGAAATGAAAGCGCTAAAGCTTTACTAAACGTCTTTGTGTTTCTTTCTTGATCCTTTTGCCTATACTTTTACCGGTTGTTGTGAAAGGTGTGTATATATATATATATATATATATATATATATATATATATGTGTGTGTGTGTGTGTGTGTGTGTGTGTGTGTGTGTGTGTGTGTAAATAAACTTGTTGGTTGATAGTATACATCGTATAACGTCCGGTTCCAAAATCATTCACTCATACAGAGACATCATCATTGCCGGTGAAGGACTTCAAAATTTAGGCCTATGCTCAGTATTTACGGCCTTTGAGCAGGGAAGGATCTTTATCGTGCTACACCTGCTGTGAGACGGGGCCTCGGTGTTGTTGTTGTTTTTGTTTCTTTGTTTTTGTCTCATTTTTACGGACTGCCCCTCTTTGTCGCCTCTTGCGATAAGCAAGGGGTACTGAGGACCTATCCTTATTAAGACATATACAACAGTGCTGTCATAGGGAAGACCCATTTTTTTTTTATCAATCTTGCACTTATTACCCCTAGGTGGGAATCCGCGAAATGAAAGATATTCATATCACAGGATGAAAACTTTCACGATATATTATACAAGTATAACATATGAATATCATATCACAATATTCATCATTTCATTTTATTGTAAGCCTACTAAATATTATGCATATTCATCGGGATGAATGCTATTGGTAGAGAGAGGTTGATTGATTGGTTGTTGGATTACCAGCTGTAAGTGATGTATCACGAATTTAGACCTATGCTTAGCGCTCAAGGCGGTGTTTTAGATGCTGTCAAATGAATTCTCCTAGAAAGCTGTTAGATTTTTCTTCTCTTCAAAGCTTACCAGAAGGATTGATTGATTATATATTGTTTAACGTCCCGCTTGAGAATTTTTCACTCATATGGAGACCAGGAATGAGCTCGAACCTTAAATCATCCTGGATAAAAAAGTACATGTTTCGATGATTTTTTGGATTTGAGAAAGTATTATTGAGTTGAGGACGCATTGAAAAACCTTTCTGAACAACTAGAATAATATGCCCTTAAGCTGTGTATGAAGAGTCATTAGTGATATTGTACATAGGGTACAAACCTTATTTGAATATATAGTTCCTAAAACGTCCCATTCTTCAGTCAAAAAGTATGTAATATTTCTGTAAACTAAATGGCAATATGACTGCAGTATAATCGATATTTCTTGCACGAAAAGCCAATAGAAAAACAAATACCTAAATAATAAACTTTTACAATATTATTTGAAGGTGACATAAAAGGGCTGATCACTACGCACCACATTTACACAAAATATAATTTATTGAATGTTTTCGTTTGGAAAACCAATTGCAGAGTCTTAATCTAAGCATGAAAAACGCACCAGAGAAATCTGATATGGACGGAAAGTGGAGGATATGTACAATGATATTTTGAAAACTTTGAAATTCACCTTATTTAGTTTTTTAAAATACAGTTTTAGATTACTATCTGAAGACAAAAACGTTAAAACCCACGCTAGACTAAAACACACTACATATCAGTAGTCGACACGTTAACCTAGCCAGCGAGGCGATTAGATTTAATGGGAGTATAGATTTAATTCTGGTATCTATATTTTCATTCAAGTTTCAAAAGGAAGTCTGTTATTGTGACGAGGTACTATTCCTCCTTATCAAACATAACTATCTTTTATCATATTAATATTTCATAAACCTTAATTATTGAAAATTTTCATGACATAGGGTATGATAATAAGGTTTGATAACGTTTTGTGCTTTTATGCTATTACACAAGTACGGCGGAGAGATATTTACAGGCAAACACTTGTGTGCGGGTTTGAATTTTTTATGACAGAATCCAGTTTAATATTGCAAATATTATAGAATTCATAATAGGTCGTGTTTTATTTAGCATTTCGTTCTGAAAATCCATTATATTTTACACACCCCCTTAGCTACCATGATTAAAGTAAACACCAGAGTACGACCTCGAGATCGCAAACTCTGGAAATGTCTAGATCTGTTAAATGATTAATGTAACTGATTCTATTAAATGCTTGATATGAATGAATTCTATCCAATGCTTGATATATATGGGTTCAGTCATATTCACATTCAATACTTTTTTTCATGCGTAATCATTAGTTTGCTTTATGCAAGATGACAAAAGGGTTGAATAATAGCTGAATGTGGATTTTTAAATTAATATTGACTTGAACTACAGCGTCGTTTTAAATAACATTCTTTTCTATACATGAACGCCATGACGCAACACAGTAATTTTATCTACATACCACGGCATGTGCATTTCGAAACTTACCTGTAATGTGTGATAGCTTATCAACCGATAATGAAGAAACTTATATGGATGACATTCATATTGCCCAATGTTTATTGCAGTAAGTATCATGGTACCCTGTTTTTCATAAATGTATACAATGCATGTACGTCAATGGGAAATATGTTTCGCTTCACAAGTAATATGGTCTCTGTCCTTTTTGGTCAGTTGAAAAGAGCATACAGGCCTGCTATGGCGACGGATGGCATCTCCGACCTAGCTGTGGCACCCAGGAAACAACGTATCCAGGCCAAGTATTTTTCGGTGCTAAGGACCCATTAAGTTGTCCATCTATACTGAATTATAACGAGACGAATTCCACGCTAACAAAATTGTGTTGTGAGATAGATCTATCTAACACTTGTGGAGGGATGTTGAATATCACCACTTACCCAGAGTACCAGGCGTATTTCAACAACTGTATCGGAAGACAGCATTGCTCAGACGATGTACCCTTACAACGAATCCGAAGTTCCACATTTCAAAACTGCGACCCACAGTTTCATGAAAATACAACACTGGTATCAATGACCTATGAGTGTATTGATGGTAAGGGTCACTATTTACGACGGTAAGCACGGTATATGACCACCATCCAGGCGTTCTGGAAATATCCTTATAGTGTCAAACTAGCAACCATCAAACAATCAAGTAAATAGTGGTAAGATTTTTTCCTAAGGATAGAAATTGAGATAATTAGATTTGTAAATTTAATAATGGCAAAGATTCTTGACCTTTTAAGATTTCACATGTATATGTAGTTGCTGATATATTGATTGATTAAAATATATTCCTCTTTCATATTTTACAAAAAAATATCTAAAAGCTGTGAGAAATATTTTCAACATAACCGACATCACAAATCATTCGGCAATTCACATCAAAGGACAGGACTATCCTAATGCAATACGAAGGAGGGAAGTAACCTGCAACAATCCAGATGACGTCATTCAGTGCTCGGTAGAGACAAATAACTGTAGTGATGTGATTAATGTGGAGTCCTGGGACTTAAGGTTGGAGCACGGGCAAGAACTCTGGTTGTGTGATTTGAATGAAACACTTAAACTGACGTCGGACGATAACACTGGGGTTCAGAAGAATATCAATGCATATCAGAGCTTTTCTAATCGCATCATCGTAACATTCTATAATAGTTTGTCCCGTGACGGAGGTTTCTTCTGGCTCGCTTTTGTTCCAGGTATAGTGCGCTTTTTATTTCACGTAAAATTAACGGATTCCAAAGTAGTGCATATGTTTCCTGTGACATACATAACGGGCTGAGGTGAATATAATACTTTATTGTTGAAGTGAATATAATACTTTATTGTTGAATTTGTATCAATTGTAGACCCAGTTTCTTCTACACTAACAGTAACGTGTCCTGTAACACATCGAAGCTGTCCTCGAAATTCAAGCTGCCAGGTATTTCATCAAACGACCTGCGTTCCTGACAATACCAAAGGTAATAATACCGGCGGTGCTACCATTAGAGATAACGCACGCACGCACACCCATCGAAGATAGGGACTAAAACTTAAGTAGTTCCACCTTCCTGTGACGTCATAAAATGTTACAAAATCAATAATGTATTTAGATTTATGCATGGTATTACCATAAATTTTGTTGGAATCTTTTCCAATGGTTGACATAAAAAAATCTTATTATACATCACATATTTCAAAAATCTAAATAAACAATAATATGTATCAAACTATTGAATCCAAGAGCATTAACTCTGTTTTCATTTAATCCTTTATCAAGTTCATTATTCGATAGATTTTCTCTATTTCTTAAAGAAATTTGGAATAGTTTTTTTTTTAAAGAAACAGTATCATAAAATTATCATGAATACTATTATGTAGTTTCAACCAGTTTTTATGAAATTTTGATAATGATGTCGAAGGAAAATTGTAATTTTCTTACTTGGATATAATATTATATATATATATATATATATATATATATATATATATATATATATATATCTTAAAAAGTATGGTGATCTATATATTTTATTTGATAATTTACTAGTTTTAATTCTAATAAATTGAAATAAATACACGTTTTAAACTTTTACCAGAAAATAATGCGAGTATGAAGTTACCTTAATATTTTACATCTGAAAGTGATTATATGTAGACAAATATATAGACAAAATATATAGACAAATTCATACTCAAATTGGTACGAGAATGTTAAAACCTTCCCCCGCCGGACAACTTATACCACTGAAACAAAGATATCAAAACAGAACAGAAAAATATGTAGTATAACGAAAATGGCAAAATTTTAAATCTTCAAATTATTTCTATTAGTAAAATTTATGAAATGATCCCCATGAGCAATGACATATTCTTTGAAGGGGAAATTACATACAGAACATTATATTATTGTATGCAGTACTAAACCTTATTAAAATGGTTAAAAATGCATAAACCATTCGTATATAGATCCGAGTTTGCTACATATTTAAAAGTTGATTACGATGAAAATGTGAAAAAAAAAACCGAATAGAAATCAATCTCATAATTCCCATAAGGAATACAAAATTGAAAGTTGGGCAAACACGGATCTCTGAACACAACAGAGATGGGATCAGGGTACTGAGGAGTAAGCATTCCCTGTTGACTGGTCACAACCACCTTGAGACCTACATCTTGATGAGGTAAACGGAGTAATCCACAGTCAGAATCGGTGTGCCAAGAACGATCTAACAATTGGTATGAAACACGTCAGACAGCATTTGACCCAATAATACGAAATAATGAACATGGAATTTACGAAATGCTGACTTTAAACCCCTGTAACATCAACTTGTTTGTTGGTAGCCTACCTCGATTTAAAAACTTATCTTACGCAGAACAAGCTCTTGCGTATTGGATCAGTTAAGAGACATCAACACTATATGCAGGTGATAATGGAATATTGCTATACAAATATGAGAAGAAGACGATGGAGATGCTGAAGCCATCTCGTTTGTTAGCTTGCCGTTAGCATCTATGTTCAATAGAATATCTTAGTAAGAGGCAGATGTGGAAGATTTTGTAGTGTCTTTTATTCCGAGTTCACTAGGATATAACGAATCAACATATATTGCTAATAGATAAATAATCGTCGATAGATCTAAATGTCGAGTTGAAGGCCACAAGAAGAGATTTGTTCTTCTCATGTAGAAGCTTTTGAATAATTTCTGTCTCATAAGAATAAAAAAACAGGTCAGCTAATAAAGGAGTGCAATTTGTGCCCATGAGAATTCCAAAAGACCGTTAAATACCTGATCACCATAGACTACGAAGATATTGTCAATGAGGAACTCCAGCATATTTTTAATATCAACTTCAGAATACTTGTGCGTAGAAACAGAGTGCTATTTAAACAATGTCTGATCATTAGATATGAATATTTCCTTTTTCTAATTTTGTTAAAGCTCATGATGTCAAGATTGATTGATTGATTATTTATTGCTTTCCGCCACACTTAGCAATTTTTAAGTTATCTGGTGGCGTCCAGTTTTTGTTGGTGGAGGAGAGAACCCATTTAAAATGTACCTGGGAAGAGACCACCGACCTTCCGCAAGTAAACTGGCAAACTTGCTCACATAACGCCGCGGCCGAGATTCGAGCACGCATGATGTAAAGACGTTTAGTCTCTAATTTATCGTGAAGAATGGTCATGAAAACTGTTGAAAAGTCATACGTTTTGATGCTGTTGATTTGAGAGTAGTTTTGTGATTTCAAATTTACTGAAGTTGTTTAGCATTGTTGAGAACTCACACTTGATTTACACCATTTCTAGCATATTTTATGGCACAATATGTTTGAGGTTTATCCTTCAGAGCTGGAAATATTTTCGCTAGGAGCAACGATAGGGGCTAAGTAGAAGATTTATTGGATCCAGCGATGTATCTTTCTTTGTTAAGGTTTTTGTGAAGTTTAAGTTCCAGTATAGGTGCGGTAACTCATATTCATTTGTTCCATTGTCTGGAATATTAAATGTGTAAAACTGAAGCATGATTTTGAAGAATTCAATGTTTTAGAGTATAAGTAAGATTATCAAATGTGGAATTAATGTAAAGTTCGTTTAGAATACAGTTGTAATAATGAACCTTATGTTGTTCCAAGCTTTGTCAGTTATAATTTTTTATTGTCACATCCGATAGACCGTATCATATAGTCGCCTCTAGACTTGGCTGAATTTATATAATCAAAGTAAATATATAATCTCAGATCAACGAGATGTTGCTTTGTAAGATGAAAAGGACGGTCGGTCGGCTTATGGTTGGCTTTTTTTTCAACATTAAAAATTCTGTCGACGTATATATAGCTAGAATTTTCTTTGTCCCAATTGCTAGAGCTCGCAACGCGACCACCCTCGTTATAAACGTATTGCCTTGATAGGAATATAAAGGGTACCAGCACAGAGATTAAGATTTTTCAAACCGACTTCAGCTGTAAACAAATAAGTTGATGTTACATGGGGTTTATAGTTAGTACTTCGTAAATTCTAAGGTTATAATAATACAGCCTGCCATTGGGTTCAATACTCTCAGATTATGGCTACGGGTTACTCCTCCGTCATTTACCTGGTGGCGTCCAGTTTTTTTATTGGTGGAGGAGAGAACACAGATATAATGCACCTGGGAAGAGACCACCGACCTTCCGAAAGTAAACTGGCAAACTTTCTCACTTATCTGATTGAAATCTAGGGCTTACAGTGGGTGTAACCGGTCAAAAGGGGGAATGCTCCTACATATAGGCACTTTATCTCATCTCTGATGTTTTCTTGGGTCCGTGTTTGTCCTATTCTAAATTTTGTATTCTTTATTGGATTTATGCAAATTGATCAATGTTGGTTATTTTCTTTTCAAATAGGTGTATTTACAACCGAAATTCAATTAGAGAATATAGCCCTTTCAATCCCGTTCTTGATGTTTTTTTCCAGACTGGTATGGTGTTATTATTGGCTGCGTGGTAGGTTTCGTCGTCGTCGTCATCGTCTTGACTGTGATATTTCTATGTAAACGTCATAATTTGAAGAGAAAGACAGAGCCTAATAATGTGAGTCTTGGTCGTTGAGAATAACAATCAGAATTATCTGTAAATAACATCCAAATGTACAAGAGTTGTTACAAATAATCTAAATATAAAATTTCTGTGAATGTACTATTCTGTATTTGAAATAATTATAATACTTTGTACTCCAGATTAACAATCCTCAACCGCAGACATCTGGAGAGAATTCAACTGAACGAAGTCCAAATGATTTGCATGTAAGTCTATATGTAAATAGATGTTCTGTACCTTTTACTTTGGCGATCATTCACTTCAAAACCCGTTGAAAGAATCCAGGAGGTACACTCACCTACACAATACCAGCCACAAATTTGATATAATGCCCACTTTGTGTAAGCCTGAGAGTAGTATAACCCGTCCCGATAGGGGGTTCAACTGAGTGCACTTTTGGGGTTGTTGACGTCATAATAGAAGTATGGTAGTGTATTCCAGTGAGGTAAAAAGTGCATGTTTTGACGTCATAATAGAAGTATTTTGGAGAGCTGTGTATTAAGCTATGTATTGCAATATTCTAGTGTTTTTAAGAAAAAAATTGAAAAGTATAATATCATTGATTAAATATTGTTTAACGTCCAGTCGAGAATCTTTCACTCATATGGAGACGTCACCATTGCCGGTGAAGGGCTGCAAAATTTATGCCTATGCTCGGCGCTTATGGCCTTTGAGCAGGGAGGGATTTTTTTACGTGCCACACCTGCTGTGACACGGGACCTCGGGTTTTCCGGTCCCATCCGAAGAACTGCCCCATTTAGTCGCCTCTTACGACAAGCAAGGGGTACTAAGGATCTATTCTAACAACCCGGATCCCCCACGGGGACAAGTATAATAATGCAGTCTAAATTATATAGTTCAAATTATATATTTCAAATTATACCATATATGGATTTCAAATTATATATTTCATAAGATTTTCGGAGGTTTTTGAAAATCGTAACCGCGTAGTCGTGTTCCAAACGCTCGGTTTTTTTCTGAAATGAGATAAAAATGTGATCCATCAGGTTCTTGTCGCATGAAGTCTATGTCAGGTGTCTATCACTTCACACTGCGGAGAAATATGTTTTTTTTTGCTTCGAGTAGAATGATTTACCCTCGCCTCGTCCTCTTTCAACGGTTGTCTTTTTCACATTTTTAAATGGACAGACATAAAACGATGTTGATATTATGCAGGCTCCTGCACTCTATCGGTGGATAATATCTATTTTCATGAATCCATGGTTTAGAAACCATCATTCGCGAAAAACACTAGCGTCAAAAGCACAAATCATTTTGACGTTTGCCATCTTGTCTTCGTCTCCGAACAAGGGGATGCTTTCTTTTACGGCCGCGCTATGACGTTAAATACAGCCGCACATGTCAGTTCGTTTCACTGGTTACCCAGTAGGCGCTTTGGAGTAGCGAGATGAGCAATATGCCACCTCCATCGTATGTTACTATGCCGGGGTATAGACTAAGACTTGTGCTGGTCAAGGAGGTCGATAGCAACGGGAGCTGTACTCGGCAGTATTCATCAACACTTGGTATTTTTCCCCACTGGATGGGGAAATGATGCAGCAGTTATTAGTGGACCAAAGCCATCGACGCAGGCGTCAACAAAGGGGGACAACGAAGATGTCAACGACGAGCAGGCCTCGGCGGCGATCACCGCCACCACCCTCACTGCCCCAAACTTACTCTGAGGAGCTAGAACCGGCGCCCCTCAGCGAGGGCGAGACCCCCCGCCCGACACCTTCCGCACCCTCTGAGAATGTTGTTGTGCTGGAAACGCCACCTACGTCTCCGGCACGATCTGTTCAGGAGCAAGCAGCAACACCACAGCGGCTCACACATACCCCAGGGACGTGCCGAGGTGGGGGCGTCGGGTACCCCACATTTGGATCCGGTGTCCGGTTTGTCTTCAGGAAAATGCACACTCCTCGGTCGATTGCGTGGGGTGCGGCAACTGGGCGGCCTGCTGCCAGTGCATCACCTACTTGGAGGTCCGCAGGTTGACCCGGGGACGCTGCCCACTGTGCCGATGCCAGGGTGGGGAATAAAGACCAAACGGCCCTTTTCAGGGCCACCACTTTTTACGAAAAGACACTTTTATAACAATGTTCAAGAAACGTTAACAAACACATTTTTATTGAGAAACATTATCGTTTAATGACAATCATCACATGTTTCTTATATCGATTAGCAAGATCATGAATCAATTGTCTATAATGAGACCAATCTCCTCCCGCTAATCCACAGCCAATCTTAAAAGGAAACGCTAATGTTTTGTTCGGTAAAGGACCTAATTCTTGTAAACATTGACGAAACCATAGTTCTCGCTGTTCACGACTATCTCGATATAGGGGTAGACGATGAGTTCCATGCCCGTAATCCTATTGGGCTTAGAAACAAATGACATCAGGGTGTCTGGTATGAGACACGATACGTAAGGTGCCGGAAATGCCCCGATCTGCAGGTATGGGTAGATTTCTACGCCCTAAGGGTCTCCGAGTCGCATACAGATTAGCCCAGGGAAATAACAGGATCTCAACACACAGTTCTCTTCGATTTTTAGAAAATGACGGGAAGTCAGCACAACTCTAACCTCACCTGCATCCGGTCTGCACGCGGTATCTGAAACCTCCTTGACACCTGATCTCGAGTGCACTGTGACCTCCTTCTCGAGGCGGGAAAACTTAACCTCAAAACTGCACTCAGTTGAACCCCCACCGAGGCGCGTTATTTTACTGAGGTCAAACATGCACTTCTTACCTCACTGAAATACACACCACCATAACTTCTATTATGACGTCAACAATCCCCAGACGTGCACTCAGTTGAACCCCCTATCGGGACGAAAAAAGTGCACTCAGTTGAACCCCCTATGGGGGCGGGTTATACTGCTCCTGGGGATAGTTTATCATACTCTTAATATTAGGTCTATACAACGATCGGTCACTCTAGTAGTTCCTAAAAGTCGAACTGTTACGTACGGGGATCGGTGCTTCATGTCAACAGCTCCGAAACTGTGGAATGCCCTTCCAGAACATGTGAGGGATTGTAAATCACTGTGCGCCTTCAAGAAGTCATTGAAAACACATTTTGTCCATCAGGTTTTCGGTAACTAGCCTCCATCAAGTTGAGATGGTTTCTTTTATATATAGTTTTAATTCATCCAAATTTTCATCAACATTATCTCATCATCTTTACTTTGATATGGCCTGAAACTGATGTTTTATACTTATTTAACATATGTATTGTATCTTATGTTTATATCATTTTATTTCAATGTTTTATTTAATTGTTTTATGTACTGTAAAGCACCTTTGAGCATACAAATGTATGAAAAGCGTGGTATATAAATATGGTATCATTATTATATTCTTCAAACTATATATATATTTCTATTAGCATATATAAAGAGACTGAAGGGAATGACATTAAATTGTATGGATGTTAAACCTCAGTGGGATATCAACTATTAAAGAAATATTCGTTTTAAAAAATTTACAAACTGGATATAAAGGTAAAATGAGTAATGGAAATTCTACAGAGTGTTAAGATTCATAACTCTTTTATTACAGGTTCAAACACTTTGTTTAACGTTTATCATTATTGACAACACAATAATTGTTTAACAATATACCACTGAACAGCTAGCAGACAAAGTGAATGCATTATTATTAGAATAAGCAAGGACCGAAATTGCTTCATTAAATCACCAGATATGGGATAGAAGGTTAGCTTAAATGGGTCTTTGTGGGAAATTCTACCACGGTTATTGCAAAGATCACACGAATGCCACGATTATTATTCTGCGATATTCGTATACCATCATAAGTTATAAATGATTATGATTGATTGATTATATGTTGTTTAACGTCCCCCGATAATTTTTCACTCATGGAGACCTGACTGATGATGTTAAAATTTATAAACATTTATTTTGCACTTCGTGTAGTATAATCATAGAAATTAATCAATATCTGTTGCAAAACAAATTTATAAATGATTAAAGAATATCTCTCATTCAGTATAAATCAATCGTCTGCATTCCGAGATATTTATACATGTAAACATTTGGCGATGCAGAGACGTTAAACCCGTGTCACAGCAGGTGTGGCTTGATAAAGATCCCTCCCTGCTCAAAAGCCCTAAGCGCCGAGTATAGGTGACGTCTCCATATGAGCGAAAAATTCTCGAGCGGGACGTTAAACAAAATATAATCAATTAATCTGTTTTTGTGGTTGATGCATGATAACCTCCTCACTCATGAAATGTTACTTGAAATTTTCAACTTTAATATTTCAATGCAACATTTCTCGACCCCGGGGGTTATCTTGCAACATCCACTATATAAACATATTCTTTACCCCAACACACACACCCCGTGGAGATCCGGTTCAAAATAGATCCTCAGTACACCTTCCTTGTCGCAAGAAGCGACTAAATGGGGGAGTTCCTTCGGATGAGACCCCACAAATCGAGGTCCCGTGTCACAGCAGGTGTGGCACGTTAAACATCCCTCCCTGCTCAAAGGCCATAAGCGCCGAGCATAGGCCTAAATTTTGTAGCCCTTCACGGCAATGGTGGCGTCTCCATATGATTGAAAGATTCTCGAGAGGGACGTTAAACAATATACAATCAATCAATCAATCAGTCGAACACACTCAGTAGCAGATAACATGGATCCTCTGTAGATATAGTTGTGGTTCCTAGGTAATATTTGTCTCAGGAAATTCTGAAATTTATATATCTACCGTGGTAAGAAATTGCTTGGAGGGCTATGGGAGAACATGTACGGAACATTCGATGAACCTTGCATATTAACTTTCAAAGTGAGTATCCCGTGAGGACCCGGGTTAGATAGAATAGGTCCTCAGTACCCCGTACTTGTCGACTAAATGGAGCGATCCATTGGATGAGACCGCAAAAAACGAGGTCCCATGTCACAACATGTGTGGCACGATAAAGATCCCTCCCTGCTTAAAGGCCCTGAGCGCCGAGCATGGGCCTAAAATTTGCAGACCTTCACCGGCAATGGTGACGTTTCCATATGAGTGAAAGATTCTCGAGCGTGACGTTAAACAATACATAATCAATCAATCCATATGAGTGAGAAATTCTCGAGCGGGACGTTAAACTATATATAATCAATCAATCTATAGTGAGGAACCTGTTGCGGTAGCTCACTGGTAGAGCGTTCGGTTTGTAACCAGGAGGTCGTGGCCGCGTCAAACCTGAGACATAAACATAAAAGTGACAGTCACGGGTCTTTCGGATATCTTGAAAATAGCATTCACGGGGACCCGTGTCGCTGCAGGCGCTGACACGTTAATGAACCCTCACTGCTACGGCCCTGAGCGTTAAGTTTAGGTCTTAATTTGTGGTACTTTTTCTACAGTTGATGACGTCTCAATATGAGTGAAAATTCTCGACGAGACGTAAACCAAATAATTAATAGTTTATTTACAATGCAATCGTTTGTAGAGATGAATCAAAAGATGATAAATGTTTTTATGTTAATCCCATTTGAGAATAATTCAATCGTCAGCAGCTTTGGGTGAAATGTCATGAATTTTGACCTAATTATGGCGCTCAGGGTCGCAATAGTGAGGGTTCTTTATCGTTCCGCGTATCCGAAAGACCTGCGTCTTTCATATCTAATGCCGGTTGCTTGGTGAGGGAGCAGTCACTACCTATGTTAGACATCCTACGTTTGACGCAACGCTGGAATCGATCCCTGGCGCCCCGGTAGCGAACGGAATATAACTTCTGTGATGAAAAGCACGTAATGACTTTAAAGTCAAGGATTGATAATTTGAAACCTGAAAGTATTTTTCATTACCTTTACAGGGAAACTTAACACAGCCAAGTAACAGGCTACCGCCCATAGCCCCTAATACCAGAATCGATGAAGAACCTAGGCTACCGCCCATAGCCCCTAATACCAGAATCGATGAAGAACCTAGGCTACCGCCCATAGCCCCTAATATCAGAATCGATGAAGAACCTAGGCTACCGCCCATAGCCCCTAATACCAGAATCGATGAAGAACCTAGGCTACCGCCCATAGCCCCTAATACCAGAATCGATGAAGAACCTAGGCTACCGCCCATAGCCCCTAATACCAGAATCGATGAAGAACCTAAGCTACCGCCCATAGCCCCTAATACCAGAATCGATGAAGAACCTAGGCTACCGCCCATAGCCCCCAATACCAGAATCGATGAAGATCCTAGGCCACAAAATCAAGAGAAAAAGAAGAAAAAGAAACGAAAGGCTGAAGACAACTCAACTGTAGGTCAGAATGAGGCATCAATGACTGGAAATGGAACTGAGGTACCAAAGAAGACTAAAAGAAAAAAACGCAAGAAAGAGAAAATATTAGTAGCAAGTCCAGATGAGGGGTCGATTTCTAGGGAAAGAACTGAGGTATCAGAAAGAATTGAGATATCAGAAAGGACGGAAAGAGAGAAAGACAATGCAGAGGACACTTTTACTGTATGTCCAGATCCAAACACTACATGGAATTCAATTGAAGAGCGGGGTGTGTCAGAAACCACAAAAAGAAAGAAAAGCAAGAAAAAGAAGAACAATACTACGACAGAGGACGCGCTTACTGACACGTGAAAGGATTCTTTTTCAAAAGACTCGATATTTCATTTGTTTATATACACTTAAGTATATGAAGAAAGTAAAAGCATGACACTCCATGTATTCATGTAAAACTATGGTTGAGAGGCTGTAACTAGGCCAGTTGGTTTGTCTTCACCCGAGTCTCCGCAAGGCACCTGGATCAAAGAAATATGTTGAACATAATGCACACAAATTAACATGTCGTTGTTGTATGAAAAATTAATGGTTGGTAAAATAGAGGGAGATGATTAGATGCAAAAGTTTACTAGTCTTTTTATTACTAAAATTCATTTAGTTCCAATCATTTTGATTTATCTTTAGCATTCTACATGTAAGTTTTAAATTTTCCAGTTTTAGTCCCAAATACGTCTACAATCTTATCCTAATGTGATAATTTTGATTAGCATAAATTACGTAGTTATTGCATATACAACATGTCTTTAATGTCTAAAATATTTTTTATTTGTTTGGAAGACATTCAAGATCACATAAAATGAATGTTTCGATGTTTCACGTGTTTATCATGTTTTATGTAATTCATTATGCTCGGCATTTTGCTAGCCTTTTCGAACGCACGATAGTTTTACTATGTATGGAGGCTCGTTAGTGTTATAATTTTGATTTTTCTTATTGTTGCGGTACATTTTTCTTGTAATAATGTTCACCTATTTCAGTAAATTTTACATTCCTCATTTGAATATACTCATTCATTTTCATTGGAAAACTTATCATTTGAGATTAACTACTTTTCAACCATATTTATACGTACTTATACTATTATAAATTTGTAAATTTCACTAGTCTTTTCTCCTATGAAGATTCGGGTAACAATAGGTCCTCAATACCCCTTGCTTGTCGCATGAGGCGACTAAATGGGGCGGTCCTTTGGATGAGACCGCAAAACTGAGGTGTGGCACGATAAAGATCACTCCTTGCTCAAAGGCCATAAGCGCCGAGAATAGGCCTACATTTTGCAGCCCTTCAAGCGTTTGCTAGTTTTATATGATCAATCTGTAGATATTTAGAATGTCTATATATATTGTGAATATGACTTCATTCCCATCAACACCAACAGAGATATGGACATATTTGTATTATCCAATCAAACCGAAGTACACGTTCATGCACGTGCAGAATAGTAATGTTGACCAAAGTGATCGATAAAGGGGCTCAAGGCACACCTACAATATAAATATCAAACGATTTCATTGAAAAACAAAAAACGTTACGGCGATTAAGAAATTTGTAAACAAAACATCCAATGCATGAGCATGCACATGCAGGCATTTTCAGACAAAGTGACGTTCGTTTCGCACATATAAATATATGGTATACTATCATCCTATATTGGTTCATATTGATTCCATAAGTAGTTTCTGAGAACACTCGAGGATCCGATCGCTATACATAACAAATTTGGAGTCTTGGAGGAAATGGATTTTGCTCCATCACACTCCTCACGAGCCCGGAGTCTTTCTCCAAAAAATCATAAAGGGAGAATATCTCCTGTAACACATAAGAAATCATGAATCATCCAACATTTTTTTAATGGAATTGTTGAAGTTTTAAAGTAAATTTCAATGGACTATCCTTGCTCATTCAGAACTATAATCCGGTAGCCATATGTCTACAAGAAACACATTTGAAAGATACAGATAAGATAAATATCAAAAACTATACTATGTATAACCATTACGCTAAAGCAGACAGAGCCTCTGGTGGTTCTTCAATAGCAGTCTATAACAACTTCATACATAGCCAAATAAATTTGAATACAAATCTACAAGCAGTAGCAATTCGTCTTTCCCTTGTTAAAACAATTACTCTTTGTTCTGTTTATATTCCTCCAAACTATCAATTACAGTCTCAGGAACTTATAAATTTAATACAACAACTTCCAGCTCCTTTCCTACTTATGGGCGATTTCAACGCCCATAATCCGCTACAGGGTAGTGATAAAATGACGGATAGAGGTAAAAAACTCGAAGATGCAATATTTCACCACAATCTTTGTATTTTAAACGACGGCTCTAAAACGTATTTTCACCCAGACAATGGCTCATATTCTTCAATTGATATTAGCATAGTGGATCCCTCTTTACTTTTGGATTTAAACTGGTATGTACACGATGATTTGTACGGAAGCGATCATTTCCCTATTATTGTTAAAACAAATGATCCTCCACAAAACAATACTGGAAACTTGACAAAGCTGATTGACCATATTTCGAAACGCTGTGTCTGCAAAATATCTCCGTTGAAAAGTTTGAAAGCCACCCAGACCTCATTCAAAACTTTACCAAAACTTTATTAGAAATAGCAAATAAATGCACACCTAAAACCTCGACAAATTCTACTAAGATAAAAAAGCCATGGTTTACAGAAGAATGCAATGCAGCAATTAAAGCTCGCAAAAAAGCAGAAAGACCATTTAGTAGATCACCTTCTTCTTTAAATCTGGATAAATTTTGCATATTTCGAGCAAAGGGTCGTAGAATCTTAAATATAAGTAAACGAAAATCATGGAAAACATAAATTCGCATAGTCCTATAAATAAAGTTTGGAATGCAATAAGGAAAATATAAGGAAAAGGTCCCGGTAAAATATATCAACATCTGAAGGTAGGAAATCAAATAATCACAGATAGGAAAGATATATCTAACAATATAGCGAATACTATTTCTAAAAACTCCTCAAAAGACAACATGAGCCCAAATTGCATCTCAAACAAGAATACAGAAGAACGGAAAACTTTAGATTTTACATCTGAAAACAATGAATATTATAATGAATCATTTACTTATGATGAAATACTAAAAACAAATCTCTAGAAAAATCTCATGATACATCTGTAGGTCCGGACCAGATCCATTATCAAATCATAAAACACCTTCCCAAACCTACCAAAGAATGTCTTCTGCAAATCTTTAACATGATATGGTCACAGGCAACAATTATTCGTATTCTAAAACATGGTAAGGATCACTCAGATCCTAATAATTACAGACCAATAGCCTTAACAAGCTGCGTATGTAAAACCATGGAACGGATGATCAACGAACGCTTAGTATGGTTTCTTGGGACTAATAACATTTTAACTGATATACAAAGTGGCTTCAGGAAAAATCGAAGCACGGTCGACCAGTTAATACGACTTGAAACCTATATTCGAGATGCCTTTGTCAAGAAAGAGCACGTCGTCTCTATATTTTTTTATATTTAGAAAAGGCATACGATACCACATGGAAATACGGTATCTTAAAAGATCTTCATGATATAGGTCTTAAAGGCCCTTTATCAAACTTCATTAAGAAATTCTTAAGTAATAGGCATTTCAATGTTCGCATAGGATCTACATTTTCAGACAATTTCGAACAAGAAATGGGCGTGAAACAAGAAAGTATTTTATCAGTTACATTATTTAGTATAAAAATACGGTATCTTAAAAGATCTTCATGATATAGGTCTTAAAGGCCCTTTACCAAACTTCATTAAGAGATTCTTAAGTAAAAGGCATTTCAATGTTCGCATAGGATCTACATTTTCAGACAATTTCGAACAAGAAATGGGCGTGAAACAAGAAAGTATTTTATCAGTTACATTATTTAGTATAAAAATAAACAGTCTCGCTGAAGTACTTAAAAAAACGACTTTCATGGAAGTCTATATGTCGATGACTTTGTTCTCTGTTATAAATAAAAAAAATATGAATTCCATCGAGCGTAAATTACAGTTATGTCTAAATAAAATCCAAAACTGGGCCGATGTAAATGGTTTGAAATTCTCCAGAACTAAAACGGCGTGCATGCATTTCTGTTTTAAACGGAAACACCACGATGATCCGCAGTTGCATTTAGATGGTACTCCAATTAAAGTTGTACAAGAGATTAAGTTCTTAGGTGTCATTTTTGATAATATTCTTTTGTTCCATATATAGCAATGCTCAAAGAGAAATGTACAAAAACCCTTAATATAATAAAGGTTGTTGCAAACACAAAATGGGGAGCAGATAATTAAATATTGTTTTAGGTCCCGCTCGAGAATTTTTCATTCATATGGAGACGTCACCATTGCCGGTGAATGACTGCAAATTTAGGCCTATGCTCGACGCTTATGTTCTTTTAGCAGGGAGGGATCTTTTACGTGCCACACCTGCTGTGACACGGGACCTCGGTTTTTGCTGTCTCATCCAAAGGACCGCCCCAATTAGTCGCCTCTTACGACAAGCAAGGGGTACTGAGGATCTATTGTAACAACCCGGATCCCCACGGGGGAGCAGATAAGAATACTATTCTACATCTGTATCGCTCTCTCATCCGGTCTAAGCTAGACTACGGCTGTATAGTATATGGAGCGGCAAGAACATCCTACATTAAAGCTCTTGGTGCAATCCACATTCAAGAACTTCGACTGTTTACATGAGCTTTTCGAGCCTCTCCTGTAGATAGTTTGTATGTCGAGGCAAACGAACCACTTCTAGATCTACGTAGAATGAAACGTATCTTACAATACGCTGTTAAATTAAAAGCTAATACTGACAATCCTGCATTTAACTGCGTTTTCCACCCACAGTTCGAAGATTTGTATGAAAAAATTACGACGTGTATAAAACCAATTGGTCTCCGAGTCAAAAAACATTTACATGATTCTGACTTATCTATGGACATCATAAAACCCTTATCACGTTAAGAAATACCACCATGGAAATTATTAAAACCAAAAGTTGACACTTCACTTTCTGAATATAAAAAATCTTAAACAAATTCCGCTATTTTCAAACAAAAGTTCTACAACTGATATTTATTCAGATTGTTAGAAAGACCGAAATAAAGTTGCTGCTCCTGCAGTAAACAATGTTTTCTCAGCACGACTCCCAAATGAAGCAACAATTTATACCGCTGAAGCGAAGGCTATCCAACTTGCGTTAGAGTACATTAAAATTTCTAATGACAAACACTTCACTATATTCTCAGACTCCCTATCTTGTCTACAGTCTATAGGTAATATGAATATTGATCATCCATATATTTTAGACATTTTAAACCAGTATTATTTTCTAACTAAACAAATAAAA
Organism: Ostrea denselamellosa; assembly: GCA_024699665.1. NCBI lineage: Eukaryota > Metazoa > Mollusca > Bivalvia > Ostreida > Ostreidae > Ostrea > Ostrea denselamellosa. The sequence continues at coordinate 1,084,501 of JAMZEH010000066.1, read as the reverse complement.
TAGTCGAGTTCTGCTGGATTCCTAGTCATATTGATATCCATGGTAACACCAAAGCAGACAAAGAGGCAAAGAATGCATTACAAAACGATATTGTACATTTTAAAGTTCCATACAGAGATTTGATTGTTTGTTTGTTTGATTGTTTGTTTGTTTTACGTCCCAGCGAGAATTTTGCACTCATATTGAGACGTCACCAGCTGTAGGTGAAGTACCACAAATTTAGACCTATGCTTAGCGCTCAGGACCGTAGCAGTGAGGGTTCTTTAACGTGCCAACGTCTACCGTGTCACGGGACCTCCGTTTTTAAGGTCATATCCGAAAGACCCGTGATTCTCACTCCTAAATGCCGAGCGTTTGGCGGAGGAGCAATCACTACCTATTTTTCGTCTTAGGTTTGACGCGGCCATGGCACGAGTGGGGCTGGAACTCACGACCTCCCGGTTACGAAGCGAACGCTCTAACCACTGAGCTACCGCGACCGGTCTTATCAAAGATTTGAAATATAACATAAAACTATATGTAAATGACCTTTGGCAAATATATTGGGATTTCTGTGACAGAAGTAAACTGTATTCTATTCAAAACAAAGTAAACAAATCGTGTAACATCGTAATGAAACGCCAGAACGAAGTTATTATTTCAAGAATACGCATCGGACATTCAAAATTGACACACACTTATTTATTAACAGAGAACTTCAACCTGAATGTATATCTTGTGACTGTCCATTAACTATACAACACATTCTTTTGGAATGTAGCGATATTACACCCATACGAAATAGACTTTTTAATAATGTGCAATCAACGTATCAACTTTTTACAAATATTGACTATCATCTTATTATAGCTCTCGCCTCGTGAACGGAAGGTCGTGAGTTCGAGCCCCGCTCGGGCCGGCCGCGTCAAACCTAAGACGTTAAAATAGGTAGTGATTACTCCTTCGCCAAGAGCTCGGCATTACGAAGTGAGAGTCACGGGTCTTTCGGATGGGACCTTATAAACGGAGGTCCCGTGTCGCAGCAGGTGTGGCACGTAAAAGAACCCTCACTGCTAAAAGCCATTAGTGCTAAGCATAGGTCTAACTTTGCAGCCCCGTCACCGGTAATAGTGACAGTCGCCGGATAGCTGAAAAATTGCTCAGGCGACTATAAATAAAACAAACAAACAAACAAAAAAATTTGATCCTTTACAATAGAACCTATTCATATACACAAAATGATATGTATTTTTACCTGTTTACGATTTTTAACTTTTAAGTCCGTCGGATGCGACGTTAAAGGGTGCCCCGTGTCAAGGATTACAACCCCCTTGGCACGTAAAAGATCGTTCCTTGATTTTCGGAAAAGACTAGGTTCACTGGGGGCCGTGAGGAAAAATTCAGCTTCCATAACCAACCATATTTCAGTTGTTTAATCGCCGTAAAATGGCTGAAATATTGCCAACACCGCGTAAAACCCGAATTAATCAATCAATCAATCATATTCTATATACTAGCCAATCAAATTGGAGTGCACGTACATGCGCGTGCAGTGAAGTGCTTTTAGCAAAACCAATGAGTAGGGAGTCTCAAAATAATATCTGCAATACAAATTTCAATAGCCGCCCGCGTGGCGCAGTGGTTAGAGCGTCGGGCTCAAAGATCTGATGATCCTCGAATCCCACTGTGGGACGTGGGTGCCGGTCTTTCGGATGAGACCGTATAAACCGAGGTCCCGTGTCGCAGTAGGTGTGGCACGATAAAGATCCCTCCCTGCTCAAAGAGGCCCTGAGTGCCGAGCATAAGCCTAAATTTGCAGCCCTGTCACCGGTAATGGTGACAGCCGCCGGATAGCTGAAAAATTGCTCAGGCGGCTATAAACAAACAAACAAACAAACAAACAAATTTCAATAAAATTCATTGGAATACAACAATGTTATAGACAATATTTGAATTTAGAGATGAAAAATGACAATGCACTAGCACTCACGCACACGCGAATTCGACGTGCATGTATGTAGTTTTATTCACAGCATTCAATAGGCATTTAAATCATAAACCCACAACTAAGATTTCACTTCAATATAACTTTCAATTCGAAGGTTATGGCCATTTTAGTACCCAAAAATAAAAGAAAAGCAATGTACGTGCATATACGTGCACGTGAGTAAAACAACACAACGATGTTGATGTCATTCGAAGGGCATTTGATAGATATACTTACAGTATTAAAGTCATGAAGTTTATATCATTTACAAGAAAGTTATGGCGATTTCAATATCGCCCAATCAGAAATTACCACACGTGCATGCACGTGCGGGGAATTGATTTTGACACTACCTCTGAGTAGAGATTCCCAATACATATCTGCAACATCAATTTCAAAACCATTCATTGAAATGTAAAAATGTTATGGACGATACATGAATTTAGAAATCAAAAAAGACATTTCACGCGCGCTCACGCGCACGCAAATTCGACGATGGAATTTTGGTTCACACCATCCAATAGGCATTTGAATCATCAGCCAGCAAGTATAATCTCAGCTCAATTCAACGTTTGATTCGAAAGTTATGGCTATTTTAGTACACAAAATAATGACGGAAAGTCAATGCACGTGCATCTATGTGCATGTGAGTAAGATTCAACATTGATGTTCATGCCAGTCGATAGGCATTTGGTAGATATACTTACGGTATCAATTTGATGTCGTTTACACTATTTATAAGTAAGCTGCTGATAAAATTGCAGATTTGACTTACAGTATTTAAAAAAACCCTCATATCGAGCCAATTTCAGTACATATAGACCATTTGAAACCATACCACTGTTCAAAAATTCCTAGTGTTTGAGATTCCCAGCCTCAAACTTTGGAGTGTACCATTTCTAAGAATTCCACCTGATGATAATGAACCTTTGGGAGCACTGTTAACTTCAACTCAACAACCAACTCAGATCCGAAGTTGGGCTGGCCAGCTAAGTAAACAGAAGCAAATATTCAGTCCTTCATAATATTCTGAATTCCTGATGTTTTAGTATATCGTATTTTTTATGATCATAAGAGTGAATTGATCCATGGAACTGAAAAGTTCTAATGTGTATTCCTTCTCTGTTGGAACTGAATAAGTGGAACACTGCCCTATATTTATTGATATTTGTTTTGTTATAATTGTAATTTCAATGTCATACTTACCTGCACTTATCCTTGTCTTAAAGAACAATGGACATTTTGGAGCTTGACGTCTCTGAATCAGATATACAACAACTCAACAGTGATTTGAGACTTTCTTAGGAACCAGAGGGTATGGCATGTTCTGTTTATGAATGTCCTGCTGCCAAAATCCACTTTCCAAAATACCGGGAATTCATGGCACACTGGAGCAAAACTCACTGTGGACGTAAAACGCTGCTTTGATGTGAGGAATGTGGACGCCTGATTCAACCCAAGTATAAAGTAGAGCATGCTAAGCTCCATCCAAATAAAACATTGTTTCGTGACGTGAAAGTGGCAACGAAGAATTCATTAATCCAGTTAATGTGTAGCAACCACGACAGTTGCTAGCAGTCCGTTTCACATATTGGAGATCGCCGAAGAAAATCACTCAGCGAAAATGTAGACTGGAAGTTGCCAATTCCTTATTAAGTACTGCTTTCCTTTCTGAGAATTTTGGTTCCGAATGTTAACACCTCTCGTGATAAGAAACTTTACCTTAAGGGCATAATGGAGGGAGATGTTTCTACATACCAAAACCTCAAGGAACCCAAAGCAGTTTTGGAGCCGCTGCAGATTAAAAAGAAAATTTGTTATTAATTAACATTTGTTTGTACCATTTTTGTTATTGTTAAACTTTTTATGAATTAAGTGCAATTTCATTTACATTTTTGTTGAATATTTTCATATAAATTATACATATTTATTTATAATGCCAAATTTACCTATTTTGATATTCTTAAGTTTTCCTAAATCGATTGTTTAAAATCACAAATGTGGGGAACACATCTGTTCCCCAATGTGGGTAAGTGTAGAAATTAATTGTTGACTACTTTGTATTATACATTATATTCATATATACATGTTTATACAAATCCTTTTCTATAATTAAAGTATTTCTTGCCTTATTTTATATAAATAATACTCGCACCTTGTTGCAGAAGTCACCACGTCCGCCATTAAAATTTTGTAAACGTTTTGGTATAACTTCATGTGATCCGCATCATATTTATAAAATCCATTCTTATTGTCAAGGGGGCCTCCGTGGGCGAGTGATTAGAGCATTGTGCTCACAATCACATGGCCTCTCACCTCTAGTCGACGCTGGTTTGATCCTTGGCCACGCCGATATATGTGAGAAAGTTTGCCAGTTTACTTTCGGAAGGTCGGTGCTCTCTTCCCGGGTACATTGTATCTGGGTTCTCTCCTCCACTAAGGCTGTCACGTGTACACGTGTAACCGGTAACGTTTCGTGTTTGGGCTGTAAACGTTTACAAAATCCCTAAACGTTTAAACGATGTCTTATATATGTGGCACAAATCTTGCAGGGTTCAAATTACAATCTAAATTATTTGAATAATTGTTTCAAGTGAATAAAACTACCCCTTCCACTTAAGATGAAGAGATCGAATTATATCTATCTGAAAAAAGTGCGCCGACAAATATCAACCCATTCACTTGGTGGAAAACCAGTCGTATTAATTTTCCAAAATTAGCAAGTCTCGCAAAGGATTTGCTATGCACACCGGCAACGTCCGTTGCCTCTGAGCGCGTCTTTTCCACAGCGGGTGGAACTGTTACAAAACTGCGCTCCTCCCTTGACACTGAGAACGTGGACAAACTGATCTTTTTGAACAAAAGATTAAAACATAAAGTGAATTGCGCTGCTCCGCCTGCACCGGCTGCACGTAAAGTCCATGTTAAAACCGATCCGACGGAAGAAGCCGCGGCACCAGCTCTGCCCTCTTTGGACAATCTGATGTGAAATCACTGAAATGAAGTTTATTGTGAATTTGTGATCTGTATTGTGCAAATGTTGTACAGTGCGAATAAAACTGAATTCAATTTAAATGCTATCCGGATATTTATGTTCGTGTATTTTATTCTGTCTTATATTTATACTCCGGAACGTCCGGTGACAATCTCTGCATCGTCCATAGAACGATGAAAACTGAAACACAAACATAATGGTCATTAATGGGTCTTAAAATTCTGTGCGTAATTTATTTTAGTAAATTATACAACACTTCGTTTAAATGGTAACGTTTCGTTTACAATGCTTCGTTTAAACGTTTACGAAATTTTGTAAACGTGACAGTCTTATCCTCCACCTTCAAAAACTGGACGCCATCAGATAACTAAAAAATTGTTGAGTTTGGCGGAAAACAAGAAACAATCAATCAATGTTATTGGTCGATCGGAATCAATAGATTTTATCATGGACCGATTTACTATTTCTGTTGTTCATTTAAGTATAAAAAGACTGCTTTCGGTCATTTACCGAGGAGCTGACCAGCAGAACACTCCTTGCAGGTACTGTTACAGCATCTCATTTTTGACTCTCTACTAATTTCACTTTTGGGAAGGCTTTAGGGTAATTAATTCTAAAGCCATTCGTCTTTTTTTTTAGTTTGGAAATATTTCTCAGGAGTTATTTCACTTTTTCTAAATTCGTTTTTATAGTAACAAATCTTATAAAACTAATATTTTCATTTGTTAAAATTTATTTATTCCTTATAAATAGTGCAAACGACATCAAATTGATACCGTAGGTATACCTGTTAAATGCCTATCGAATGGCATCAATATCAATGTTGAATCTTACTCACATGCACATAGATGCACGTGCATTGACTTTCCGTCATTATTTTGGGTAATAAAATGGCCATAAGTCTCGAATCAAAAGTTGAATTGAGCTGAGATTATACTTGCTGGCTGATGATTCAAATGCCTATTGGATGGTGTGAAACAAAATTCCATCGTCGAATTTGCGTGCGCGTGAAATTTCTTTTTTGAAATTCATGTATCGGTCCATAATATTTTTATATTTCAATGAATGGTTTTGAAATTGATGTTGCGGATATGTATTGGGAATCTCTACTCAGTGGTAGTGTCAAAATCAATTCCCCGCACGCGCATGCACGTGTGCTAATTTCTGATTGGGCGATATTGAAATCGCCATAACTTTCTTATAAATGATTAAATGCCCTTCGAATGACATCAACATCGTTGTGGCGTTTTACTCACGTGCACGTATATGCACGTGCATTGCTTTTCTTTTATTCTTTTATCCCTCCCTGCTCAAAGGCCATAAGTGCTGAGCATAGACCTAAATTTTGCAGCCCTTCAACGGCATTGATGACGTCTCCATATGAGTGAGAGATTCTCGAGCGGGACGTAAAGCAATATATAATCAATCAATCAACGAAGTATGTGTTTCAACTAATGCGAATAAAGAATTATTGACTCTTCACAATTGTTAGTCCTTGAAAATGGAGAGAGAGAGAGAGAGAGAGAGAGAGAGAGAGAGAGAGAGAGAGAGAGAGAGATGTTCATAACAGATAATTAGGAGAAATCGCCATTTTGGGCCCAATTATGTCAAAGTCCAATCCAAAAACCAACATGCACTTTCCTTTATTGTTTAGAGAAAGCAAGTGTTTTTTTGGTTCATTTAGCTTGATATTAATTTAATATAATTAATTATCTAAGAACAAACCATACACTTTCACAAAAATAAGAGCGAAAAGGTATGCACAAGACGTCGAATTTCCATAATCGCAATTAATTCAGTCGCAATTTATATTTTCGACAAAGTGTGTGTTGCGAACAAAGCAAATCAAGAATTGGTTGTTTTCAGTCCAAATTCCAAGCAAATAGGAAATGATATGTTTCTAAAGGGAATTAGTAAAAAAAAAAAAAACCTATACACATATTTTGCTTTATTTTTGAGAAAACAAGTGTTGTTTGGGTCATTAACTTGATATTCATTTAATACACTAATATAAACTAATGTCTAAGAAAAAACACCACTGCGGTACACTTTCAACAAAAATTAGAGCGAAAAGGTATGCTCACCAAAACCTAGTTCGGAACCATAAAGCAATCCAAAATATCTCAGAATAAAAAAGAAGTAGAGCTTCAAAAGTTAAAAAAGTTACTTAATGTGAAGACCACTGATGAAATTGGGTATTTTGGAGTATGTTTGTTTTCACTTGAGAAAATTTTAGGGTGCTATAAACTAGCTAGACCTCAAATATAGCGCATATCCAACACTCATCGAAATAGATCGGTTTTTATGCATTATAGCAGATGACTGAAATAATTTCAGTCTTAGTGAAGAAAATGTGGATAAAAAATGTATCCCCGGGATGGACAATTTTTCAGTTAAATCCACCACTTTATCATTTGCAGCAGTCAGTATAGTTTACAGTGGTCAATATTTGACTTGTTTATTTGTTTTACGTTTCTTCAATTATTATATACTCAAGAAAAGGCAAAGATAACTAACAGTATTCAATCTCGTAATTCCTATAGAAAATACAAATCAGAGAGATGGGCAAACACGGGCCCCTGGTCATACCAGAGGTGGGATCAGGTGCCTAGGAGGAGTAAACATCCCCTGTCGACCGGTCACACCCGCCGTGAGCCCTATATTTCGATCAGGTAAACGGAGCAATATCAAGACATCATGATCATGCTTGGACAAGTGCCAAAAATTTATACGTGTAGTATCAGGGTGGGCGTTGGGGTGAAGGTTTGAGTGGGAAGCAAACCCATGATGGTCTTCCGTCCACGCAGAAATGCTAGAGAGTATTTGTCATTTTATATGGAAGTTTGGTTTTTTTTTGCCTGAAAGTATATCATATTGTCAATGAGAAGAGATACAGCCAAATACAATGTTTAAGTCCTCCAGATTTGTACTATTTGAGCAAACCCAAAAATTTAACCATACATTTATTGAAATTTGGTTCAACATTAGTCATTCCGATCTACAACACCCCGCTCTTCCCGCTTCTGGTGTAAGAAACTCTATACCTACAAATCAATCCAAACACGTCAACTGTTGAAAGTTATCAAACATATAATTATTCTGAAAATGTTTCAATGTAACATACAAGAGCAAAAAGAAAACCTTCCTGCTACGGAGATGGTAAGAAAATACTCGCGATTCAGTAAGTTATCTAACCTGTATGGGACTAACTGACACTACCTGGTTTCTACGGACATTTAAATCTTTAGGTTACTTACTTATGTATTTTATTTTCTTGCTGCATCAATAATTTTAATATTGAACAGATGTAAGAACCCATCTTTTTAATTAAACAATGTTTATTGAATAAATTGATGGGATTAAGCAGCAGATTTAGCCTAAATGAGCCCTCTCCCTAATGATCAAACAAGATATACACAAAATTGTTTAACGCATGTAATTACTGTGGAGTCTACATGCATATATAAAAAGACTAGCAACTGTATAATATAGAACCCATCTTTAATTTTCGAGTAATGAGTTTACACAGATCAAAATTCCATCTGATAAAATACTGGAAAAGGTAACTGCAAGAGGTCTAAGGAAATTACGAACCAGAAATAAGCTTGTAGATGTTTAACAATGCATGCCGTGCTTGTATTTAAATGTCCCCGTTTGTTTCGTGGTCGTAAAGATAGGAACTGAATATAGCGCTTAAAATGCATTAGCGATTTCATAGAAAGGAAGTTATCCGTGATAGGAAATACGACAGTTCTATATTTGTACTTATTCGATGAGTTAGGTTCACGACAATGTCTGATCCACAGCATCCAGAGACTACCACATCTTCCAGCATTGTCCCAGTTCCAAGCGGGGGGATCGTGCAACAGAGTCACGCTGCGGCTGCTAACGAAACAGACGTAGCCGCCAGCACCTCCACAGCTATTGCTGTTCCGGGTGGCGCCGGCACTAGGAGTACTGCAGTAGCAGCTAGCGGTGGAAATGTGGTGGCGCTACAAACCACCGCTACATTGACTGCCACCGGCACAGAAGCTAAAGTGAGCGAGGATGCGCGGGCCAAGTTAATGTTTTATCTTAGCAATATTTCATCCGTTTTCGACGAATTTTACATCATGTGCATGTTGATTTTGAATCTTAAATCAAGAGAAGAAATTTTTCCTCTTCTGGATTACGACAAATTTCGTACACTTACAACAAAACAATGCGATCAAATGCTATCATTGTGTGACGTATTAAGGCCGGATTTGTTTATTAACAAATGCATTTTTGAGGATGCTACAAAATGTGGAAATTATACTAATGAATTTTTCAACCTCGAAGAAGTTGAAAAATCTCTGGCCATTCAAAACGAGGTAGTTATCAGGGGAGAAAAACGCCATATCTCGAAAATTATGTACTATACGCCAGAGTATCTTAAGAAAAATTATTTTGGACCGATGAGTCACTTGGAACATCGCTTGAGAGTAATTCGACAAGGTGACAGAGAGTAAGTAAACTGCTGTCTTTCAACTCTGTGCATCCATCCCGCATAACTCGTATCTTTTATTTTATACATGTGCTTTTCTGAACTAATTTGGATCATCTATTTATAAAACACTCAATCTACATTTATTCAATTACGAGCATCCAGTGGGTAAATTTCTAATCATTATCGTCACCTTTGGCAATCGAAGATGAAATAGAATTGTCGCGCGCTATAATAGATTTATATCTATCTTTAATTCATTGATTAACTCGGCAAATAAACCAGTGATGCCAACAGCTGACTCATTGAGTACAAAAAGAGAATTGATAATATTAAATATCAAAGTGTGCACGTACCCATATATCTGTGATAATCATCACAGCTTTAACAATACAGTTAGAGGGAACCAGCACGGAATGATCTTCGCCAATCAGTTGTAAGGCTGACAATATGCGGGGTTTCTTAATCCGGGTACATAATGATTACTTAATCATCCATCGTAGGATAATGTAGGAAGACAACTGAGAAAAGTAGTGTTTAGTAAGCGTGTAAGAAGAGTTGAGACTACTGCACACACACACACACACACACACACACACACACACATATATATATATATATATATATATATATATATATATATATATATACATACATCAGATACGTGTAAATGGTACTTGTGAATGCGTGTCTGTAGTTTTTAACTAATATTTGATACTCGTTATAGGGAGACCTTCGTCGAAAACTACAAGGTCCATCTGTTGATGTCTCTGGTGTTCCCATTCTGGATCGTCATCTGGGTTGCTTTGGTAGGCTAATTACAATTCCACATTTCTCGTTTTATTTTAATGCATTATATTAATATTTTTACGTTAATGTGTGAATATCATTATAAATGCCACACTGTATCCAAGTGTTGTTTTCGAAATTTGTATATTATATGTATCAGAATATATACATTCAAGATTTGTAAACATTTAATTACTTTTTTTAGTGTGTTTACGAAAGCCATCCAACCGATTCAACACCAGAAGAAGTTGTGCCTTGAGCGACTTTATACTGGAATTCTTTGTGTACTGTCTAGTGGCGTGTGTTGTATATTATTTTACTTAGTATTTAACATGCCATTAATATATAGTTTGAGAATAATTATTTTTATCGTATTACAAATAATTTCACATGTATCAATCGATCGATAATGATGGCCTTGTTGTCTGCTACGCTACAGACTTATACCGATTCATGACAAATATGCAACATACGCAAATATCATCCTTTCCCTTGTATGTGCACAAATGAAAGAATGACAGAGTAAAATTTGAAGGTTTTTGTTAAAAACTTGTGATCTAGGTAAAGTTGGAAGCTATTGCTACTGATTGTCAGGAGGCGGGAGATTATATGTTATAGTTTTCGTAATTCATTGCAGACCTACATACACAATAACAAACCTTGTTATAAATATCCAAAGTCATCATTATCATTTGATTATTTTATTATATTGAATTTCGGTATTTACATATATTTAATCACGATTTCAATAGATAACATTTTATTAGGATACGGAATCTGTTAACTCGTGCTATTTATTTTCGCATTGAAATTATAGTTTTATCTCATTAATCAGAGTTTGTCGTATTTAATTTCTATCAGTTGTGCGCTTTATTTTATCCATTTATTCCATTTTCATACTTTTTTTTTCAAATATATTCATTAAATTTAAATATAATGTAGAAATAACAAATTTAAACTGTAACAATGCTTTATCCTTTTCACGCTAGTTAGTTGATGGAAAATTATGCAAGGGAAGTGTTCCTCGTTTTATTTAGTGCATGTTTTCTTTAATTTTAAATCTGTAAACAATGCATATTCAAAGTTTAGTGAATTTTATTAAACAGGTTTCCCCAGCTCATACTATGATCAGAAACTTTTATTCCATATAATTACATGAACTTTCAATGTATTTTCCTTTAGTTCGAAGTCAGGTTTTGAAAATTATAAGTTTTTTCATTGACTATGTCAAATGATTGCCAATAACATAAGGTAATTTTCATGAATTAAATACCCCTTTCTCTATGAAATGTTTCTGTGATCAACAGCATTGCATAGGTCCACGCAGAAGATATATAAGCTATGTTAAACCGGGTGCAATGGGAAAACCAATCATTTTGCGCATGCACAAAGTTACGTTTTTACCGAAGCTAATAGGAACATCCATCGGCCTTTTCCGTCAAGTATACAAAATCGTCTTTCCGACTTGACGCAAAAGGCCGAGCAATATTCCGATTCCACCGGAGCTTAATGATGCGACTTTTGTTTATAGATTGTGACGTAACAGTGCAGTATGTGACCGTACACAGGGGGAGAAAATATTTATCGGATTCAGCAATGTTTTCATAAACAAAGAATTAAAAAATGTTCTATATGTTTGTGAAAAACAGTATTAAGTGGTCTTAATAAAACGAAATGATTACTTTTATGGAATTTTAATTCTAAATACATTGAACTTTACATGACAAGATGTTCACCTCAGGAACGTTCAAAAAGATTGTTCATATCTTAAATGGACATCATTAATTTTGTGAAGTTGCACTGAGCTTTTGAAATGGAAAAACGACATTCCCGGACTGTTAAAACATCCCTACGGTCCACGTATTGCAGTCTCGTTTTAATGGACCGGGCAGCGTTGTTATATTTGTAATAAACGTTGCTATTCATTTTCTTCCAGCTGTTGAATTTATCACATTCAGTTGGCTTTTAAACCATGTATCTGTTTTATTCTTGCTTGGAGAATTTATATCCTGTTTGATCAAGATCGCAGATAGAAAGACAGAGAGAAAGAGAGAGATACCGTTAGCAGTGTGTATAAAATGTATTTCTCTTAACGGATCAGATTCTTTCCTTTGTTTATTGTTATTTATCTTAAAATCATTTTTCCTGCGTACATCCTAAATGCCTCCCGAGATTTAAGTAATTTTATGGACATAAAATGAGTTCTGGATTTTATCATCTGCATGTAATTTTTCTCTTAAATATTTTTACGATACCATTTTTTCCCTGTAACTGTAAACTTATATTACTTTATGTTTTCAATGATATTAGTAATGGCATCAAATTATTCAGTATTTACGTCACACTTCAGTATTTGGTATTTATTTATAGATGTAAACCTCTTCATTTGTGGTATTCTAGTTTAGAAAGAAAGGCAAGACCGGTGAAATTATTGAGCTAAATTACTTGACATGGACTGGTATAACGTGCAATGTTGTGTTCGCTCATATTTGATAGAAGGCTTCCTGATTTAGCAAACAGAGAGTTTTTTTTGTTTTTTGGTTTTTTTTTACGTCTCGTCGAGAATTCTTCACTCATATTGAGACGTCACCAGCTGTAGGTCAAGTACCAAAATTTAGACCTATGCTTAGCGCTCAGGGCCGTAGCAGTGAGGGTTCTTTAACATGCCAACGCCTGCATGGGACCTCCGTTTTTAAGGTCCTATCCGAAAGACCCGTTATTTTCACTTCGAAATGCCGACCGTTTGGCGAAGGAGAAACCACTACCTATTTTTACGCCTTAGGTTTGACGCGGCCATGACACGAGCGGGAGTAATAATTGTAACTCCTAAATATCCGGTCGGAGAAAGGCTGTTATCACATGTAGTCCTTCATTTCAGTATTCACTGAGACCATGTTCCGTTCATTATTCTCCGTTCTTTTGATAATGTTATTGAAATGATATGAGACTTAGGATGGGGTGCTTTGTTTGGTTGGTTAGATATAAAGAGAGCGTTTAGTCTTATGCTGGTTTAAATTGGTTATTTTGATCTGCTTTGTTTCTGTCTACATTGTATATTTTTCCTTGGTTTGGTTTGCCAGTGGGGTGTTCCACCACTTGTTGGAAAACAGGCCAATTTCTTCATTGGTTAACTGAAAAGAAGACAGACTTGGATACGGTACACTATTATATGTATCTTGGTGATTTTGTTTGGGGGTAGGAGAGAAACGGAAGATTGTATAAAGTCATGGACCGGTTGTCATCATTGCGCTCAGAAGGAACAGTATTCTAGCACATGAAATTGTAAGATCTTGTCCTAAAATGCTAATCTTGTCCCCTGAGTGGAATTTCCCAATATCACACTCGTAGTTAATGAAGGATTCTATTTTAAAATCCTAAACTGCTGCGACTCATTGATTATGACGCCATGCATTTTCTATGATTTATGTTACCACAACATTCACACACTTAAGTTGAGAAATAAACACAGTTGAATAGCTTATTAACATCTCATTGGTCAAATTAGAAACACTGAGACAAAACTCATTCTATTTGATGAATAGGAAAAAAAAACGTGTCTTAAAAAGGAAACTGGAGTCTCTGGTGGGATGTTTAATTTCTTTAGGAAAGCATTTATATCTAGTAAGGCTTTCATCTGGAAGTTTTATGATGCAATGAGTGCAACGTTTGAGCCGCATCATCATATCAGAATATGTCAAAATTGAAGAGAGGATCTGAAGATGTGTTATATGTTTCTAGAAATGTTCTATGGGGTTTCATATTATTGGGCCGTTTCGCTTACATGTATATTGCAACTTTACATTGAAAGAGAAGATAGGTAGTACTGGGTTGTCGAGTAATTTCTATCATGGGTTTTTATGAGTGGCCTACTGAGTAGGGCGAAAGTAATTAATTAAATGACTTGACTTTTCTGGAGTCGTTTCATTTGTTGAACCTGTTTGGTAATGAGGTCATAAGATAGCAAGTACGAAATTAATATTTATAATCACAATCTGGCATAGTAAGTGTAGTGAACAAACATTTAAATTTCAGTAATTTTATAATACATTCCTCCTCCGGCTGTCCCAACACTGAATGAGAGACACATGGGTCACATCACAGTCCCGAGTCACCTTGGCCCTATATATTTCCATGTTAAACTTTGATCTGCTGCCATGTAAATTTGAACTTTTCTGGCTCAGTGGTTCTTCAGAAAACATTTAAAGCTTTTTTCCTATATTTTCGAATGTAAAACTTTGATCCCCTATTGTGGCCCCACCCTACCCCGGGGGTCATCATTTGAATGTGCACTATGTCAAGACTGTTGCAAGTAAATTTGAACTTTTCTGGCTCAGTGGTTCAGGTTTTTAAATGACCCCACCCTGTTTATGTATTTTTGTGAATTATTTGTACTAAGTTTGATTGAAATCGACCTGCTGGTTCTGATGACGAATATTTTTAAAACGTTGTCAGTGTATTTTCGCTCTTATCTCCCCTTGGATATAGGCATTGTTCTTTATTTGAACAAACTTGAATTCCCGTCACCAAAGGATGATTTGTGCCATGTTTGATTGAAATTGGCCAAGTCGTTCTGGGGAAGAGAAAATATGAAAATTTAACAGACAGATCAACGGGCGATCAGAAAAGCTCAGTCTTGATCTTTCAGGCTGGGCTAAAAACTTACCAGAAGACGTTCTTGCTTATCGAATCAGTTGAAACATGTAAACATCATATCCAGGTGATCATGGGATATTGCTATATAAATATGGGAAGTCGACGATGGAAAAGCTGAAGCCATCCCTTTTGTCAGTTTGGTGTTAATATCCATGTTCAATAAAATATAGAAGTATGAATCAGATGTGAAAGACTGTGGTCTCTTTTATTTCCAGTTCACCGGGATATACCGAATCGACGCATGAATGAAAATAATTATTGTTTATAAATAAAACGTCGTCGATATATCTAAATGTTGAGTTGAAGGCCACAGCAAGATATTTTTTTCTTCTCGTATAGAAACTTTTGAATAAATCCTGCCTCGTAAGAATATACAAAAATACAGGTAAGCTAATAAAGGAGCACAATTCGTGCCCATGAGAATACTAAAAGACTGTTGCTACTAAGGTATTGTCAATGAAGAACTAAAGCATCTTTTAAACATCAACTTAAGAGTACTTGTGCGTAGATCAGAATGGTGTTTAACAAAATATTTTTGAATGACTAATCGCAAGATGAATATTTCCTTTTCCCACTCTTATCTTTGTACATCTATGATGTAAAACAGCCTAAATCTAGTCTTTAATTCATCTCGATGAATGGTCGAGGAAAGTGTTGAAAAGCCATACGTTCTTATGTTATTGATTTGAGAAAAGTTTTGCGATTTCAAATTTACTCAAAGTTCTTTTGAATTTTTAAAATCCACTTTTGATTTACACTACTTCTGGTAGATGTCATGGCACAATACATTTAAATTTTCTTTTTCACAGCAGTTAATATTTCTTAAATATGGAATTAATGCAAAGTTCGTTTAAAATACAGTTGTAATAATGAGCCTTACGAACAAGGCAATGATGTTACAAGCTTTGTCAGCGTGAACTAAAACTCTTTAGTTCAGCTTATACACGATCAGTTTATGGGATTTTAAAAGTCGAAGGCAAACACTGTCAACACAATCATTTAAATGTCTAATGCCATAGAGGTTTTTGTCGTGTGGGATGATCATTTGGGCTTTTTAGCGGTTCAGTATCATGTCGCCAAGTATTTAAAAGCGACAACCCAAATTTGTCTGCAATCCGTATACGTATTTTCGCAAGATACTCTTGGGTTTACTTGTTGTGATGCATTAGGTTTTGTCTTAATATTTAAAAGCGAAATAACCCAAATCTGGTCTGCAATCCGTATACGTATATTCGAAAGAGAGATACTCTTGAGTCTACTTGTTTTTATGCACACGTTTTTTTCTCTCTTAATCTTAACCAAGATCTTTTGTAAATTTGTCCCCCTTGATAAGTTATCACCGTATTAGAATTGGATCTAAAAGAAGTAAAATGTTTTACAAAGCGGTATTCACAAAATAATTAAAATGGGAATGGAGTTACTCTGTGTATCGATCCATTTAAGAAGGCTCTGGTGTCATGGCCATTGTATAACGTTATTATCTCTAGTAAAAAAAAATTCTATTTGAAGTCTTGTAACACCCCTAAAAGGTATTGGTTTTTTTTATGACTTTTCATTAGAGTAAGGTAACACAACAACAACAACAATGTTGCAGTTAAACAGCCAGAAACCCAAAGGCAAGAACAGGCGATTTGTAAGTGTAAAACGGGCGAAACCTGTTGGTGTCAACAACAACAAGGTTGATTATTTATTCTACTCTCTCAAGCACAAGTCGATCAAGATCCTGCGTAGCCAAAAAGAAAACTCCTCTGCAAGTAATATGTTTGTCGTCAGCTCTTTACAGATACATTTAGGCAGTGTTTTTTATCATGCTTTATTTATTACATATAGTGATTATTATTGTGTTACAACAATACCTCATGCTTACTTTCTTTTAATTTTCAATTTTGTGAACTATGTATTCACAAAAGATTGTGGTGTTTTGTTAACACTTTATTTAATATTGTTATTGTATTATTGTTATATATTTGTCTCTCGCCATTTTATATTTGTATTTCAAGTTGTTGTTTGTTGTTTTCATGGTGCTCTGATGTGCAGTTACTTCTAAATCATATACCAAATTGATAGAGATGTGGTCTTTCGTAATAAATCTCAATTTAATCTTATATCAAGCATTTCTTCTAATTCGAGGGATTTTTTTTTATCTCCATGTTTCCGTCCTGTTACTTTTAGTTATGCGACCCACCATTGATGATCTACTATTTTGTGACTTGGATATTTCAACACTAATTACATACGAATTCTCGGTAGTTTTGTACAACACCACAAATCTAACGCGTATTTATTCAGAATAGAATTTGATCTAGGTTATGACAAAGAATCTGTTAGAAAGTTAAGTCTAAAGATTAAAAGTTCGATATTCCAATAGTTCGTTTGTTCAAGTAAATATCAACAACAGGTACTAGAGCGGTGATTTGTAGGCTACCCGACCACTGAACATGCTCTGGGGGTTAGCAAAGCAAAGAGTGGGTGGGGTACACTAGGGACTAGAAAGGCAAAGGATTCAAATATGGTGACAAGATTTTAAACCTTAAGAAAATCGTTTTGTACTATTTGGGTGATTAATGAAAAGGCTAATATAACGAACAGTATTCAGTCCCGTAATTCCTATAAAAAATAGAAATCAGAGAGATGGGCAAATGTCGAAGACCTATCAGACATTCGTAAAGATTTCCCAAAGAAATGTTTGTTTGTTTGTTTTACGTCCCGTCGAGAATTTTTCACTCATATTGAGACGTCACCAGCTGTAGGTGAAGTACCACAAATTCAGACCTATGCTTAGCACTCAGGGCCGTAGCAGTGATGGTTCTTGAACGTTGAACCGTGACACGGCACCTCCGTTTTTAAGGTCAAATCTGAAAGACCCGTGATTTTCACTTCTAAATGCCGAGCGTTTGGCGAAGGAGCAATCACTACCTATTTTTCGTCTTAGGTGTGACGCGGCCATGGCACGAGCGGGGCTCGAACTCACGACCTCCCGGTTATGAAGCGAACGCTCTGATCACTGAGCTACCGCGACCGGTTTCCAAAGAAATGTTGATATGGAGCAACGTCGTAGTAAATCTAATGAAAGTGCATATTTTAAACATTCAGGTTTAGCCAGGAGCATAGGTAATTTTCTGTATTTTTAATGACGGGCGGGGGGGGGGGGGTTGAATATATTTCTTAGGAGTGTGATATGTTTAATCGGACAATCAAGTTTAATATCATAGTTGTCGGATTGATTCTCGTGGAACAGTTGAATTGGGTTATCCCTTTTTGGTGGGGCGACCAAAAATTTGTCGAGCACGTTTGTGTTATAATGCATGTTTGCTGCTTCTGCTTGAAATAAATGCATTAACTGCGGAAATGTGTAGCTTTATATAAATTCATGAACTGTTTAATTTCGTGCTGAATATTATAGTCTTGTTCGCGGATTAGCCCTAAACGACACTACTGATACACTGAATACATGTATCAATATAAAATGAATTGCCGTTCACTGTCGTGTTATGCTTATTTATACATATAGTAATAGGTTATGTTATGTACTGCTGTCGCGGGTGCTGTTTGTAATCTGGGGTCTGTACTTGGAGATTCCGTGCTTTTTTATAAGGAAAATGTAGTTTCCACTATTTAGAATGAAATTACGGATGAATAATACAATAGAAAAATTTGATATGGCTGTAAAGTGGAGGATTTGTACAATGATACTTTGAAATTCAAAACTTTCAAATGTACTTTATTTTGTCATAGCATGTAGTTTTAGTTAGAAAGTGATCTGAAAAAAAATTTAAAACCCCTACTGGACTCGAACCTGCGATCTACAGTTCAGCAGTCGACACGTTACAGACTGAGCTACCAGCCAGGCAATCAAATTTAAAACGAATATACTGCTGATTTCTATATTTTTATTCTTGTTTTAAAAGGAAGTCACCCTTATGACAATGTACTATACCTCCTTAAGAAATCGTGTTTGCTGTTGGTTTTTTTTTATTTCATCATTTAAAATTTTTGCGGGGAATTGAACTCTTCGTGAAATGGTGTTTGAGGAATTTCGTTGGAGCATATTATTGAGTTGGAGTCGTTTGCTGTCATTCAAATGGTGCCATAATGCAGTTTGCTACTTATTAATCTTGTATGGTTAAGAAACAGTGAAGATAATGAACAGTAATCAATGTTGTAAATCCTAAGAACACAAAATTAAGAGTAGGAAAAACATGGACCCCTGGATACACCGGGGGTGTTATATGTCTATATGTTTTATGCAGTTTGTAATGGGGTCAGTCTTTTATAATGGGGTCTGCCCTTTATGCTTGGCGATCCAGTACTACTAGCTTTATGAACATTTTGTGCTGCCATCAACAATTGCCATTTGATATATTTAAAATCACACTTTTTCCTGTACAAAAATAATCCACGGGGAACAGTTACTGCACTTGATGACTTAGACGTCGTTAAAGGTTATATGTAGTACAATTCTTTGATGAAACCAAACAGCACTTGTACTAGGAGTTGTCTGGTGTAGACTCCTTCAAGGAACGGCTTAATTAAATACGCTGTCGTTACCCTTTCTCATTACTACATTATTTCTGAAGTTAACTATGTTCTTCCTTAACTAGAAAATTCTTGGTAGATATTTCAATATCTTTGTAATAGATTACACGCAACAAGTTGGACATTCACAATTTATTCTGCTTGAGTAATGATTTAATACTAAAACAAGCAATATCAAGTTTCACATTCAGCTACACTCCATCATTCTACAATTAGGTTTAAGTATTCATGCAAAGGTCAATATTAAACACACACACACACACACACACACACACACACACACACACACACACACACACATATATATATATATATATATATATATATATATATATAGGGTTGTTAGAATAAATCCTCAGCACCCCTAGCTTGTTGTAAGAGGCGACTAAATGGGGCGGTCCTTCGGACGAGACCGCAAAAACCGAGGCCCCGTGTCACAGCAGATGTGGCACGTTAAAGATCCCTCCCTGCTCATAGACCATAAGCGCCGAGCATACGCCTAAATTTGCAGCCCTTCACCGGCAATGGTGACGTCTCCATATGAGTGAAAGATTCTCGAGCGGGACGTTAAACAATATATAATCAATCAATCATATATTGAAATCCATTTGATCATAGTGATACTCACAAATATAATCTCATTTCCAAAGTGGGTCAATGGAAGGATCCTGAAGTTTTCAGTTCTGGGCTGATGACACCTAAACACCGTTGATCTAAGTGCATCACACTAGAGGGCAATCACATCGAAAAAGAAGAGGTGGATCTCAACCGGAAATAAGTACACCTGGTTACTTATTGACTCGACCTCGTATTATGGCTAAAGTGGAGGCTATTTCAAAATTCCCGATTCCTACAAACAAGAAAGAGTTAGTGAGATTTTGGGCATGACTGGTTTTTACAGAAAATTTTGTCCAAATGTTTTTTGAACAGTGGGTCTACTTACCAACTTAATGGAAAAGAGGGATAAATTTGAATGGACAAAGGACTGTGACGAATCAGTTGGTAAAATCATATTTGTCCTCATCAGTAGTCCAGTTCTTTCAGCTCCTGATTTTTTTAAGCAATTTAAGCTTACTGCTGATGACAGTGATTTAGGAATCGGCGCTGCTTTGTTCAAGAACTTCTTGACAATGTAGATAGAATTGCTTCTTGTTTTTCAAAGAAACTTACAAATTGTCAATAAAATTATTCAGCTATTGAAAGAAAGTGTCTCGATTTGTTGTTAGCTTTATAACATTTTGGTGTTTATTTGAATGCTACTGCCCATCCAATTCTTGTTCTAACGGATCGCAATCTTCTCACTATTTCGCATAAAATCAAAGACTCGCAAGATGGCGTTTATTATTGCAAGAGTATGATATTGATATTAAATACATCAAAGGAAAATGCAATGTTATTGCAGATACCTTCTCTAGAGTGTCATGAGTCTACTTTGTTATTGTTGTTTCGAATCGATGTACATATCTAACATATGTATAATGTTTTTAGATTTTGTATTGTTGATATGTTTTCATTGTCATTCAAACTTTTTAAGGAGGAGGTGTTGCATAATATGTTTACACTAAAACAGTGTCATGTGTTTGTTCTTGATGACGTATAAGACCAAGATATTTCCAGATGTACGATGTCTAGAAAAGATGACTTAACAATTGTCTAGCTGCCAAAATTTCATAACAGTGTCTTTCACGAACGGTCTGGAAATTTATTCTTAGTGTAAATGTATCGTTGAATATATAACTTTAAGCTCTGTTTGACAAGCATTTTAAGCACTGGTGATTTTAAGCATTTTTTTAAAATTTAACTGGGAGACCAGGAAATTACTTTTGATAACCAATTAGGATTTTATTCACTGTGGACTTTGGAATATTTACAGCCGATTTGTAATATTTTTGTGTGTATGGATTATTGTACAGCTATCGTAAGTTAGTATTCTTTATTGTTATGATTTTTCTTTCAGTAGTTGTAAATAAATCTCTTTATTTTTTCTATTGTGTCTGTTACTGAATTCTGCTTGTTATTCAAGGATTCTGACTCAAAATATGAGTTAAATGTACGTTTATCAAAGCGCTATTGGGAACCGTCCCGCGCTGATTCCATGGACAACTACACGAAGTTAACAAGATAGATCTCTTTTTGTGCATGGTTTATGCAAATACTAGCATTCATAACTCATATTCTTTGTCTTGAAATCCCTCCTTTTTTTGTATAAATGGATTTTCAAGACAAGACAAATACCAACATAATGAAACAGTCCCACACTGACCTCCATTTAGAGACCCTACACAACATATCATTATATACAATATCATTATTTTATTTATGTTGCTAGAAATGTAGCTCAGTGGTTAGAGCGTTCGCTTCGTAACCGGGAGGTCGTGAGTTCGAGCCCCGCTCGTGCCATGGCCGCGTCAAACCTAAGACGAAAAATAGGTAGTGATTGCTCCTTCGCCAAACACTCGGCATTTAGAAGTGAGAATCACGGGTCTTTCGGATATGACCTTAAAAACGGAGGTCCCGTGTCACGGTAGGTGTTAGCACGTTAAAGAACCATCACTGCTACGGCCCTGAGCGCTAAGCTTAGGTCTAAATTTTTGGTACCTGACCTACAGCTGGTGACGTCTCAATATGAGTGAAGAATTCTCGATGGGAGGTAAAACAAACAAACAACAATCAGAAATGTACATTTTTGTTTTATATCATAAATACTTATAAAAATAGTATTGTGTATTTGACATTGTATACTAAATCAGTCTAGATATCTATATAGCATTACAGGTACACAAAAAGCCTAAGCATTAAAATGTGCAATCAAACTTTAGATAATTTTTTTTTTCAATAAATGGACAATATACCAGAATGTAGAACTAAATATAAATACAGCAGTACATAAATGTACAAACATACGAGATATAAGTATACAGTACATAAATCTACAAACATACGAGATTTAAATATCGCAATAATCATATACAGCCACAAACCATGGGGGATTCTTTTTATCACATATTTAATCCTTACCGACTATTTAATTTACAATTCGAAATTTCCCTTTGATTACCTCAACCCGAACTACAATCGTAACGTCAACATTACGCCACTAAAAATAGTTCGTTCAAAAAATATAAAAGAAGATAAATATTGACCGATACAATATTTAATTTATGAAAGAGCGATCTAATATATTACATTTTAGAACGTTTATATCGAATTTTTTATATTAAAATTACATGATTATGAAATATGTCAGTCATCAGAATCGGTGTCATAGATGACACGCGGTCTTTTTTGGATTTGTTTTCACATGTGTGGATGTGGATGTTGACGATAAATTTCCCACCATATGCATCGCCATTCAGGAAATGTTGTATGCCTCCTGTGACATTGACTGTCGTGGGACTTTCAGCTTAAGACCAAAACAATTAGTTATATTGGGCCAATGTTGGCAAATGACATTGACCCAATGTATTTTTGCTCATCGGTCCAATATTGGGCCAACATACTGGGCTAACGTTGGCCCAGTGTTATACAAGTTTTTTTTCTGAAATTGACCCAGCATTGAATCAACTTTGCCCCAATATGTGCGATATTGGGCCATTGTTTGCCCAACGTCATAAACAGGTTGGCCCAATGTTGTGCGTGTTTTCTGCTGATATTGGCCAAACATTGAATTAACATTTGCCCAATGTTTGCTCAAACACCATTTAACTATTTCTGATTTTTCAATTAAACACTGCAATATTGTGAGCAAATTTTATAGATGATTCCAATTAATCCCATAAGAATCATTCAGGTACAAAATAAAATCACATTATAAGGTGGATCACTATTTAGGCTCAATAGGAAAAGCCATAAGTCTATTTTTAAATCGGCTTGAAAACAAGTTGTCAAATAAACTAAAGTGCACCAAAGCAATAGTGCCTGTTACTATACTGCTGCGCAAAACAAAAGTACGGAAAACGGATGAATTTGTGTCAATAAGTTATGTCAGTTAGCAGAAAATATGAATTTTATATCAGTTAGCAGAAAATATGAATTTAAACAGTAACTTTATCTCTTTTTAGACTGTTTAATTACATAATACAAGAACATAATTATCGTAATTGTTGTCGCTGTCCTCATTCTGTGAGCTTTGGTTCCCTTTTTTTTTTTTATCTCCTCCCTTTCTTTTCTTCCTCCTTCACAGTCACATGTGTACAGGAACCACTCTTTGATAACATTGTCAATTTTACCGTGTAATGAGTTTCCACACAAATGATTAGCTCGAACTGGACTTCAATAACAGTCAAATAATTAGTCTGAATTAATCTCCAGTTAAAACGAGAAGTGTATAATTAATAGCTATCTACTTTTACTGGTAATATATTTCATTTTTTGTACTTTAAAATTGGGGTGCCTATAGAGTTTGAGTAAGTAGTAGAGAATATTCTTTTGTTTTAGAAAATGTATATACATCCTTTTTATCTTTTACGTGTTAAAGAATCCTCTGAAAATACCAGTTTTCTTTCTTTTCCCATCCAATTGATTTCTCTAGCCATTTTGTTGGCAAACATGAAGGCATTGCCAAGTAACCGCCTGGCTGTTTTTTCTTCTTTCTTTCATTTTCATGTTTTCTCCATCAGTGGGTATGAGAAGTTTAACCTGAAAAAAAAAATTCATTTCATTGAAACAAAAGTACATAGATAACAGATTAAGACATATGGATTTAACAATTTCCTAAAGCTACCAGATTAAGAGTTATGTCAAGTCCCGAATAAATTTGTGCCCCCCCCCCTCCCAAAATAAAATAAAAAATACAAAAAAAAAAAAATAAATAAAACAAAAACGTGTTTGTTTCTGATTGCCTAAGATTGTTTTTTTATTTCATTTTCAAACTGTTCAGTATAAAGCTTGTCATACATTTATTTTGTGTTAAATACCTTGATGTGTCCATATTCATATGTCCATTTATTTCGGTTATTTGGCTCATTTTACTTGTCAATAACTTGCTGAAATATTTGCCAAGTCGGCGTAAAACCCCAATCAATCAATCAATCAATCAATCGAGAATAACTTTTAAAGGTATATTTACCACCATTTTAGTCATATTCTCAAATCTAAAATTACTACAGTAGAGTATCAAAAATATTTTATGTAAATTGTATATACACTTACATGATTTCAGTAGAATGACACTTATTTACACATCAGCCTGGCCACGCAATGCTTAATCTGACCTACTGACCAGTGCAGGATGGCAAGCCTCTGAAAATTACGTCAGAGAGCTCCATTGCCAGAGCAGCTGGTCAGTGCTCTGCTGGTAAGACAACCACTCCGAAGATTTTAAGCTACACTGTGTGCATCTATAACTCGTGATGCTAAAAATAAACTACTTTAATTGATACAGAGAATAATGAAGTTAGAAAAAAATACACATTATTAACTTTGTGCAAATGAAAATTGAAGAAGTGACTGAACGTTTTAAGAATGTCATATTCATATATTTTCCTAATAAGTTTTTCTTATCATGATAATATGTCTAGCTTTTCATGATAATACGTCTAGCTTCTGTACATTAAATGTAAAATCAACACTTTTGGTAGATATAATTAATTAATGCTTTATTTCTACATTGGTTTGATATATGTAAAATTTATGTATAAACCCTCAACACAGATGTTCGTATGATGTTCATTTATTGGTCAAACACAAAATTAACTGTTATTCAATGTTTTATTCCCGACTAATCCCGGATAATATGTTGATATTGGTCCGATGTTGATCCAACATTGTGTTGTCAACAAATTTTGTACAACATTGGCCCAATACTGCATTCCCAACTAACCTCAGAACCAGAGTAAGATAGTGTTACGTTGCCCAATGTTGGGCCAACGTTGTTTAACCAACACCAACCATCGGCCAACAGTCCAACCCTTTGCCGACGTTGGACCAACGTAGTTATGCTGTCTGGGTTAGAGAATACATACTATGGATTACGAAAAAAATTATGAGTGATATCCACGGGATAAAGACAAAAATATGTGATAAATAAGAATACAGTACATAAATGTAGAAACATACGAGATATAAGTATAGCTATACCCGGTAAGTCTTCAGTCTTATATTAATGTTCAATACATGTGTAGACGTTTCTGACATACAGTGTACGATTACAAACTAAAAACTTTGTAATGATATCCCTGCACGTTGGTTTGGTAAATCGTGATAATGGTTTGGTATTAGTAAGTTATAGATGCGTACATTACATTATACAGCGATTTCTTTTGTTTATAAACACCAGTCAGCTGATTTTAGTGAACACATTTTGTTATTGTTTTCATTCTACAAATAACAGCAAACTACAAGTTACCTTGACAATTCAGTCGTTGCGACATACACAGCACCATATTATCATAACAGGCTTTCATAATGCTGTTACTTGTTAACCTTGTCAATATTTGAAAATCTTCATTTAAACTTTAGATACAGAGACAATCTTAATTTAGAGTAAATATCATTTATACTTTCTGAGCCAGCCCTTGAATCTTATAGTATTGTACCAAAAGCGACTAATGCCTGTCATATTTAAAGATGAATATACTATCAAAGCATAATCATTTTGCAAACTTTCTTTTAAAACTGGATTTCTTTTGATTTTAAAAAAGATGTTAATTGTCCCATTATTTCTTTATGGATATACAAAAATGTTAGTTGTTTTGGTGCACTGTTAGACATTTTATCTAGGTCGTCTGTCTACAGTTTGCAGGAAGTTTAGAATTTACGTAATCAGCGAATTCCCAGTCAACACAATGGTTGGTCTAACAGATTAATGTCATAAGGAGTACCCCGGGAATAAACGAAGTGTTAGTAGTCTTTATTTAATGACCCCAAACGTTTCCCTAAGTTTGTAATTAAGTTCCAAAAATATCAGACTTTAAATTTTGTTCAAAGGAAGTGAAAAGTACGTTTTTCATGATGCCTGTACACGTCAATAAAGGTACATTCTGTAGTAACCATATCTGTGTCCTATAACTAACATATATTTGTGTTCTGTAACTGGATGTGAAGAAATGAACTACTTCGAACAGAAAATTCATTAACTTGGAATATATATTTATTTATCGGGCTATCAGTGACATAAAATATGTGCATCCTAGTAAAGTCGTCACAAAACACTATTTGGATGGCTACTTGATAAATGACAGAAATTCAAAAGATCCCTCAATCCACACAGATTGTTAGGGACACTTTTCAGAGATCTGCCGACTTTGTACTGCTAGCATATCAGACATGTATGATCTACAATGTAGTTACCCTGTAACTAGTCTATCCTAGTTTTCTATGATAGGCTATATTAAATGTACTTATTTGAAATATCTGGGCATAGTGTCTTTTTTATTCTTTAGACAAGTAAAACGAATTTCGCTCAACCCGGATGTCGCTGCGACCGACGATTTCAGTGTCTGGAATAATACGTTGTCTGAGGATGACTTCATCATCTATAATCCCCCCGGTCGCGGTAGCTCAGTGGTTAGAGCGTTCGCTTCGTAAGCGAGAGGTTGTGAGTTGGAGCCCCGCTCGTGCCATGGCCGCGTCAAACCTAAGACGAAAAATAGGTAGTGATTGCTCCTTCGCCAAACGCTCGGCATTTAGAAGTGAGAATCACGGGTCTTTCGGATATGACCTTAAAAACGGAGGTCCCGTGTCACGGTAGGCGTTGGGACGTGAAAGAACCCTCACTGCTACGGCCCTGAGCGCTAAGCATAGGTCTAAATTTGTGGTACTTCTCCTACAGCTGGTGACGTCTCAATATGAGTGAAAAATTCTCGACGGGACGTAAAACAAACAAACAATCAAACAATCTAATCCCCCAGATACCGCCTGGTCATTTCACAAAAGCAATGCAGTGGGGGATTACGTCCAATCTATTTTGGGATCGAAGCGGAGGGTGGCTGTTATGTCATGCTGACAATGGTTTATGCTAATTTGTTCTTTACTGGACTCACTGGAAAATGACAAAATGCCTTGTTATAACAAAGAATATCTTCATGCATACTACCACAAACCTTTACCTGGTCAGGTTGGCCTCAGCGGACTTCCTTATTCTTCTGCTTGGTAAGTGACCAATATTTGATACTGAGCAATATTTTTTTTTATATCAAGGGACATTTCTCTGGTACATGTATTAAGATTTATGAATTGTTTTATAATATATTATTGATGTTTACTCCTACTAGTTACCTGACCCCCCCCCCCCCCCCACCCAACCCCCACCTGGGGTCCGTGTTTGCCATTCTCCTAACTTTGTACCTTAAAAGGATTTATGAGATTGATCACTGTTTGTTATCTTCACTTGTTCATTACTGAACGGAACATTCTACATAGAAACAGAGTTAATTTAAAAATAAACATATATGTACTAATAATACTTTATAGATCACTCCACATTGCTCGCTAGAATATTAAAAACTGAAATTTGACTTCGTCGATAAGTCCGGGATATTTGTCACCCCTCCATAATGTGGATAATATTTCAGAATTCCCCTACAGTACCTTCAGATTGACCTGACGTGAAGTGGTAAGGTCTTGGTAAGCATAAAAAAAATCTCTGTCAGTACTCTGGGGCAAACAACCATGCCATAGAATGGACAATTCAATTTGGAGATAAAAATCATAATAATTACAAAATAAGTGTGAGGACGCAATCATAAATCAAATGGTTTAATTAATGAAACGTTTGCTCCCCCCCCCCTCCCCCCCCCCTCCCCACCCATTTTTATCCTAACGTGAATCGTTTCTTTACAGCTAGTTTTGTCTACGTCTGAAAATATATATAGCACTGCATCCGGTACAACATTAGGAAATTTGATTTTTTCTTTAACAATTAAAATTTTCCTTTGTAAGTGTGAAAATTTTTCCGATTTTAGTAGCTTGTGGTCAAAGTTACATGTATAATTTGCGAGTACACATACCTTTACATAATTATATATAAGTCAAAGTTAGATATGAAGAAAGTTGCCGTTATTGGTATCAATATACGGTGAACATGCACCATGTGTGTGTGTGTGTGTGTGTGTGTGTGTGCAGGTTGATGATATGTATTTTGCCACGAATGAACAATTGAACCCAAAATATAATCATGTGTGGTCCTTGTACTTGTAGCAATAACTAATCTGAAATCCACTAATGATAAATGATGCATTTGTGTTCGCTAATGAAACTATTATGCATCAATGATAAATCATTCGCGCGGTGATGAAAAAAAAATTCGACTGACAAATCGTTTGTCAATGATAAAAATTGCATATGGAAAATATGCACAATGTTGTCAGCTAATGATATAAAGGTGCATTAGGCCTAGTGGATAAATTTTAATTTTATTAATGATACTCGTGAATTAGTAGTATTGAACTGTAAAATAATGGACGGAATCATGGTCATGTAAGTATTTCGCGTAAGCTACTTTCTGTTCAGTTTTTGTACACAATCATTCATTCAATCTAACAATAACTGAATTATTACATGCACAAAATGAATTTATGCGCACTCTAGTTGATTAAATGATATAATGAACTCAAATTGAATAGAGCCGTGAATGATCTGCATAATTATTTGGTTAATTCAATTAATTTGTTGTCCTTCACAATTCAGTTATCGTGTACATTCTTCAGCTACTGAATTAATCTTTTTGAATCAATGCTGTCATTAATGCAAATAATCATCAAATCAATGCTCTCAACTTATTTTGTATATCACAGTACAAAAAGGTCAAATTAATTCTGCCAGAAACAATATACAGTTACATGAAAATATCAACCAATAGCACTAAAGAAGGAGTCAGAATGTCTACCCCGGGGACCATGAAATTTACAAGTTTGATAAAGGCCTCCCCGCTCTACATGGCTATTCATTTAGATTTTTTCCCACAAATATGTGGTTGCAGAGAAGAAGAATTTTGAAAATTGATCAATAATAAGCAGTAGTGGATTAAAAATAGATAATTTTAATTAGATTGATGGCAATTGATCATCTAAGTGGCTAAGAAAAGTTCACAATTTACTGAATAACACCCACATACGTGTGTACATACACACATACACGTGGGTATACTCTCAAACGTTCACAATGATATTTATACAGCAAAATGTCTGTTTATTTTCAGTGTTGTCACAATGGATGACAAAAGTTAGTGGGGACGGAGTCGAAGAAACCAAAATTAAAAAAAATGGGGGGGGGGGGGGGTGGTGGTGGTCATTACCATTTCCAGTGTTATCATGGAATTACGATAGAGTTACTGAACTTCCCGTGCTCCTGCCTGCTCCAAAACTACCCAAAGTGCCTGTATTTTATTGTTTGGAGGGCTGCACAATAACCTGCATTCAGTACCACCCCCTTTTCCCTCGAAGAAACGTCAGAGGGTACATCAACTAGGGAATCCTCATTTGCATAATTATATCAACTTCCGTCCACTGTTCAAAGATTTTTCGCATTTGAGAAGCAGTAGACGATGTTTGACGGTTGATTGTAGCCGATAAATGGACCCCAGTTCACCATGACGATGTGAGAGGTAAGACCTTGACAGAGTTTGCTTCTAAATGGTAGGGGTCTAATTATAATATTATATTAAAATTTTCCCTGAGATTTGCAAGCGATGCAACTAGAAAAAAGAAAACCAAGATGGCGGAGTGACATACCTTGTGAATAGTTTGTTTACAGGAAGACATTTTTTTTATTATGAATATTTAAAACGTCGAGCGCCTGCGGTTTGGAGGTATTTAAAATTTCTGAAGCGTCGGATGGAAAGGAAAATTATTTATGAGGTTAACCGTGCAGGAGAATAATTAAACCTCTGTGAATTCATTAAAACAACAGATCCACGGGCCACATCGCTCAACTGAATCAATTTGGCCCCGCTGTTCTTCAGCTCTTGTGATCTGTTCTGTAAAGATTTTTTCCCCGATCTTTATTTCTATCAAAATTTCAAAGGATCCCAACATACCTAAACATGAATTCACACAACATGGGGATGTCTCTACACTAATATGACTAGTATGGCCTTGCTGTTCTGGGAGTAGTCACACTGTCAATGACACGGAATGAAAGCTCTTGACATAAGATATTTATATATCAAAGGTCTGAAAGGCCTGAATGTCGATTCGCACTTCATTGTCAACAATGGAATAGGTAATCATTAAGGAGGGAGATAGTAGGTAATCATCAAGGAGGAAGATAGTAATCAAGGATGAAGAATATTGTGTGTGTGTGTGTGTGTGTGTGTGTGTGTGTGTGTGTGTGTGTGTGAGAGAGAGAGAGAGAGAGAGAGAGAGAGAGAGAGAGAGGAGATTCGCAGAGTATCAGATCAGATTATTCGCAATCAACTACGGGATGCCGGAATTTGAGCGCTCATGCCTGTTCGTGGCATTGTTTTGACTCCGCAACATTGCTGGAACCGACTTCAATAGTCTCAGCCTCGTAGAGTATGACTGCGGCAGCACTGGCGGACAGTTTGATTCAGCTATGAATCTTATTTTTATTGCAGATGCCTGAAGTAAAACTCAGGGTGTATAGGTGCCAAGATGAATGTTTTGAGCAAAGTTGCATCCAAGAGGCTGAACGGTTTGGAGGGGGTAGTGTTATGATGTGGGCGGCAATATCTTATACAGACAGGACAGCAATGATTCACATACAGGACTTTGACTGCTCAACTGTACATCGATGCAGTCATGTAGTCAAACGAGGATCCAATAATGCAGCATTCCGTAGCAGTATTCCAACAGGACAACGCCAGACCGTACTCTGTTCTACTAACACACGGTGTTCTACTAAGACACAATATCCAGTTCTTCATTGACCGTCAATATCACCAAATTTGAACCCTATCGAATATGCATGGGGCGAACTGGATAGGCGAACGCGTCAAAGACAACTCTGCAACAACTGGCCCAAGCTCGGCAGTTAGAGTGGAACATCCCTTGACAGCTTTATAGACTTAATTGCGTCCGTGGGAAGGCGTTGTCGGGCAGTCATTGGCGATCGTGGGGAGCACAATGGATGCTAAACATGGGTGACCTTGAACTATTAATGATTGTAATACTTAGAATACTGATTCAACATTTATATCATTTTGTGTTATCAATTTATCAGTTAAGTATTTCTTGTCTTAAAATGAGTATGAAATTGTATTATGTAGTGTTTTTTTTTACCAGTATGTGAGAGCGATACCTATATTTTCGTCATTTTTATTTTCAATTTAAGATATTAACACCTGAATATCTTATTATATTGTATTTTTTTTTAGATAGCCTGATTACGTATGACATATTTTGATACAACGAATGCATGCACGCAACAAGTGAAATTATCATCTTTAACGTTGAAAAAAAAGTATATACAAATAGAATAGTGTTCAAGATCTATTAACTCACTATCTAACATATTTACTATATAAATTTATCGACTAATAAAAAGGGGCTATCCCGAACTTATGTCAACTTCCGTCCTCTGTTCAAAGAATTTTCGCATTTGAGATGTAGTAGATGATGTTTGGCGGTTGATGGTAGCCGATAAATGAACTTCATTTCTAGTTCGCCATGACGATATGAGAGGTAAGACCTTGACAGAGTTGCTTCTAAACGGTAGGGGTCTAATTATTATATCTAACTTTTCGTCGAGAATTGCAAGCGATATTACTGGGAAAAAAAAGAAAACAAGATGGCGGCGTGACATACCTTGTGAATAGTTTGTTTACAGGAAGACATTTTTTTTAATTATGAATATTTAAAACGTCGAGCGCCTGTGCTGCAAACAATACGATAACGGACATAATTCAACAATTTTTTTAACGTCCCCGCAAAGGCCTGACTGGCATTTCATGATGTGTGGCTGTGATATCCAAGAGTGTATTCCTGGGGGTGAAATTTTCCATAGTGAACTTGATGGAACATTGGAATCTTCATAAAGTTGTTGAGGCTTTCACGATCGTCAACCCACTTCATCCCAATGTCACCTGTATTGGAATTACTGTCGTTCCAATAAGAGCGTGCCACTTCGCTTGATCGAGCATGCATGTTTCACCCACTGTATCTGAATAAGATGGAGTCTGAATGACCACGCTATGCCAACCTGATTGGTCACTGAGAACAGAAGTAAAACCTGTTTCACTGAAAGTTATGAGAAGTCTCGTTCACACAGTTGCACTTTCAATCAAGTGACGTGCCATGC
Organism: Ostrea denselamellosa; assembly: GCA_024699665.1. Taxonomy (NCBI): domain Eukaryota; kingdom Metazoa; phylum Mollusca; class Bivalvia; order Ostreida; family Ostreidae; genus Ostrea; species Ostrea denselamellosa. The sequence continues at coordinate 1,051,900 of JAMZEH010000066.1, read as the reverse complement.
TGTTATTGAAATTATGCTATCACAATTGGACCCTAATTGTGCTGGGTTCGTTTTAAACCCTTTTCCCAATATAGCAGATAGATGAATTTTGCCAATCAAAGACAAAAACAAATATATAACATAATAAGATTTACGAAATGTATAGTAAAATTAAAAGAAATGATCCGAGTTCACGGTAGGCTATATCAGATTGAATCACCAGGAAAATGTCAAAGATGTTCCACGAGTTCCTATACCACATATCCCGAGGAAATGACGTAATCTATCCACAATGACTTTATAGAGTGATATCGGTCGTCCATAAGCTGACCCCGATTCTGAAGTACTATCTCACGGTCACTGACTCGTAACTTATGTTCTCAGTGACCAATCAGATTGAAAGAATGGTATAGCGTGGTAATCCAAGTCACTTTTATTGAAACCATAAGGTCAGTCAGTAAGTAGAATTTGCACGCTCGGTCATACAAAGTAGCACGCTGTTGTTGGAACGATAGTAGAATTTCCCCCCATGAACAAAGTACAAAGTCAATTTAGTTTTCTCGCATATTGGAAAACATCGTCTTGGGATGTAATTCCCCCATTTCTTTAAACCAGTTTGATAGGAGCATCCAAATGGTCAAGGACACATGTATCTATGATCTCGGGTACATTGGTGCTTAGACGTCGAAAGATTTCTTTCCATATATTACATGAGTCTCAATCTTCATAAATGCCGCTGAGAATAATTATGGGAAGACTTGGAATCATAAAACTTTGCACAGTTAATTCTCATCAAAAGAAAGTAATCTACTTTGTATCAAAATTTGTTGAACAATTCAAGTATGTTTCTTCGTGCAAATACCAGTCGCAAAAGGAATTACCTCGCTTCATTTAATTCAATGGAAGTATTCTAAGGCGGGGAATTACATATGTTGATATTTTTACATTTTGTTCATATTTGCACTTGAGAAATAGCAATCACTTTTCAGACTACCACGATTACAGAGATCCAAGAAATATTTCGTCCATTATTTTCCACTATATGTACTGATTAATCAATAGACTATCAGAATTGTGATACATATTAAACGTGCACAAGAATAATTAATATAGGAGTATGAAATGTAATACTTACTGAGATCATATCGGTTCCGCGTCTTCGACCTGATGAGGCGTTGTGTATTGCTATAAAATAGCTGTTAATATGGATTTTCCGCGGTCCTACCTACTATTTTTATAGTTCGTGTTTTGCTAATACAACAATTAAACCCATAACTGATAATTTTATTTCTCTGTCATAAAAATCAACCAATGTATTGTACAAACAAATTCATAAATGACTGAAGGGTATTTGACATTTAACAAAAGCAATTGACTAAGTTCAGAGAGCGATACACGTGTAAACAAACATGGCGATGCACAGATCTTCCACGTGTGTGTAGTTTTGTTGGACTATGTATTCATAACAAATCAGATAATTATATCGCCTTGATCTAATCCGTCAACATTAAATTTTCCAGAACTAAAATGGCGTGCACACATTTTTGTTCTAAGCGGAAACACCACGATGATCCGCAGTTGGAGTTAAATGCTACGCCAATTAAAGTTGTAAAAGAGATTAAGTTCTTAGGTGTCATTTTTGATAATAAACTCTCTTTCATTCTGGACATAGCAATGCTCAAAGAGAAATGTACAAAAGCCCTTGATATAATAAAAGTTGTTGCCAACACAAAATGGGGAGAAGATAAAAACAGTCTTCTACATCTGTATCGGTCGCGTTCTCATCCGGTCTAAACTACATGTAGACTACGGTTATATAGTACATGGAGCGGCAAGAACATCCTACATTAAAGCCCTTGATACAATCCACCATCAAGAACTTCAACTGTGCACAGGAGCTTTTCGAACCTCTCCTGTAGATAGTTTGTATGTTGAGGCAAACGAACCACCTCTAGGCTTGTATTACAATAAAATTATAAGCTAATACTGAAAATCCTGCATTTAACCGCGTTTTCCTTCCACAGCTTTAAGATTTGTATGACAAAAATAAGACGTGTATAAAATTAATTAGTCTCCAAGTCAAAAAATATTTACATGATTCTAACTTACCTTTGGACATCATATAACCCTCGTGATTTTGTGGTTCTGAAATACCACCATGGAGATTATTAAGACACAAAGTTGACACATCACTTTCTGAATGTAAAAAATCTGAAACAAATTCGGTTATTTTCAAACAAAAGTTATCCAAAATAAAACAATCTAAATTTTCTACAACTGATGTTTACACAGATGTTTCAAAAGACCATAAGAAAGTCGCTGCTGCTGCAGTAATCAAAAGCAACGTTTTCTCGGCACGAATCCCAAATGAAGCAACAATTCATACCGTTGAAGCAAAGGTTATCCAACTTGCCTTAGAGTACATTAAAATTTCTTATGACAAATACTTCACTACATTTTCAGACTCTCTATCTTGTCTACAGTCTATAAGCAACATGAATATTGATCATCCATACATTTTAGACATTTCAAGCCAGTACTATCTTCTAACTAAATAAAGTAAAATAGTTGAGTTCTGCTGGATTCCTAGTCATATTGGTATCCATGGTAACAACAAAGCAGACAAAGAGGCAAACCTTTTTCTACTCAAAACAAACGAAACATCATAATGAAACGACAGGACGAAGTTATCATTTCAAGAATACGCATCGAACATTCAAAATTGACACATACTTATTTATTAAACAGAGAACTTCAACCTGAATGTATATCTTGTGACTGTCCATTAACTATACAACACATTCTTTTGGAATTAGTGATTATACGCTCATACGAAATAGACTTTTTAATGATGTGCAATCAATGCAAGAAGTTTTTACAAAAATTGACTATTATAAAATATTTACATGAATGCGACTGTTACAGAAAAATTTTATATTTTATAATATAACTTATTCATATACACAAAATGATATGTATATTTACCTGTTTACGTATTTTCAACTTTTACGTCCGTCGGATGGGACGTTAAAGAGTGACCCGTGTCAAGGATTACAACCCCCTTGGCACGTAAAAAGATCGTTTCCTTGATTTTCGAAAAAGAGTGGGCTCACTGGGGGCCGTTAGTGAAACTTTAATACCACCCATATTGCAGTTCCTTAAATGCCGTAAAATGGCTGAAATATTGCCAACTGGGCGTAAAACGTCAATCAATCAAGCATTCAATCAAGCATTGCATGAAATATGCTTCAAAATGATAAAGCCTACAATGTTTGCCTTTTTCTCAGCAAAAACAAAATAAACAACAAACCCAGAAAAAAACCCGGTCACGGTAGCTCAGTGGTAGAACGCTTCGTAACCGGGAGATAGTGAGTTCGAGTCCTGCTCGTGCCATGGCCGCTTGAAACTCAGTATGTTAACTTAGGTAATGATTGGTCCTTCGCGAAATGCTCGTCGTTTAGAATTGAGAATCACGGGTCTTTCAGATATAACCTGTCCCTTGTCGCGGCAGGCGTCGACACAATAAAGAACCCTCACTGCTACGGCTCTGAGCGCGAAGCCTCGGTCGTTTGTGATACTTCACCAACAGCTGGTGTCTCAATATGAGTGAAAATTCAAAACAAACAAACAATCGTCAGCAAAAACACATATTCCGTTTTGGAAGCTGCCATAATGTCACGAAGTGACCTAATTCACAGGAAAACGATCGGCTGTATATTTCCGAGTCTTCGTAGAATAGAAATAAAGTTCTTATTTTCATAAATGATACAAGATAACTTCGAAATTTTGTTTGAAATATGAAATAAAACGCCTCGGATTTATATTTCAGAACAAAAATCTCGACCTCGTTTGTTATCCTGTAAAATCCGCGAAAACGCGTAGTTTATTCTTAAACGTTTCCTGGATCTTCTCACAGGTGGTAGGCCTACATATAGTGTTCTATTAATAAATCTGCAAAACGTGATTTCTTTAAATCATAAAATCTAGAACTCAGCACATGTTTTGGGATATAACTGACAAACTAGGGAAACATTCGATCGGACATGAAATTGATTTACACTGTACTAGAAATGAACACGGATTTACTGCTGTATATTCTATAGTATTAGGGTATTCAGCAGCCAAGATCAAGAACACCGATACGTTTTGGTTCACGCACTCGTTCTTCACCGCTGCGACCAGAGTTCGGCAGTGGTTGTATCACTCCGCGCAAATGTTAGAGCCGATAAGAAGCATTACTATAAGTTTTAAAACATGTTTTTAATCGTCATAAAATAAATAAAATTTAACTTTATACGGTACAATTATTAAACATTTATAAGGACTAACAGATCAAATGCACTGTTAGAGTACACCTGTCAGCCAGTAATTTGAATCATTCCCCTTTGTGGGGCAGCCAAAGGTCAGTCGGTGAATAAACAAACATACCAAATGTAAGAAGTTACAACTGTGAAATATTTACTTACATGTATTGCTACTTATTAAGTTTTCATCAAAGTGTTTGGTTTTCCCACGATAGGGCATTATTGCAGTCGCCTGCAAAAGAGGGGATATAACATGTCAAATCTACACATCAGAAAATTGCAAAGGCCAATGTAGGGAAAAGATTTTGTCACCGCAAGATGGAGGACTAGTACTAGACTAGTACTTTATATATTAACAACAGGGAAGCGAGAAGGGTGAAAGGACGTTTGTACAAAACGTGCAAATCAATTTCAAAAACATGCTGCAATAATATTGCATACTCATTAGACTCAATTGACCATACCTTTGAAAACAAGACTACAAAAAAGGGCGAACACTGTACTAATACTAATATAGACAGGGATTAAGTAGTCCGCTGTAGTTAGTATTCATCTCGGTATTATTACGCAGTCAGTTGTACTTAGTGCACGCACAGCGTATTACTATGAAGTCAACTGTACTTAGTACATGCGCACTATATCACTATGCAGTCAGTGTATTTAGTACACTCATATGCAGTGTATTGTCACGCAGTCAGTTGTGCTTGGTGCACGCACAGTGTATTACTAAGCAATCAGTTGTACTTAGTAATCTCACATGCATTACTAAGCTGCTACTTGTACTTAGTATATCACCACGTAGTCAGTTCTACTTAGTGCACACACGGTGTATTACTAATTAAAATACCCACAATGTATTACTAGGCAGTCAGCTGTATTAGTGCACGCACAGTGTATTACGAAGCATTCAGCTGTACTTATTGCACGCACAATGCATTATTGAGCAGTCAGTTGTAATTACAACACGCAGAATGTATTACTACGCAGTTAGTTGTATTAGTGCACGAACAGTGTATTACTGATGAGTCGGTTACACTTAATGCACGCAGTGTAATACTATTACTAAGCATTCAGTTGTACTTAATGCACGCACAGTGTATTACTAAGCACTAAGTTAGTACTTAGTACAAGCACAGTGTATTACTACACAGTCAGTTGTATTAGTGCACGCATAGTATATTACTAATCAGTCAGCTGTACTTAGTACACGCATTGTGTATTACTATGCAGTCCGTTGTACTTAGTACATGTATAGTGTATCACTGCTCAGTCAGTTGTACTAAGTGCACACACAGTGTACTAAAGCTAAGTTGATAACAGATATACACTAGTAATGATCACGTAATGGTTGTGAACCAAATCAATCCATTCAGTACTTTAACAATGTCATGGATGCAGACAAAAATGACAGAAACGTTTTATTACATCTAGCTTACTAGTATTTACATTGAATGCTTGGTAATCGAATACTTGATGTTTTACTTAAGAAATCAGACATCAAGATTACGCACGAAACCATTTCCTCCTGTGTTGTGCAAACATTTATCCGTCAGTTGGAGCTACCAAATAAATGTTTCTTTCAATGTGGGGATCTGGGTTGTTAGAATAGATCCTCAGTACCCCTTACTTGTCGTAAGATGCGACTAAATGGGACGGTCCTTCGGATGAGATCGCAAAAACCGAGGTCCCGTGTCACAGCAGGTGTGGCACGTAAAAGATCCCTCCCTGCTCAAAGGCCATAAACGCCGAGCAAAGGCCAAAATTTGCAGCCCTTCACCGGCAATGGTGACGTCTCCATGAGTGAAAGATTCTCGTGCGGGATGTTAAACAATATTTAATCAATCAATCAATAAATGTTCCAGTCCCACTTCACTTTTTCACTCACGAGTTAACGGTCGAAAATCCAAACTTGCTGTAACGCCTAGTCTATCCACTGTTACTGTGTACTTAGTGTGAAGTCCAGGAGTCAATAAAAAGATTTAAAAGATCAAAAATGTGCATGAACCATAAAAGCCGTGCTCTAGAACCATAACCGCCCATGGGACCATGAAATGACAATTTTGGTAAAGGATTTTCTATTAATTAGATATATTCCTATGCACATTTACTCGATTCTTTGATGTCCAGAAAGAAAGACATTCTCATTATGTAAACCACACAGCTCACACAACACAACAGAATTTCGCAATTTTGGTATAGGCATTTCCTTGCTGATCATGTTTGTCCGCTAGAAACACCAAGTAAAGAACTTTTTTAAAAATTGCATTTATTATTTTAAAGAGACACTATAGCTCATTTTCCACATTTTAATCGAATAGTTTTTTTTTTAAAAAATAAAACATGTTTCGATAACATAAAAAATCCTAATGATACTGACAATATTGAACATTAGGAATGCATTGGTTTGCTCTCAGCTGTTTTGTAAAGATTATCCGGAATTCAATGGTTTCTTCATGCTGACTCGGACATTTTACATCACGTGATTCAGTATCACAACACACGTGTTGTGTAAAAAACTTATTTAGATACCCCTTAAAGGGGTCCACACTTGCTTATCGAGTATGAGATTATTTCCTGTTCCTTATAATTAAGTAATTATAAATCATTATTATAAGGAAAAACCTTTCATGTCCCTATTAACCAAACAATTTAAAAAAAGTCATGTGTTCTGATAAAAATAGCACTTACTTTTAAAACCCTGCGTGTGTCTCGTAGCTAGAGGGTCATAGTACTATCCCCACGTAAATTGTAATTCGCGTATGAGTTGTATCTCGTTCTATTTTAACCCTTTACTCGCATAATCTGTCAAAATTCTGGGTTTAGCCATTGTGCGCTTCCTCTCACTGGATTGTTTACTGTAGTCCGCTGTACTTTTACTGTCCGTGCGCATGCGTCCGAAGACCAAAAGGATTTTTAAAAAAGGGCCTTCAAATACTATGAAGTTTTGCATTTCAACTTTTGAAATGTGTTATTTTCGCAAAGTTTATACTTTCGACTATGCAACAAAATTAGAATTTTGACATTTGGGAAAAATGTCATTTTACTATTTTTGAGCAAAATGCAGTGTCTCGTTAAGTTGTGAAACTAGCAGTGACCATGGAAGTCGCAAATTTTGTTGTTTTCTTTTTTTTCTTTTTGTTTACTCCGGTCCAACAGATCGATTGTTTCCCTCTACCCCAGTCAACAACTGTATACTATATAAAAATTAACATAGAATTATTATTTTAAGTAGCTGTTCTGCAAATAACTCGAAACATTGTGCAGACAATTTACCAGCGTATTGTTTCCGTACCTAGAATACAGCTGAGATGAAAAGTAATTAAATTCTGTATTACGTATAATAGTTTATTTCTTTAGTCTGTTTTAGCAACAGTCTATATATCCAATGTTTTCTCACCTACGCATTTGAATTTAAAACTTTAGTCTTTCTGCGTTCATTTAATTTCATCGTTAGAGGATACTTAAAATCAAAAGCACGAATCAATTCAAACTTATGGAAAATAAATTGCTTTTATCCTAACTGTACAGGTAAACAGCACATGCAAACTTTGACATGAATAGTTACTATATAACAAACCAAGGCTCATCTAAACAGCGCCGACGCAATATGTTCAAACCTGGTAAATCACCCGACGATTTAGAGTTTCTTGTGGAATTAAAGTACATGGTTATTGAATTTAATGTTTCCTTTAGTTTATAAAAGTTTGAAAATAAATTTGTGACATGAAAAGTACACCTGACTCTAACTAGCATTCTCCATTAAACACGAGGCCTGAGGGGTGAACACAAAGCAAATCAAGTTACACTCATTTAATCTAAAGTCATCTATTATTTACGTATCAAATGATCATCGATTGGAGCTTCTGAACTCGGTTTTCTTGAATCTAATCTGTACAACATTCTTTGATTTCATTTACAAATGACGCATTTCTGAAAGTGCGAATCAGCTAAATATCAAGGTCTGCCTCGTTTTATTCTATACATCAATAAATGTAAGGCTAATATGAAATATTGAATAGTTAAATAGGTTGTAAACAAATGCAACTCAGGGAACAAAAATGCAGGTTTTGAAATGAGAACTACTGAGTAATGAATGGACGTGAGCAAAACATCGATAACCCAAACATTGTTCAAAAAGGCGGGGAATTATATTTATAAGCACGTGCCTACTGATACGAATATTATCTTAATGTTAAGTGGTCCGCTGGGAAGGAGACATCAAATTACTATTTGTTAGTGATCTTAGCATATGATAGGACCCGTCAAATCGCCGAAAGATCATAACCATTGCCGAATGCAGTGGCGGGGATGCGCCAAATATTCATTAACAAGTGGAGATGGACATATCCGATAATGTCATCTTACCAGCTTCTCATCATCTGCAATTTAGTGCAAGGACCTTGGTTTCCAGTTCCTCATCTATATGTGTAATGATTCCATATAAAGCTTCAGAACATTTGAAGAAAAGGAAACAACTGCAGAAACGAATTGAATCGGTTGGAAAAGTTTTATCATGAATCAAACAGCTGAAATAATGGACCAGAACTACACCGACATCTCATCTTTTGTTACATCAAAACTCGGAGAGAAACGGAAAGACATGTTGACAGTGGTACTACTGTCTATAGCGTACTTCATCATATTTTTAACTGGAAGTATTGGTAACTTAACCACCTGCTTGGTTCTCAAGAAACAAGTGTACATGCACACGGTAACCAACCAGTATCTAATAAACCTAGCAATCGCGGACTTGCTGACCATTGTTCTAGGTAAGATCGGGAAGCTTACTTCACTCCTATAATTATAAACGATTGAACTAACCTGGTACTGGTAGCGACAAACGATTAAGACTCTTTGGCTAGGTTAATTAGATATTTGTCGTCTTTGACTAGTTTAATTAGATGTTTGTCGTCTTTGGCTAGGTTAATTAGATATTTGTTGTCTTTGACTAGTTTAATTAGATATTTGTCGTCTTTGACTAGTTTAATTACATGTTGTTGTTTTTGACTAGTTTAATTAGATGTTTGTCGCCTTTGACTAGTTTAATTAAATGTTTGTTAAATTTAAGAAAAACCTACCGTAGACTTTACCGTCCTTCTGGAGGAATAGTGGTCAAACGTTTTACATGTAGGTGTATATTTATGTTCATTGTATAAAAGGTATATGGTATACCAAAACATAATGAGCGTACCACTACATGGAAAAGAATCAAACATCATACCAACAATTATTTTTGTCAGTAGATTTTCAACGTTTCCTAGTACATTTTCAAGTTAAGTCATGATCACATATATACTTGGGAGTTAACATTTCTTAATTTTTCTCGTTTCCATTTCAATCTGTACTGTATTCCAAATACTAGTTCTGCACTTTCCGCATTTGTCATCTCAGCGTAAAAAAATTATCTACATTACTTTCTACATTAAATGTAACTAAACGTGCTGTGCAACACAACATGATCAAAACAGCACGTTTGTGTTTTTTCAGGTTTATTTTAAGTCGGCCCTATGTGGGAAACAAATATTCTGTCAAATGTGCCAACATCAGATTGATTGCAGATGAAAGAATAATCAGTCTATGAGAGAGATTTATTTTCAAAATTAAATGTAATTACTTCTGCATACATCTATCATAAAAGCAGATCCATTGGCAGTGATGTAGCTAGCCTTGAAGAGAAGAGTACGGACCAAACTCCGTACAGTGTCAATTCTCCGGGACTACTTTCCCCTCCGAATAATGACATTGGAGTTGTAGCGTAACGGAAATACTGAGCTGACCGGAGCTTAGTGTACGCACAGTAACAAATCCAGAATGGGCTGGGGGTCTGGAGGCCGTCTTAAGACCCTCAGTGGGTCCAGAGTAAGACCCTGGTGGGGGCCCAGGGGGAAGCTCATGGGTTTTGAGGCTTTTTAGGTTGTATTTATGGGTTTCTCTAGCTATAAAATCATGCATAATAAAATGACAATTGTTTTGTTGTTAAATTGATGTGTACGCCCGGGCGTTTTGGCGTCAATGGCAGCTGCGCCACTGATTGGGAAAAAACAAGAAGCTCTGTGACGCAGTAAAGATAATTCTCCAAGTTGATTCGGCTCCATTAAGAACTTGCATTATCTAGTATCTTTGAAAATTCTCTCATTGAATCATTTTAAATTTAGTTAAAACCTTCAAATTATTGTACCGAGGATGTAATGATGTACCTCATCATACATCAGAAATAAGATATTACCATTAATTTAAACGATTTATTGAAATGTCAACACATGCTTTATCGCAAGTGGCAAACCCCAAAAAATTGTGTCATCTAAGAGGTAATCAGTTACCAATTCCACCACTTCTCTAGTGAGGAATTCATTTAAAAAAATATATTTCTCACGGAAAATTCAAAATTAATCACTCATAACAAAATCCTACCGGAGAAATAAAATTCCATTAAGATTTCATGAAAGTCTGTTAAGATCTTAAATCTCACTGATAAATAGTAGGATATTAAAAATCTGAGAATGGATTAGGTCCTGGATTATTAGAGTGTTGGTTGGTTGTCTATTGTTTAACCTCTCGCTCGAAAATTTTTCACTCACATGGAGACGTCACCATTACCGGTGAAGATCTGCAAAATTTAGGCCTATGCTCGGCGATACTATATTACTTTGAGCAGGGAGGGATCTTTATTGTGCCACACCAGCTGTGACTAGGGACCTCGGTTTTTTGCAGTCTCATCCGAAGACCTCTTACGACAAGTAAGGGGTAATGAGGGCCTATTCTAACCCGGATCCTCACTGGATTATTAGAATGGTGAATTTGAAGAGGACTAAGCTAATATACTTTTATCATAAAAACGTTTGGGCGTTAGAGGCTACATTAGTAATTCACTGCTACCAAACCAAGATGATTGTCTAGCCCAATAAGTGAATATCAAATGTTTTTCTTCCTATGTACTCAAGATGCAGAGGAAATTATCGTATTATTAATGATTATTTAATGTTGAACACCAGTAATGATAAAATTCCATTAATGTGTACGCCATGTGATATACAGAAACGGGGAAATGCAAATAACGATGTTTTATACGACCATTTCATTAGATATGAATGTCGTGTTCCAGTATTGAATATCTTTAATCTCCTCAAGCTGTGGCAAGTTTATGGGATTTATTTCTTGATGATACCAGCTATTAGTATCACTGGTGAACTAGCAATCTTGACTTCTTTATAATAGAATAAAAAGAAACGAATGTTTTAGTCCGGTACTGGTGTATTATTTATATGCACTACATTCACGTGAGAAAAACCGAAATCCTACTCAAAATGTTCCCTTGTAAATCGTACAAAATTATCTTGTCTCAGTAATTTCACATGGAGCTATCCGACTCTTCAATTTTAATAGTGTAAAAACTTTTTTAATTTAAGAAATATCTACACTTTTAATTTCTTGAAATTAGATTGTGTTTAAATCGTCATAGTTTTGCAATAGTTGGTCATGCAATCTGAAATACAAATGTATTAGAAGAAACCGTACACATTTCTAAAATTAATGTTTTTTTATAACATCTAAATTGAATTGAGAAGAAAACGATGATTCTATATGAAAAATATTTGAATAAGGAATACACGTCAGCAGAATGTTTGGTTTAACAAACTATGTGCGTGTATTGACATTTTTCCAGACTTTTTTTTTTACTAAATCAGCAAGTCTTGGAAATTCATACATGAACTTATACCAGTGGGTTACAGATCAAGTTTTAGTTTGGGTTTTGTTGATCCATTTTCGAAAGAGTCATAAACCATGAACTTGGCAACTTATGCCACATGGCGGGGCCCTTTCGTGATGATCTAGTTGTTTTGTATTGTAAATGCGTGGTTGAAATAAAAATGTATTTATATCCACAAGTTTGTCCAACGAATGTAAAAAAAAATATTTCTGGTAATTTGCAGCTTGTTTTCGATGAAAGGAAAAACAATAGGATTTGAACACCATTGTGTGAATTTGTCGCATATTAAATTTAAAAAAAGACTAGAAACTAAAATTGCATATTACATAATCGGCTGACTAATCACATGACTCGAAGTAGCCCAGTCAATTAAACATGTACGGATTCTAAACCCCACTAAATATTGCAAGAAGGTAGTGCACAAAAAGGACCATGAAGCAAGGAAACGTGCTGTATTCAGCATGTGAGTTGCTGCGCCACCCATTGTATATTGCTTTTCTTCCAATATCCATGCTTAGAACCTTTTAAAACCATTTCGTGATCTCAGGGCTATGGGTTTGGTACCAGGATAAGGCCATATTGGTCATAATGAATAAGTGTCTGTATCATTTGTAAGACGTCTTTAATTTTGTTGATACTATATAAAAACTAAGTGCATATTAAGGAAAAGCAGAAGGTATGTACCAAAGTTGTGAATATCGCAACCCTAGGGTTCTGACTCCAGGGTGAGTCCAAAATAATCAATCGGTGTTAATGTAACATACTATGTAAAAGTCTTTCATCAGTATGGACACTTTCAAGAACAATTATGTTTTAGGAACACATGAAAAGGAGAAGATTACGAACAATGATCCATCTTATAAATTCTAAATGAAATACAAATTATAGGGTTGGGCAAATACCGACCTCTGGATATACCAGAGTTGGGAGCAGGTGCCTAGGTGGAGTAAGCATCCCCTATCGACCGGTCACACCCGCCGTGAGCCCTATACGTATATTGATCAGGTAAACGGATTAATCTGCAGTCAGAATCAGTGTGCTAGGAACGGCCTAATAATTCGTAAGAAACACTTCAGTTAACATTTGACCCAGGGTTTTCTTGGCAAACTAGATCGTTACATCGACCATAGAATTTGCGAAATGCTGACTTTAAACGAGGCTTTTGAAACCCCTGTACTATCAACTTGATTGTCAGTAGCCTGCCTCGATTTAAAATGGGTGTTGTTGAAACGCGGAACGAAAAACGGCAAATATGCATATTCAAGTAATTGTTTCACACACACACACACACACACACACACACACACACACACACACACACACACACTTATCCAGAGGACTATTACAACTATTGTAATTTTTATTCGTTCCTTTTTCCGTTCCGCGTATTAGCAACACCCATTTAAAACAGATCATACACAGAACAAGCTCTTGCGTATCGAATCAGTTGATAGATATTACTGATTAATTGATTGTTTGTTTGTTTTATAATCGAACAGTTTTCACTTATATTGCGATGAACGCTTTAGGTTTTACGCTGCCATGGCGCGAGCGGAGCTCGACCTCCGGGTTACGAAGTGAACGTTCTAACCCCTCAGCTACCACGACTGGTTAGAGAGATAGAAACATCATATGCAAGTGATAAAGGGATATTGCACATCTTGTTTCATATTGCTGCTGAATATCAGAATTTACCTCAGGTATGCAGAACAGGAAACTTATCACAATGATAGATTTCTCAGCTCTTGGGGCTAGTGATATTTTCAACAATTACCGAGAAGACCTTTGGGTCTTTTGTTTTCTTTTAAACCCAAACTCGAGATTTAGGGCGGTCTAACAAAAACATGAAAAGAAAGAAAAATGGTAAGTACAGGTGTTGTGAAATAATTGAACGTAATCAATCAATAATTGACGCCTTGGATAGACAGGTGACGCCATCCTCCCACACTTCCTAGTGGTTGAATGTGTTGTACATTTCGTCCAATAAATGCGGTGTGATGTAGAATTATGATATGATGAGAGGTTATCGGAATACTGTAGCGCACATTAGATGAGGATATCCTATTAGAATTCGGAAAAAATCCAATATAACGACAATTATTACTAAGTGAGTGCGATTATATCCTAATAACTCTTCTGCAGGCTTTCTTTGAATTTCCAAGACATTTATCTTCATGCTTGGGCTGAAAAATATAACTTGTTTTGAAAATCACAGGAAGTGTTAGCACTCATGACGTTAAACAGCAGCAGTTCATCCAACGCAACATTTCGTTACGTCATCAACGAAAGATCCCGCATCCCAGCATTATGTAAAACTTTATAACCATATTGTGTCCCCCCTAGACTTGAGGTCATATAAATTTACTTGAATATACATTACATAAGGGTGCTTCCATATAATGAGAAACAGTACCCTTGGATGTTGCAAAGCATTTATACTTTAAAAATCCTATAGATTCCTCTGTAAAAGAAGTTTAAACGCATATTGGTGGTCCCGCCGAGGCTGGTGATCATTATGTGAATGTAATCTACCATACAACAGTGTATTTTCTTATCAATATTCCTAAATGCACCCTGTTTTGAGAAGACCTTGACGTTTGTATAGTTTTGCGTCCCATTCGAGAATTTTTTTCAAGTCGCTCAAGCCGTAGCTGTAAGGATTCTTTATCATTCTAACGTCTGTCATGATAAATTTTGAAGAAATAGTTCAATGTTTTTCAAATCCCTATTTTGGGCCCGTCTTGGGGGCCATAGTGTGTGAACAAACTTAAATCTACACCACACAAAGAGTTTTACATATTACATTGAAAATCTCCACAGTTTTTCATCTATGAAGAATTTTCCTGTATATTCCTGTAGAAACTTACTTAGGCCCAGCTCCAGATAGTTTGGACAATTTACACTGCATGAGGATGCGTGTATATTAATCTGACTTATAGTATCTTTACGGATCTTCAGAAAATGATTTTTCTTAAGAATCTTTTTCTATGTTCCTGTCAAAGTTTTTGAACTTCTATTGTAGCGCCTGGATTCAAGACTTTGAACTAATTTGAATGATATCATATAGGTAATCTATTGTGCTTTTCTGGTGTAGTGGTTCATGAAAGAAAATGAAGCACTGTATCATATTTCATTAGAAAGGCGATATGACCTTTCACCCGAGTAAACGTGAATGTCCTATATTTGAGGATAGGTGTGGAAAGTATTGTTAAAAGTGATTCACTGAATCTTAAGAAGAATTCAAAAATGTGGAAAGATATAAAAGGACCGAGAGACTACTGACAAACTTTGGACAGAAAAGCTGAAAACCCGAAGTGGAACTCATTAAATCTTGGCGGTTGATGTCAGGCGAACGTTTCTCTCTAATAGCTAACACAGATTGGCTTCTTAGTTAAAGTTACTATGGACGAGTCGTGATTTGATACATTGTTTATCTATAAATATTTACAGACAGATATCAGCAGCCAGATTTTTATCACTGGAAAAAATGAGGGTTCATCCTGTATTATTGGCGCAGAAAATACGTGTAGTATTTAAACTGGTGCGGTCACTAAAAGTAAACTAAATCAAATTAGCTCTAGTTGTCACGTGATGATAATAGTAGATATAAATGCACATGTTCATAAATTTGCATGAAATGTTTTGTCAAAGTTTTACATGATTATATGGATTTAAATGCATACATACATTGCATGTTCAGTTTGAATGAAACATTGTAGGCAGCTGGTAATTCATTCATAAAATAGGCGTTTTCTGACATAATGATATAGAACAGTTACTATTTATCCTTTAAAACAGATAAATTGAATTCCAGATTTCAATCTATCTTAACAGTGAATGACATTCCATTAAGTTTAGTTCTGTTTTGCAGTTAATTTCGCCGTTCAATACAGGAATATTTCATTGTACATAACAGCTTATCCAATCAAAATAATTCAGAATGATGGCATAATTGAGGATAATTGAGATTATGAATTAAGGCGATAAATTTATAATTACAATGAATTATCAGATTTATCATGCTTTTTCAGTGTGATGGTTTACATTTCCTCTAGAACTAGCAGTCTTAAAATGATTTATCGGCTACGAAACGTAACTTGCGTGTACTCCAGACCTCATGTACCGTAGACATTCGCATATCTGTATATTGTAAATAAAACACTAGGGAATCGGTGTTATGATTCTAATATTTTTGTGGTTAATTTGTCAATAAACGAACACAGACGGTCCCAAGTTTTGTAAACCATGTAAGTGTGAAGAGCAGATTCCTCACACAAAATACATACTGTAAATCTATCTCATGTGCCAAACATAGCGGATTATAACCATGTGAACATAGCGTAATGTTGTTACAAGATCATGCTTACAAATATATCATGTTTACAATATATAACAATTATATAACATCATGCTCATAATATATAACATTTATATGACATCATGCTTACAATATGTAACAATTAGATAACACCAGGTCTATTATATATAGCAATTATATAACATAATGATTACAATATAACATGTTTAAAATATGTAACAATTATATAACATCATGTTTATAATATGTAACAATTAGATGACATCATGCTTATAACGTAACATGTTTACAATATGTAATAGTTATATAACATCATGCTTATAATATGTAACATTAGGTAAGAACATGCCTACAAAATGTAACAATTTGATAACATACAATACTTACAATTAGATGTTGAGGGCCCCCGTGGCCGAGTTGTTAAAGCATTGCGCTCAAAATCACAAGGCCTCTCACCTCTAGTCGGCGCGGGTTCGACTCTCGCTCGTGCCGATATATATGAGAAAGTTTGCCACTTTACTTTCGGAAGGTCGGTGGTCTCTTCCCGGGTACATTGTGTCTGAGTTTTATCTTCCACCAATAAAAAGCTGGACACCACCAGATAACTGAAAAATTGTTGAGTGTGGTGGAAAACAACAACAATCAATCAATCAATCTATACAATTAGATAACATCATCAGTTTACAAACGGATTGGAGCTCATCTCATTCTTTGGCTCAGGTTATAAACCATAATTATATAATTTTTATTTCTGAAATTAGAAGGTGACCAGGGGGTCACCATTAAAAATTCAATAAATAAAAGGATAAAATTACAAGTTTAAATTCACAGCAATGTATCAATTATATGTTAGATTGTTCATAATTGGAAAAAATATTATGGGAGAGGCAAATCATTTGAATTTGGCTATTTTTATTTAGAAATAATGACATGTAATAAATAATTATGTCTTGCTTATTCAAGTATGTATTATACATCTTCACACGTGTTGTCTACATTGTACTTTCAATTTTTATGAGGGACTATTTTATAGCACAGTAAACCTTGAAGAAGGTAGATTAAAATAACAAGTATTCTGAGTGTAATGCAGGCAATACAAAGTCCCCCCCCCCCCCCCCCCCCCATCGGTAGGATAATTCAGTCAAAAGTAGGTCAAGCATAACAACACTCAAACTTGATCTGTAACTATCCAAGGCAAAGCCATGTATAAAATCTTCATCCAATGCGGAGGAAAGTTCAAAAATGATTCCTGGACATAATTTAGTCCAAAGTAGTTCAATCATAACAATTTTCAAACTTGATCTGTAACCATCTAAGACAAACCACAAATAAAATTTCAGTTGAATATCTTAATCCAGTGTGCAGAAAAGTTAAAAAAAAAAAGACTTATTAATGCAATTCATCAAGGAGTATTTAATTCAGTCAATAGTAGGTTCACACCACAATTATAGTACACTTTACTACAGAAACTCTTAACCTACATTTGTAGTTAATGCGATAGTAAAATGTTGCTACTTTCTACGGAAAAAATAAACGAGAACGAAAGATACACATTCACATGTAATGATAAACATTCCGTTTAGTAGTATCTGGCTTTTTTTTC
This sequence comes from Ostrea denselamellosa, assembly GCA_024699665.1. Taxonomy (NCBI): domain Eukaryota; kingdom Metazoa; phylum Mollusca; class Bivalvia; order Ostreida; family Ostreidae; genus Ostrea; species Ostrea denselamellosa. The sequence goes on along the minus strand of JAMZEH010000066.1, from coordinate 1,033,988 downwards.
AAATAACAAAACTGGGAGTTTCCAACTCATTCACTTTTGATACCTGTTGAGATTTCTATTGGAACATAATGACTTCCTGTGGGGATAATATTTAATTCAAGATAAACTACAATTCTTGACATTTCCGATAATTACATTCATAAATATCATGACACGAGAAAAGTAAGATACTGCTCCGATTTAAACAATAGTTATGGGTTATGATTTTTTTAAAGGCATTTTATAATGAGCTAACGCTGTCTTGGTTTATTTTTAAACTTTATTTTCTGCGCTCTAGTTATCATATCTAAAGAAATTCCAACGCCAATATTATGCCACCAGTTGTCAGTGGAACACAGAGAAGTAGACATTGATTTAAACGGACTCATCATCAGCGATTACTATGGATACGATGACTTTGGGTATTATGAGCGTAAAAATAGCTGTTTTGTTATTAATCGTAACTACCATTAAAGTAGCCCTCGATGTTTGAAGCACATTGGTTTGTTTGTCTGTTTTGTGTCCCAGTCGAGATTTTTACTAACTCATACAGCTACGTCACTAGCTTTATATTATAAGAAACAACAGTGGAGGGACATGGTATATACGTCATCGCAAGACTGATCACGTATACTAACAAGGGAAATACATGTCCCTAAGACCAGTCTCCAAAAGATTGATTACATTATTGGTCTTTGGATTTGTAGCCTAAAGCATCACGGACTATGTAAATAAACATCACGCCATTAGTGTACAAGGAAACAACGTGTTGGCAGCGGTCGTATATCGTCTGTCATAATGTCTGAAATCAAAGACAGAATTCTCCTCCCAAAAGCTAGTAAACATTTATTTTATAATATGACATAATGGTTTTAAACAGGAAATAGAAAGGTCGCACATGATTTTAAGCCCCCAGAGAGCGACATATGTATATTCCTAATTTAAATTTGAATTATTCCCAACCTAACAGTTTACTTGACACTAAACAAGATCAGCTTTCTAACTGCAAAAAGCGATAAGGTGTTATATATATAGTAATGGTTGGTATGTTCAAGCCACTTACATTGACGTCATGCACTTTTAAATATACAAACAAGACAACCTAACAATTCCACATAAAGCTTTGCATGATACCCCAAGATTAGAAACAGAATAAGTCCTATGAAATATCGACGTATCAAAACCCTTGATATGGTACAAGTTAACTAAAAACTTAAAACTGAAGGAAATAAGCAGACATGCTTAAGAAGGACTAAGAAAGATCTTAAGATGTATATATACATGGATTTTAATTCCTAAGAATTGTCTTAATCTTAGGACAGCTACTGAAGTATCCTAAGTTAAACTTACGCAAAAATGGCAGTGCCTGCGTTGACAAGTTGTTCGATAAAATTGTCGTATTAGACATGAAGAAGTGCTAAGAGATTTTGATATCCCCTTGCATCATCTTGATGACAACTCTGTTCCTCGTAGGTATAAGAATATCAAGATCACTCATCCATGACCTGTGGGAAACAATTTCAAAATAAACTCAAACACCCAACTATGCGATCTTGTGCTGTTGCATTGTGCATTTATGCAACTGGCAGCTCCCAGGAAGTTGTCAAGTGTATCCAAAATATTAAAAGACGTGACCCAGTGTGTTATTGATGTGAAAAATACATGCACTGGGATGCAGCAGGCCTACTGATACACATGAATCAGCAACAATAGGAATTTAGCGCAATCGCAAACATGCCTAATACATCGTGCATGTATATAAACAGAGAGGGCAAACTTTGTTAATTCATGGACAGATTTCGCGCGCTTTTCATGGTTCAGACAACGTGTAAATCACAACGCTTTCAAAATTACTTATCAAGAAACATATTATTTTTCAGATTCATTAAGTTTTCTTTTGGTATAAATATTAACAAGAGGCTAACAGGCCTTCCCGGTCACCTGAGGTTGTAAAATTCACAATTTTCGTACATCCTTTTCTGCTTTTCCTATACACCCATTTAGTTTTATACCGTACCAGCAACCTTAAAGAAGTCTTTCAAATAATAATGATCACTACAACGATTTTGGCCCCATCCTGCGACCAAAACTCCTACCCCTGGGATCATGGAATTTCAATTTTGGTAAAGGATTACCTACTCTTTCTCAATATCTGATTACTGTAATTAGTATCAATGACAATAGAGAAAATATTATTTAAATATTTTCACATATCCACTATATATACCAAGTTTGGTCATGTCATGGAATCAGAACCTCTACCCCGGGGATCGTGAAATTTACAATTTTGATAGAGGACTTCTTGCTCTAAATCAATATGCATTTAGGTGGTTTTTTGTTTACAATTTCAACTGTAGAAGAAATTTGTAAAAATTGGTCAATTTTTGGCAGTTTTAACCCCACGGGGTGCAGTCCTAAATCCTGATATTTACAAATTATGTCCCCCTTGTCCCAAATTTCAAAAGTATTGGAATGGTAGTTAACAAAAAGAATTTTTGAAATGTTCAGTTATTGATGCATGACGACGACCGCTGATCAAAATTGCTATAGGTCACTTTAATTTACGTGTACTTAGATGACATAAAAAGCATATCAATTTATTAAACAATATTTTCCATTTCTACGTATTTTCATAATTTTAAGGATCTTTATTCGATCCAGATAGATTTTCTTTATTGTCCTAGGTGTTATTATTATACTCGCACTTTCTTATGATGGTTTGTTGTTACCCCTGGTCCTTCCGTCCGTCTGTCACATCTCATCTTCCTCAGACTCCTTTTTTTATGTTAAGCATTAACCAATTAATCATTTGAAACAAGATAGGTTGTGTCCTGTAGATGTGCAATAAGGTTTTGGAACTTAATATATTAGCCTGGGGCAACTCTGGGGTCGAAAAGGGGCGTTTTTTCTACAAAATCCTGGCGGTGTCCTACAGATGTGCAATAAGGTTTCGGAATTGTCATTTTTACCCTGGGGGCCAATTGGGGGTTAAAAAACGATGTTTTTTCATAGAAAAACCTGGTTCCCAGAGCTCCTCTTACATTTTACCCAGTAACCAAGCCATCTTTTGGGAAATGATTGGTGGTGTCCTTTAGATGTGCAATAAAGTTTCAGTATTTTTTTTTTCACATTGGGTGGCAAATGTGATAGAAAAATGCCAAACAAAAACCTGGTGCTGAATGCATTGTGTCATGTGCAACAAGATTATATTTGCTTTAAAGGTTGGAATCTTAGCCATTTTAAATATATTTCAACAATCAAAAAATGATGGGGATTGCGATGATTCTGGGACACTTGCCGCCCATCAGAATATTCAAGGCATCTTGAAATGTGAAGCAAGAATATATATGATATGGTATAGAGTGTATTTAAAGGTAAACACTTGCGTGCGGGTATTATTGTCTTAAGACAGCATCTAGTTATTATTTAGTGCTTAGTCACTTAGGATGCCTTAATTTAGGAAAATCTTAAGTCAGCTTTGATTTCATGTCTCAGCATCATCCTAACATTTTCCTAGAAAGATGATTTTTAGAAAGTGAAGGAAAGTTATGATCGACATATATGAAGCGTATGAACCATAAAATAAAGTCGATTATATTTTCTCGGTCAATTTGTTTGTCTGTTCAGAGGTGAAATCGTTGTCATGACTTATGAACACTAGGTAGAAATTCCATATTCAGTATTACTTAAAGGACAACAAGAAATTTATCATCAAAGTTGTTATTACAATTTTGGTGGGAAAAATAAGTTGGAGGAATGACGTCAATATTAAATAATTTCATTAATTAATTAAGAACCAATTTGCATACATTATTTTAAATTAATTAATGCATGCAAATTGGTTCTGAAGGTAAAACTCTTGAAAACGTGTTGATTTTATTCTTAAGCCTCGCTTTGACATTTATATCAATGATTTGGGTGTATTGTTTTTAGGTTTCGCTGTCTTTTTAAAATATCTTTCTGCAAACCTTGCTTATAACTTTAAAACAAGATGCAGATTTCATACTCAGTGAACTGTTGTGTCAAGGTCATGCGATGGTCAAGTTTATTGAATTGAACGTGCAACCATCGGCGCATATTGCATGTCCTTACCAAACATCTTTTTGTCAGTTTACTGAAATCAAAGTACACATATATAACTGTATTCTTCCCGTTTCGTAATATAATGTGACATGTAAATCATTGTTGAGGTAAAACATATAATAATTTAGTCATTATTATAGAAAAATATCCCAATACTAATCAATTTATTCGATCGAACTTGATGTGTTCTTATTCGTAATCAATACATGTACATGTTATTATCGTAAAATTTCGTCAGAAAATAAATCACAAACGTTTCATTCTGACATCAAGGATAAATTCAAGGACAGGGGGTCCAAAGGAAACAATAGCATTTGATTTTTTAATCACAAATAAGCTATTAACCATAATCGCGTGTCACATTTGAAAGATTCTATGGTCTAATGTCGAACAATTTTATGCAATAACATTAAATCTCCAGGGATTGTTTTTAAATAATGATTTATGATTGCAGTGGATGTATTAATATCGGAATTCGCGCACTCCTACATGATTGCTGGTCAGTGGCATCTGTATATGTTATTTATACACGTGGATGTTGGTCAGTGGTATATGTGTATGTTATATGTACACGTGGTTGTTGGTCAGTGAGATCTGTATATGTTATATGTACACGTGGTTGTTGGTCAGTGACATCAGTATATGTTATATGTACACGTGGGTGTTGGTCAGTGACATCAGTATATGTTATATGTACACCTGGTTGTTGGTCAGTGAGATCTGTATATGTTATATGTACACGTGGTTATTGGTCAGTGACATCTGTATATGTTATATGTACACGTGGTTGTTGGTCAGTGAGATCTGTATATGTTATATGTACACGTGGGTGTTGGTCAGTGAGATCTGTATATGTTATATGTACACGTGGTTGTTGGTCAGTGAGATCTGTATATGTTATATGTACACGTGGTTGTTGGTCAGTGAGATCTGTATATGTTATATGTACACGTGGTTGTTGGTCAGTGAGATCTGTATATGTTATATGTACACGTGGTTGTCGGTCAGTAAGATCTGTATATGTTATATGTACACGTGGTTGTTGGTCAGTGACATCTGTATATGTTATATGTACACGTGGTTGTTGGTCAGTGACATCTGTATATGTTATATGTACACGTGGTTGTTGGTCAGTGACATCAGTATATGTTATATGTACACGTGGTTGTTGGTCAGTGAGATCTGTATATGTTATATGTACACGTGGTTGTTGGTCAGTGACATCTGTATATGTTATATGTACACGTGGTTGTTGGTCAGTGACATCAGTATATGTTATATGTACACGTGGTTGTTGGTCAGTGAGATCTGTATATGTTATATGTACACGTGGTTGTTGGTCAGTGACATCAGTATGTGTTATATGTACACGTGGTTCTTGGTCAGTGACATCAGTATATGTTATATGTACACGTGGTTGTTGGTCAGTGAGATCTGTATATGTTATACGTACGCGTGGTAGTTGATCAGTGACATCAGTATATGTTATATATACACGTGGTTGTTGGTCAGTGAGATCTGTATATGTTGTTGGTCAGTGACATCTGTATATGTTATATGTACACGTGGTTGTTGGTCAGTGAGATCTGTATATGTTATATGTACACCTGGTTGTTGGTCAGTGGTATATGTGTATGTTATATGTACACGTGGGTGTTGGTCAGTGACATCAATATATGTTATATGTACACCTGGTTGTTGGTCAGTGGTATATGTGTATGTTATATGTACACGTGGTTGTTGGTCAGTGACATCAGTATATGTTATATGTACACGTGGTTGTTGGTCAGTGACATCTGTATATGTTATATGTACACGTGGTTGTTGGTCAGTGACATCAGTATATGTTATATGTACACGTGGTTGTTGGTCAGTGACATCAGTATATGTTATATGTACACGTGGTTGTTGGTCAGTGAGATCTGTATATGTTATATGTACACGTGGTTGTTGGTCAGTGACATCAGTATATGTTATATATACACGTGGGTGTTGGTCAGTGAGATCTGTATATGTTATATGTACACGTGGTTATTGGTCAGTGGTATATGTGTATGTTATATGTACACGTGGTTGTTGGTCAGTGACATCTGTATATGTTATATGTACACGTGGTTATTGGTCAGTGGCATCTGTATATGTTATATTACACGTGGTTATTAGTCAGTGGTATATGTGTATGTTATATGTACACGTGGTTGTTGGTCAGTGAGATCTGTATATGTTATATGTACACGTGGTTATTGGTCAGTGAGATCTGTATATGTTATATGTACACGTGGTTATTAGTCAGTGGTATATGTGTATGTATATGTACACGTGGTTGTTGGTCAGTGACATCTGTATATGTTATATGTACACGTGGTTATTGGTCAGTGGTATACGTGTATGTTATATGTACATGTGGTTGTTGTTGCGGTGTGGTCATTTTTGGCGACTGCTTTTCGGCATGTACAGTATGTATAGCTGTAACCTTTTTGTACTCGCATTGTGTACTGTTATGTGGGATTTGCTCTTCACTGTTTACATATTTTTTGATGTGACTTTAAAAGAGAGTTGATTTTTTGACTCTATCTGAGAGGTGTCTGTCCGTCCGCACACGTCTATAAGATTGTTAAATGTTCATATGTTCCACATCTCTAAACCAACTACAGTCATCCGCCAAAAGTATTCGTAAAAAATTAAAATGGCCGCCGTCAGGTAAGTAATGTGGGTTCCACTTGGAATTGAAATAAAGTAAATAAATTTTTTTTAAAACTTACCTTAGTACTTGGTTATATTACCTTTGTTTCTTATAACTCTCAGAATTCGTTTAGGAAGAGATTTGTATAAGTTCTGAATGTAAGCGATGGGAATATTAGTCCAGATGTCCCTAATAGCATGTTCCAATTCATGGACATTACTTATGTTTGCGGCTCGTTTTTGAAGTTCTCTTTTCAATCGCCACCAACAGTTTTCAATTATATTGAGGTTGGGACTCTGGGCTGGCCAATTCATGGACTTAAGTTGATTATTTCTCCGGAAGTCTTGGACAATCCGGGCCCTATGTACAGGCGCATTATCGTCTTGAAATATGTAGTTGTTGTCCGCAAAATGTCGTACAATTACAGGCCAAAGATTTTCATCCAACACAGAAATATACTTTTCAGCATTGATATTTCCATCAACAGCACAAATTGTCACGATACCGTGATATGTGATGCATCCCCATATCATTAAAGTTAACTTGCGTTTTGATGGCGGGCAAATGCAATCGGGTAGGTACTCTTCCCCAACTTTTCTCCATACTCTCACACGCGTATCTTGTCCAATCATAACCTTACATTCATCACTAAATATGACTTTATTCCAATATGCATCAAGAGTCTTACGAAGATTACCTCTGCACCAGGCCACACGATTTTTCTTGTTAACTGCACGAATTCTAATCGCCTTCTTTACTGCCCACTTGTGGTATCCATCATCATGTAATTTCCTCTCAATCGTTCGCTTAGAAAAGGTACGATTTCTGCCGGTATTAAATAAATCCGTAATTTCATCTAAAGACTTCATGCGATGCCGCCTTGCAGTCCTCGAAAGTGTCCTCACATCCCTCACCCCGAATTCCCGTGGTCGTCCGGATCGAGGTAAATTTTCTTTATTACCTCGTTCAGAATAACTCTGAAGAAAACTGTACATGGTACTTTGTTTCAAGCCTGTCATTCTGATAATGTCGATCTTTTTAACATTCGCATCATAAAGCGCAGATATGTACGTTTTCTGATCACTTGTCAGCTCTTTTCCCTTTCGGCCCATCTTTGTTTACATGGGGTTTTCCCAAAATTTACAGACGACAAAGTGTGACGTAACGTCATGACGTGTAGCATCATATGATAATTGTTTAAAATAACTCGGTGATTTCTTATTACGATAGGCGGATCATACATTTTATAGCAATATACGCTCTGGCTTTGTTTACATGTGACGGCCATTTTGATTTTTTTACGAATACTTTTGGCGGATGACTGTATACGTGACTTGAAGCCAAAGCTGGTACGAAACAGTCTTGAGAAGTTCGTGATATTCTTTGTTCAAAAAATAAGTCGAAATCAAGGTTGCTGTAGGTATTCTCTATCCACTATGGTTTAAAAATGTCTTCGCCGTTTAACTTAATAATTACTTATCGATAATAAATTACTTTAATGTATTTTCCAGACATTGCACCGGTATGGTTTGGAGCGTATAAAACATTCGTATTTTTCTGGAAATTTCTCTAACCCAGCATCATGCATAAACAACATCACCAAAAGATAAATGTTTCTAATCTTATTTCACAAGAAAGGGTGATTTGGTTTGTTTTCCTTCATATCATTAAAACTCTATTTATTTTAAATGATAAAAAGAAAGATATATTTCATATTAAATTTTAATATTATTTTTCTTATGAAGTTTATTATTTTCAGAGTGTACCCGGACTTTTCTTGGGCCATAAAAGTGCACTCTTTAAATTACATCAACTCAATTGTGACGTCACATTTCTTACATATTTCACAGATTGCGACGTCACAAAGGCCGTAAAAAACACGGGCAGATGAACACAAGCGGTATTCTCGCGAGATTACACATACTGGGGTGAAACGTCAACAATAAACAATATATTTCCGGAATAATTATAATTAATAATAAACCGTATCAAACTACGAAAAATTAATCATGATAGTTATTTATATTAGATATAAAATACCTTACATATCTAATTACATTATATCAATTTTTTGAGGTACAACTGGAATGAAATTACACATTACATCATAATTTTGTATTCTTCATGGGATTTATGCGATTGATCACTGTTCGTCATTTTCATTTTTTCATCCACCATTGCATTATGAAAGAAAGGAAAAGAGTTTTTCCTTCAACACCTCCGCTTCGTTTGTTTTTGCCGCGATTACGCACTAGCATTCCGGAAAAATTCTATTTACAGAATACATCTCTTTCATTTCGTCCACTTCCGCGCGAGACTATGGGCTGTGTTCATCTGCCCGTGTAGCATATTAAAAAAATATCCTTCAGAATAATACAGTCATTTTCACTGGCCAAGGGCTGGTCACGTGAAGGGAAACAATTTGTAATGTCTCCATCACTGGCAGGCTGACAACTGAGTTATATCCCTTTAGATGACAGAATTCAGTAGCAGGAGCCAAATATTATTTAAAACTATGCAAGATCTTTAATCAGTAAATCTTAATAGTGACGCCAGTGTCAACAGTAACGGGTCACAAATAACAACTGAACAATAGATATTCCCAATCTAATACAATTTTGCAGTTCTTTGATAGCTACGTTTTTGTTTCATCAGATACGTTATGAAATGTTTACGTTTGACATTAGGTTTTTGCGTCATTCTATTATGATGTCACAATTATTAAGGCACCCTCGGGTGATAACCTTACTGAGACCTGATATTTGTGATGTCTCCCTGCTAAACAGTTCATAACTGTATAATATTATAAGAAGATTATTCTGTGATTTGATATTTGCTCTAAAGTCAAAGGATATATATATTGCGTTATTTGATATTTGCTTTATCCATCGAGTTGTAATGGACAAGTGTATTTATTTGTTCTCCTTGGGCCATTCCGACCAACGGCCGAAGGCGGGTATACTATTTCCGATATATTAAATTAATATCCTATAATCTAAATCCTGTTGGTTAATAGGCTTTTGGAAGCTTCTGGTTTAAAACTTCTAATTTAGAAAGGAAATATGGGGGTATAATCCCCATTTTGGCACAAATGTAAGGTGCAACACACACATCTATACCAATTGACGGATTGAATTTAAGACAAAAAGGGATGGGGGTGTCAGCAACTCAGTTGGCTTGATATGTCTAGATCAACCCGACCTTTGTGTATATATACTTCCCATAATCGTCTGAGCGCTTTATTTAATTCTAACCTCAAAGCAAGGCTTATCAAGAGTATGATAGAAAAATGCAATGTATACACCCATAGAAACTACTGTGAAGCATTGAATCATACATACAATCCCCAACTCCAGTTTGTAATTAGCGCATACCAAACCATAATCAAAACTTCAGACAATGGTCATTCAAGGTCATTTTGTAAAGGTCATTCAGAAACTAAAACCTCATATATGAAAAAAAAAACTCACTTCAATAATATTTCAGCAGTTTTTGATCATTGTGCCAATGACTTTCGGAAAAGGTCACTCAAGATCATTTTGAAAAGGTCATTCAGAACATACACCTTATAGATGAAAAATATATCATTTCAACAATATTTCAACAGTTATTAATCACTCAAATATGTATTGAGCGAATGACATTCGGACAAAGGTCTTATATTAGGAAAAAGTTCCTTATTTCAACAGTTTTTGAACAGATATTGATCATATACCACATAAATAACTAATTGGCAAATGGTTTTCAGATAAAGGTCACTCAAAGTCCTTTTGTAAAGGTCAGGGTCACCCAGAGCATATATCTTTTATATGAAAAAAAAAACCTTCATTTCAACAATATTTACCGGTCCCGGTAGCGCAGTGGTTAGACCGTTCGATTCGTAACCGGGAGGTCGTGAGTTCAAGTTCAAGTCCCGTTCGTGCCATGGCCCACGTCAAACCGAAGACGTAAACGTAGGTAGCGATTACTCCTTCACCAAGCGCCAGGTATCACGGGTCTTTCGGATATGACCTTTAAAACGGGAGGTCACGTGTCGCAGCATGCGTTGGCACGTTAAAGAATCTTCACTATGGTTCTGAGCGCTAAGCATATGTTTAAATTTGTGATACTTCACCTACAGATATTGACATCTCAATATGAGTGAAAATTCTCGAGGGTTTGTAAAACAAACAAACAAACAAATATTTCAAGGGTTAATTTATCTTTGTGTGAGTCATTCATCATATGAAATACATATAGTTCACTGCAGTTCAAAGAGCGTTACTTTCGGAGGGTCAGTGGTTTCTTCCCAGATACATTGTATCTGGGTTCTCTCCTCCACCAATAAAAACTGGACGCCACCAGATAACTGAAAAATGGTGGAAAACAACAAATAATCAATCCATCAAAGAGCGCCCATCAGTTTTACTGACGTTTTCTTGTTTCGGTGCGAAATTTATGTCGTGGAAACAAAGTTTATTTCGTGGAGCAAATTTTACTTCATGGTCACGAAATTAATATCTTATGAAGAAATTTTTATTCCATGGAATGAATTTTATTTCTTTGAAGCGAATTAAAAAAAATCCCTTCCACCTGTCCTAAATGCAACCGTATGTTTTTAAATCAACCTAGAATATTAACACATGTCTATGGTCCACGTACTGCAATCCCTTTTTAAAGGACAGCACCATTGTAAACATGACTTTAAAGATAAATTTAAGCATAGACCTACTGCTGTAAGAATGAATTGAACTCGTGAAACACGCTATAATATAGATGCCAACATTCTATATTGATACTTTTCATGAAGGGGTTACATAAAGCATTTCAAATTTGTTCAGTTCTTCGGTCTGACATCTGATCAGCTCTGCGTCGTAAACATGAAATCGTATTAATTCTGCACTCGTCAAACTTGACAGCAAATTAGGTTAACATGCCCATAAAAATTAAGGAATGTAATATTATAGAATCCTTGTAAGAAAAAAATCTCATTATCATTTTCAAATGTCTTCCAAAAAGCTGTAAACGTTGTTTTTTGCAATATATTTAAATTATTAACAAATTAAAACAATACATATATATCACTCTCTCAGAGAGAAAGAAAGAGAGAAATAGTGTACTGGACTAACAGGAAATAGGTGTGACGGCGGGAGATAGTTATAGTCTTCTTTACTCCTGGCTATAAGACCATAAACTGAGAGTAGACTTCAGTCAAAAATAAAAATGAAAATTAAAAAAGGATGTGGTATATACACGTATTTTGCCAGGTTAAAATCACACAAATACTCTTTTGACATCATATTTGAAATCTTATATCCACATGAATTTTATTGACTTATTATTTTATGAATTAGAAATTTTACAAAGTCTATACTCTCTTTATGGCTATGGCGGCTGGATACGAAAATACGAATTGAGTGCATATTAATTAGTAATGATGAATATATACTGTAGAAAAATGATGTGAAATTGATATCTCTGCATCATAGACTGTTCTGCAAGGGTGGGGATATGTATCTTGTAAGATGACAAATTCCTTCTATTTAGTCCCATTAGGGACTGATGCATATTTTATGAAACGCAATCTCCGTCAATGTAAAGCTCAGTCAAAAACGTTTGCATTTAATCGTCAGCTACATGCACTCAGTTGTCTTAAAACACACTTCAAAACAATTATCCTAAAAATAGTTATTCGCTAAAGCATAATGATAGTTGTGCGTCACCGGAAGTTTCTGTACTAAATGATATTCACTATGTAAGTAGTTTGATTTTCTGTGTACACATACACATGCAAGTGTTGGGGGGGGGGGGGGGGGGGGGTGCAACATGCAGACAGTCGATAAAAGGAACACTTCTACGTAAATATATCGTTGTCCTATAGGGCTAGTATTACTTTCAGTTTTTAAAAAAGTTTATGGATTTCCGTTCCGGTCAATGACTTTAAGACAGATGCTTGTAGTTAATTATTTCTCATGCCTCGCTTTAGTTCTAGTTAATGCATGTAACTTGTCATAGAAGAAACCATTTCACAGTCGTTATCTGAGCAGCATGAATTGTGGGCGCATTTTTAGTTCCTTATCTTTAAATTTCATTCTTATTTCTCAGTTTACTTTTAACAATGCAATCACTTCATATACGTTTACTTACAACTCATTTCTTTGGAAATGATATTTAAAAAAAGTTATTGGTGTAAGAAATACAAATTATGAAAATAAAATTCAAAAAATTAACTGTCGTTACTGAAATGTAGCCCTACAGCTTAAAGCCTGATCAGCGTATAGAGTATTATCTTCAAGGGATACAATTTTTAAATGTAATTTTAATATAATGCGTAAATCCTTTGATTCTTTGCGACACATGATGCACATCGCCATTGTTTTGCAACAGAAATAATAGAAAGAATGACGCTTGCAGATGTAGATGAATTTTTGCAAGAGGTTTTATCACTTCATCAAATATGCATTAATCTGAACCCCCCCCCCTTCCCGCCCCCAGTATTTACAGATACACCCCTGTGTGGGGGTCCTTACCTGATGTCAACGGGACATAAAACCTTAACTGACTCAAACCCAATTTTTACTAATCTGTAAACCTTCCTCTTGCATTTTTGGCATAAAATATCGCCAATGCACACATTTTTACCGAGAAATGAGCTGCACCTACTCTGCAATAGCACTCTCACAACAGTATGTTTTGCCAGTGATGCTTTTGAAAGGCAACTGCAGCAATTGTTATTGGCATGATTTTTTTCATGACACATGTATCGAGTAACACAGAGTGAATGATTCTTGTCCTCGCACAAAGTGTGCTTACACTGAGGTATAGTTCCGGTTGTTTGCTTTTGCTTACAAAGAATTTATGATCTGAATTCTCATAAATGCTTTTTATATCAAGAGCAAACATGCATTTAAAGGAAGAAAATTGAAAATACGCAAGTCCGTATACTAATAAATGAAAATGGTGTTTACACTAGCGAAAATTTTAAAAAGTAAACGTGTGCCAACAGGTGGATTCGAACCAGGACACTATAAATGTTCTTTAAGAGCATCTGCAGTCTAGCCATCTGAGTTATACTAACTATGAATATAAACGGCATAAATATGAACCACAATGATAGAAGTAGGTTTTTGCGTATGTTTTTTGTAAATTTCGACCCCAGGGCAGGGGTGCCCCTAAACAAATTGTATTTTAAATTATTCCTTAGATTAAAACCTATCAAAATATCATAGTTTTTATTAGGAACAGACCTGCCCTGAAGGATTTCTAAGCCAAAAGTCATGCAAAAATAGACGTTTTTACTGCGAAAACACTGTTTAGCCAACATTGAAGGTTAATTAAAAATTAAATACGAAATTTTAGATTCAAAATAGAAATTTGAAAAATTTAGAGATATATGCGGTAAAAAATAACAAATGGACATTTGCAATTTTGGTGTCTTCAAAGCCTCCCCTCCCACCTCACCCTCACTTTTTTGATTGGAAAAGGTTATAAACTTGGATGAAGAGCTGCAAATGTTAGGCCTATACTCATCGCTTACGGTCTTCGAGCAGGGATGGATCTTTATCGTATCACACCTGCTGTGACAGAGGCCTCGGTTTTTGCGGTTTCATTCGAAGGACCTCCCCATTTAGTTTCCTTTTACGACAAGTAAGTGGTACTGAGTACCCATTCTAAACCGGGTCTGCATGGGACCTAGAACAGTAGAAGATGCAACTGAGCGCATTAAATGGTAGCAACACACCAAAAAGGCAATTTATGGTGGAGCCAGAGTCCAAAGTAGTGATTCAGTTTCCGAAGTCAATTTAGTCAGACTATCTGAAGCGGGGGACAGAAATCCACTAAAGGACTAGGTTCAATACTTGCAGACAACTGTAAGCAGAATGAGTGGTCAGCTGGAGACATTACTCGCACAGGTTGCAAAGAACTCAACTGCTGTTAGACATTACTACAATTGTGGTCGACTAGGACATTTGAAACGTGTATATTTCCAACTCACAAAGGCTCTTGTGTTTCAGAATTCAATGTTCTGGAAGTGTCTATTACTCAAGCAGCACACATACATGTAGATCAAACTTCAGCACAACGGACAGCTCAACACCAAGAGGTCGGACAAGATGCCATACATCCGACCCAGTCACAACAGAAACGCCTTTATGACTCAAGTGAACAACATTTTAACTTTACTAATTCTGAAGATAGTGAACCTACAGGAGTTCTTGGTATAAATTAAGCAAGGGGTGAAGCAATGTTGCGGTTGTCAGTTTAACATGTGGAGCAAGTGGTCAAAGCCGTAGTGGATACAGGGGCTCAGTATACAATTATTTCTGATACATTATATGCTTCATTATCAGACAGGCCACCCCAAATTAGCGAAGCTTCCCTGGGGTTGAAGGTAGAGGAATTCAACATGAAATTGATTCGGGGAATACGCCTATCAAATAGCTCATGCAACGATCTCCTATTGGATTCACCAAGGAAAAGGAGCAATACTTACCGAAAATGTTAGATGCTGGAATAATTGAGCCTTTCATTTTAGAATGGGCCTGTTCTGGTGCGCATGAGAAATGGTAATGTCAGATGGTACATTGATTATCGACGCATCAATCCAGTCACAAATAAAGATGTGCACTCCCTGCCATTAATAGACGAGTGCTTGGATACTCATGCGATACTTGGTTCAGCAAACTTGACACCAGTTCAACAAATTATCAAATCCGGATGAAAGGGTAGGACAAAAACAAAATGGCTTTCTTGACCAAAGATGGTATGTTCCATTTCATTAGAATGAGCTTTGGCTTGTGTAATTCGCCTTCGACACTTGCTCATACTGTAAATCGTGTGCTGCGAGGTTTGGCATGGAATGTAGTATTGGCCTTTTTAGACATCCTTGTACTGAGCCAGTCTTTCAATGATAACTTCAGGAACTTGAAGAAGTATATACTCGTTTTGGGTCATTTGGAATTTGGACATAAGCTTATGCCTAAAAAGTGTTTGATATTTCAGCGGGAAGTGGAACTTCTGGGAAGGTCTGTTGACAAGGATGGCATGAAATTAGGAGTATGTTAAAGCTGTGCAGGAATGACCAGTGCCCAAAACTACAACAGAGGTAAAAAAAATCCTAGGCTTCATTAACTATTATCGCTCCTTTATCAAAAACTATTCCACGATTGTACGTCCATTGCACTCGGTTATCTGGGAAGAAACCGTTTGTATGGAAAGATGAACATCAACAAGCCTTTGATGTCTTAAAAGACACACTTACCACAGCTCCGGTTTTGCCTTTGACAAATGACACGTATCATTTTATACTTGATACAGAGCTTCCATTTATGCTATTGGAGCAGAGCTTATTGAATTCCGGAATAATGAGGAGCGGGTAATTGCATATGGCAGTTTTGGACTTTCTGCGAAACAGCAGCGGTACTGCACAACAAGAAAGGAATTGCATGCAGTTGTTAGATTTATAGAACAGTATAACCGCTACCTCTTGGGTGTGAGTTTACAGTTGAACTGACCAAATTAGCCTTATCTGGTTAATGAATTTCAAAGAGCCACAGGGATAACTGACCAGATGTTTACTAGTATAGGTTCTTAAGTCAGTTTCGTATAACGTTCAAACTCTGACCAGTATCCAAACATATAAATGCGAATGATCTGTCCCGGCGAATAAATGCGCCCCCATGTCCTACTTTTAATCCAAAACTTGGACCATCTTGTTTACCATGTGGTGGCCGCTCATATTATCAGCAAGTACATATAAATTGGTTTCGTTTTGAAAAATCAATATATGATGTGGTCTCATTGACTACTGCATCAAATCTGGCGGATGTGTTTGCAATTTCTTTCGCAGTTTTGTTTATGGATACGGAGGAAGAATCTGCATTACATCCCCACACCATTGAGCTAGCATTTGTTGGACACCACTACACGGCTGAGATAGTGTGGACGCTTGGTTAGATCAATGCAATGAAGTAACAGGTAATGCTTCAGAGGAAGGGACCCCAGAACATGTCTGCAAGGAACAGCAAAGGGAATTTGATCTGAATCTTTTTCTTACATTGGTTAAAGACCAAGACAGAACCTTCTAAAGACATAATTTCCTCAGCAGCCGTGAAGCTAACAACTATTTCATCAAGAAGGACTTATATTTTCTTAAAGAGGATGGTGTGTTGTACAGCGCAAGACCCAATAAGTGAGAAACCCTACTCGTCGTTCCGCGCTCAATTATCACCGGAATAGGTGAACCCATGAAACGTATTCATCTAGACTTCCTTGCCCATTTTCAGAAACTACTCGTGGGAATACTGTTGTACTCATGATAGTCGACTAATTCGTAAAATGGGTCGAATATGTTTCTCTCCAAACCCAGACAGCTGACATCACTACCAGGGCAGTGGTAAACGAATTTTTGCCCGGTTTGGATGCCCTTACCAAATTTCCATTGACCAAGGGCACAATTTTGAAAGCCTATTGTTTAAAGCTGCCTTTGAGGTCTTAGATACCCATAAGGTCCGAGCCACTCATTACCATTCATCATCGAACGAACAGGTGGAACGTCATAACAGAACTATGATAGACGTTGCTCGTTGTTTGTCTCAAGAAACCAAATGGACTGGGATGGATTCTTACCGCAACTGACAGGAGCATTGCATTCCTCAATGAGTCGCAGCACAGGTTACACACCAAACAAACTGATGCTGGACATGGAAGTGAACAGCCCTGAAGATGTAGTGTACATCATGTCAAGACCAGGCAGCAGTGATGTTGACGGCTACACAGCTAGTCTAATATCAGCTGTAGCCAATGCTCATGACATTGCTAGAAACATTCTGAAGACAGAACACTTTATGAAGAGAGATTATGATGTGCGAGTTAGAGAAAAGACTTACAGTCAAGATGTTTATGTGCTAGATCTAGCACAGAAAAAGGGCAGATGTAAAAAAAGAAATGGAATTGACCTGGCATAATTTTGAAGATGATAACCCCATACTTGTATAGATTCCGACTTCAGTTTACAGTTACTGTGCTTAATCGCGACCATTTGAAATTATTTAAAGATTAAGTTTTTCCCCATGGCTAGTGCGGTGTAAAAATAAGACGACAGCTGGCCAAGATATAGGAAAGATTAGGAAGTCACCTACTGAATATATAATGGTGGAGATGATGGGGCGACAGTTGTAAGAATTGGTGCCGTGGCCACTTTGTGGAGATCAGCAAGGACTTGACAGAGTTACTTACTGTGTACAAGTGTCCCCAGTGCCACACTCCTGTTGGTTAATACCTGCCATCTCTTATTTTTAAAGAATCAACTTACCAGTAAAATATATATTAAATGTTGGTTTTTTATATATCATCTAACATTTAGTATTATTTCTTTTTTTACCCTTTCATACTTTTGTAGCATATGATATCTTGGTCTCTTTAGCACCAATAGTGACTCACATGATTATTCAGGTAGCTGAAATCTTCGTGGGTACATTGAGGTCACTCTTAGGAAAATTTTGGTGGTAAACACCAAAATGTTCCATGTTCCATTTTCAGTCGCTGTTTGTAATAATGGGCCCGTTTACCTCCATTGAAGTTATTCCACTAATAAGCAAATACATTTTATTTAGGTATTTGGTTACCTCCCTTGAATTGATGTTATATACCCTTGCGTGGCGTCTAAAAATATCATAGAAGCCTTCTTACTAAAACATCAAAAGTAACACAGTACCCCAAATGTTTAGACTGTATCTTAAATGAAAATTTATTGGCAAATACAATGAATTCGCAGGGAATGCAGATAGAATTGTGTTATTTATTGATAAAAATAATGAAACTGAAATTCTGATTCTATCACAAAGGCACAAACCTTTAAGTATTATTATAGAAATAATATTATAGAAATATATGCAAATAAAAGTTGTTTTAATATGCGGGGTAGTTTATTACTTTTGTAGTTATATTTCAGTGTGTGAAAAAGGAGCATCAAATCGACAGGCTAAATGAATTGTTTTTCCCATTAAACAAATTGTCGATAAATGGAATCAAGTATAGCTTCGTGATATCAATAAATTCTCAGTGTTTCACATATATTCCATATATCCCATGACATTTGTTTCAAAAACTATGCATTTTGTCGATATTTACATAATACAGTTGACAAATTCTTCACACAAATGCCATAGTCACTCAGGAACAACAATGCTTACAACGTTACCTCTGTTTTAACCTTGCGGATTGTATGTTTGTTAACGTCAACGTTCCAGAAGTGACTATGTTGTCATATAACTTTATATTTAAATGAATAAATTCGACTCCATAATATTAATCGCTATTATTAAAAACACAGGAAATCATCCTTAACAAACCATACAAAACATTTTTTAAAATTTATTTTTACAGTTGTCAACGCCATCAGAATCTATTGTTATGTACACGCAAATGTAACTACGACGTGACAGCCATACGTTACGATATAACACACGAGCCTCGGGGCTAGCTATGCTATCATACATAGCTAAAATACTCTACCATTATCAATTTCCACTGGTATTTTTATATATTAGAGTACGTAAGACTTTATTGATATCAAAACTGAATTTGTTATAAAACATTATAACAAGAATCGGATCTAGCCTTTTACCATCATTCATATGCGCGAATCCGGCGAAGAATTGCATCGATTCGATCTTAACGTTCGATCTACGCCCGAGTTTTCTTACGGTTACGGAAAAAAGGCAAGTTTTGAAGCTAGATCAGATTGCAAGCTTCGGTGAAAACATAAACTTTTGCATGCGCATGCTGATCCCCCCCCCCCCCCTCCGCCCCAATAGTATCCGCAACGAGATTACACTGGGGAGTCACGTGATTTGCCTTTTTATCAGCTGAACAATTACGAGATTTACCCACAGTGCTCTGAAAAAATGTCGCCGTCACTGTGAATCAATCGTGTTTTCCTATCTTGCTTTGAATAAAGTTATCGATTAATATTAAGCTCTGTTGCCGATTATGTAGCGTTTCGAAATATATGACGTCACAATACACAAAGTTTTCAAGTCATCTTCGAAGACATACGAAAATTCATGAAAATGAATTCATAAGTAAATTATTATGGCGTGTTAATTTTATGTGCGAATTCAAACAACTGATTTTTATCTAAATATTATATGATTGTCGTCTTTTTCCGTAAGTGGTGGCATATGTCATGGTACAAATGTTTGCTAGGGATGTTCACTCCTAAGCTCGAGGATGAGAGTCTCCAGAATATTTCCCGCAGTATATCTTAGATCTATGCACTTGAAATCCAACGTTAACATGAAGCTGATTGAAATATACGCTTGTTGTAATTAACAAGATTGAATATCCATAACAAAAATAAAGCAATCCAATTTTATAAACATATGCATATCCTAAAATTCAAAATCAAAAAAGAAATTATGGGTCCATATGTTGAAATCATCAAGAAAAATAGCTGCAACTGCAATTTACGTGACGGGTAAGACCTACAGAAGCCAACACTAGTTGTTGTGTAAGCTTTATAATCATACATATCCAATATGATAAAATATTATGATAATAAAAAAACATCAAATCATAGAAAAAAATAACGCATACAAAATTCCTCGTGATTACGGATACAAATTTTATTACAGTAACAAATTGATGATTTTCAAATTTACAATTCCAAATTTTTAATTACAAATTTAATGTAGATATAATTGTAATAATTGCTTTGGTAGATTTTGTATTAAAAAGACAAACATTCTATGTATCTGATGATACTCCCACCCTAACTACACTCAGCACGCAGTGACCTACTGACATATGCTACATTTATAAACTGAATAAAACGTTTCATATTAATGCAATAACCATTATTTATAATATAAAACATAAACAATACCAATTTTGCGCATTTCGACAAATAATATCTTTTTAGTGGTGCTCAAGTCAAAAATGTCGGAAATCCGAAATAAGAACAAATTTGGAAGAGCGCAAAGAACCAAAAACTGCCAAATTCTGGAGCCAAATCCGGCTAAGGATCAAAGCTATGCATGAGGAAGATAATCCTTAATTTTGAAATGAATTTCTTAATTTTATCACAGCAAACGTATTTTATGCTAGTACCGAAGTACTTAGTAACTGAACTGGCGAAAACCCTCGGGGACTAACAGTCCACCAGTTATAAGTATTAAAATATTGACGTTTTTCTGTTACAAATAGTACAAAAACTACATATAGAACGTGAAAATAAACATATTACATTTAATTAACCATAAGTCACGATAAATGGATCAATTTATTACATTCAACTATATACATGTACAAAACAGTACGTTATAATGGTGGCAAATCTTTGATTGTAATTGTAATTCAACATATTTATATAGCGCTCTATAGACCTGCGTCTCTAAAGCCCTTTACAGATAATATGATAAAATATGTGTGAATGTAAGTTATACATGTGAATAGAATAAGATTTAGCGCCTTATGTAATGAAATAATTACCATGCATAATAACATTTAAAACAATTTAAAACAACCCTTAGGAATAATTAAATACATATAAAGGATATAATTATAATACTAAACTACAGGTTTTTTTTTTCAATTCCCTATGGTTCTCGATAGACAGTAAATAAATTAAGTTACGAAAGATATATACCGGTGTAAGGAATAAAGATCTTTGGAAGTTTGTGTTTTGGGATATAGAAAAAAGGATGCGTGGGGGTAATCCGCCATAATCGATTTCGCCGATCATACTGTAATACACTCAGACATTTAAGACAGTGTATCTATGAAGCAGTGAGTCCCATTATTATTATTATTATTATTGTTGTTAATGAAACTCAGTTAGGAGGTAAGGGTGACTTGGATTTGGTTTAAGTGGTATGGACACAATAGATATGGTACACATCAAAATGCTCCGCGGTTTTGGATTTTTGGTGAAACAATCCGTATTTAATTCCTTTCAAGCACGTGTTATGATGGAATCCTCGGGCTTGAATTACGTCACAAAGAGACAAAATACATATTATACCCACCTGAACATTCGTCATGGTGACGGGATGTAAATTTATTTTCCCCACATTCTAAACCAGATTTATTTGAATTACTATATGGATGGTATACTTCTATGCGGCGACTTTAATGCTAGAATCGCAAAATGTAATGTTTCAATAGTGAATTCGATAATATTAGTAATAGAATTACAATAGATGATATATAGAATTCTTAAATGACAGTAAATTTTGTGTCTTGAATAGTCGATTTGGAGATGAGTCTACTGAATATACGCGTAGGAAAGCAGTAGTGGGAAATATTACTGTCCCACGCGACGTCCTTGAACATTACTCAGATTTCAGAATCAGTAACTGTTTGAATCAGTAACTGTAAAAAATATATAACAGAAGCAAGTAACCTTCAGGATTATTTAGGACGATGCACAAAGTTCCGGACCAAGCATTTTATCCAATTAACAGTTTAGAATCATTTCGATATAGAATAACCCTCACCAACAGAGTCCACCCATCCCCGTAAAGCGCTTTAAAAATAGAAATATTCCAGCAGACTTTATGAATTCAGATTATATATAAGCTGTATCAAGTTAAACGGAGAAAACCAGGATGAAATTGATAATACGAGGGCTGATTGATATGTTGTGGCCTCAATGCAAAGGTTTGAATTTTGACGGACACATTGCCAGCCTTGAAGTGAAGTGGTAAATCCAGAATAGGCTGGAGGTCTTAAGACGGTCCCCAGTGGGTCCAGGGCAAAGCCCTGGTGGAAGCCCAGAGGATGAAGCCCCTGGAAGCTCATGGGTTTTGAGTCTTTTCAGGCTACAGTTATGGGTTGTTCTAACTATAAAATCATGCATAATAAAAGGAAAATATAACAATCATTTTTGTTGTTGTCAAATTGATGTGTACGCCCGGGCGGTTTGGCGTCAATGGCAGCTACGTCACTGATTGCATTATTTTTGGTCCCCTTCAGTATCTATACACTTTTACAAGCGATGTTTAAGGGCCTCAATGCCACTTTTAAAGAAGTCCTTTTCTTGACCGTTCTGAAAGTCCTCCGCTGCATCTATGACGTCATCATCAAAGTGGGTACCGGGAATTATCATTTTCAGTTTTGGATTGATTGATTGTTGTTTTTCGCCACACTCAACAATTTTTCAGTTATCTGGTGGCGTCCAGTTTTTGTAGGTGGAGGAGAGAACCCAGATACCCGGGAAGAGACCACCGACCTTCCGAAAGTAAACTGGCAAACTATCTCACATATATCGGCGCGAGCGAGAATCGAACCCGCGCCGACTAGAGGTGAGAGGCCTTGTGATTTTGAGCGCAATGCTCTAACCACTCGGCCACGGAGGCCCCTGGTTTTGGAAATAGGTGCAAGTCTGATGGAGCGATATCAGGCGAATGAGACGGATAATCAGTCAATTTAAAGCCATAATCGTTAATGGCAGTCATGACAATGACAAACTTGTGAACAGAGGCATTATCCTGGTAGAACAAGACACCTTTCTTTGTATTAGTTTTCTGTGGCGCTTGAGCTTAATATTTTACCGTAACTGCCTCAGAAGTGTCATTAATTGTTTGTTCCTTTTGGAGATAAGCAGAATACCATCAGCATTCCAGAAATCCAAGGTCATAACCTTTCCAGCTAATGGAAGTCTTTGCCTTCTTTGGAGGGGGTGAATCAGGGTGCTTCCATTGAATAGGCGGTTGTTTGGTCTATGGGTGAAATGATGGACCTACACGTTTCATCCATAGCAACTAATCTCTGAAGAAATTTAGCAGGATCTAACTTTAAAAGGTTGATATAAGCACGCGACAAAGTGCGCCAGGTGTACTTCTGATGAACTGCCAGAAGTCTTGTTACCCAACGGGCAGAAAGCTCTCTCATTGCAATATCCTTTATCAGAATTGAAGGTACTCTTTCCTGTGAAATTCCAGCTGTACTGGCTATATATCTTTCTGTTACTCGCCTGTCAGTCATAACAATATCATGTCCTTTGTTGACCATTTCTGGGGTTACAACAGTGACAGGCCTTCCAGGACGAGGATCATCCTCAAGACTCTGTCTGTCGCGTTTAAATTCCACCTCCCACCTTTTTACTGTAGCATATGAAGGGGTATCTCTCTCTAGTGTTGCTACCATATCAATATGGATATTCTTAGGTGCTAAACTTTTTAATGCAAATATTGGATCACTACTCTTTCATCGATTTTGTCCATTTTGGAAAAGTCACCTGCCTTTTTTACTTTAAAGTGCTAACTCATCGATATAAACTGACCAAATGACACCAGTCTTCCGGTACACAGCCTTAAATAGTCATGGACTAGTAAAGCTGAAAAAGTATATCGATGCTAACAAGGATATGTGATATAATAAAAGAAATGGAAAGGAAATTACTGTGTAAGGATGGTTCAAGAAAAACTCGTAAAAAATTACGTAAACTAAACCGTATTGGAATGATAAATTATCTACCGTATGGAAAAACATGTGGGATAAAGAAAAAATACTTCCTACAGGCTAACAATAGAAATATTCAGCGAAATGCACGAAGAGTATTTCTTACTTGTCAAAATATCTTTGACCGTCTTCTGCGATATTTGGATCGATACTATAGGAATCTTGCACTTAACATTGAGAATGTCTCAGCCAGTGGCACACGGCAGTTCTGGGAGAAACTGAAGATATTAGGGCTAAGTAAAACAAAAACGAAAACAAATACTGGTATTCATATAGCGTCCTACACAACGGATAATGCCCGGAAAGCAGAATTCTCCAAAATCTTCACTAACAATGACAACGACTTCGATACCGCATTTTATAATGAAGCTATAAAACATAAACAAAAATGAAAGGTGCCATGAGGAATCCTTTATGCATCCCAAATAAAATACTGAACGATGAAATTACATAATTATCTTGTACCATAAGTACGAGATGGCAAGGCTTCTGGAATTGACAATATCTATAATGCAGTGCTTTATAATGTACTATAATGCACTGTTCTTTACAGTGAAATTATTAAAGTATTACGTTAATTATTTCAGTTGTGTTTTAAAACAGGAAAAGTACCACAACTTTAGAGAAAAGCTCTTATTCGCTCTATTCCCAAAGACGCAAAATTAGGCCCAAGGATACCTACTTATTATTGTGGAATTAGTTTATTATCTGTGGTTACGAAATGCTACAGTAGTTTGTTAAAAACTGTGTATAAGTTTTCCTTGAAAGAAACAAATGCATTGTTGTAAACGGTTTCCGGAATGAAAGTCATGCTTGGACTAAGTATTCACTTTAAACACCTTAATGCATAATCCAACATTAACACTACCTATTTATATAGATCTAAGAAAAGTCTTTGGTTGTGTAGAACATAATCTTTTACAATATAAACTTCAGCTGAATGGTATAGAGGGGACCACCGTGACCGAATGGTTAGAGCATCGCGCTCAAAATTACAAGGCATTTCACCTCTAGTCGGCTGGGGTCCGATTCTCGCTCGCACCGATGTATGTGAGACAGTTTGCCAGTTTACTTTCCAAAGGTCGATGATCTCTTCCCAGGTACATTGTATCTGGGTTCTCTCCTCCACCAATACAAACTGGACGCCACAAGATAAATGAAAAATTGTTGAGTGCGGTGGAAAACAACAAACAATCAATTAATCATGAATGGTATAGATGGTAAAATATATACTACTATTTGCAGTCTTTACTCTAATACTGAATCGTATGTGTCCGTTAATAGTTTCCATACAAATTGGTTGAAATGTACTAGAGGAGTTCGACAAGGGACATTCTTTCACCTATTCTCTTTTCAATCTTCATAAATGATCTAGCTTTAGAAATCAAGCAACTAAACAAAGATGTACCTATGAATGGTGAGAAAACTTGTATATTGTTATATGTTGGATATCGTGCTTCTTCTCAAAAATGACTGTGATACATGTGCAACAAAATTTGAACATTGTTTACAAATGCTGTATACGGCGGAGGCTAAATGCGAACATTACCAAATCCAGTGCTGTGCATTTCTGGAAAGGCATACTCCCACGATCGACTTTTAACTTTAGAATTGGAGACCAAGTCATACAAACTGTGGAATAATATAGCTATCTAGGGATAATACTTTATGAAAAATTAAAATTCTTGGAAGTAGCGGACATATTATCGAAGGCTAGTGTACGAGCACTCGGTGTGGATATTTCTAAAATGCATCCATTCAAAGAAATAAGTTTTAAAGCCTCCAAATCGTTATTCAACTCTTGTGTGGTACCTGTGATGTAGTATTGTTCTAAAGTATGGGATTATGGAAAAATTTCCAAATATCGACAACATCCAAAATTGTTCATTACGTTATTTCTTAGGACTGCAAGATTTACCCCTGTTCTTTATAGATATGGCGAAGATGGATAGCCCCCATCCATTCAAGAGCGTTGGCTAACATTTTCAAGATGTGGGACCGACTGATAGATGGGCGACCATTGTCATACCAAAAGATAATTCTACTATGATTATAATATTCAGGGATCTTAGCGCTCGCAAATTGAAAGTTTATGTGAAAATCTTGCTTTTAATTATGTGTTTCTCAACCAGTTATTTATAGATATTATGGAAATTGAAAGTATGCTATACGATCACACTGAAGGCGTCTGGAAGAATGGATTAACAGCTTTCCCAAAACTAAGAACATATATCACATCTAAAACGAATATATTCCTGAACATTATGTTTTATCGAGGCTGTCAAAGCAATATAGATGAACTGTCGCTCAGTGCAGATGCGGAACACTCCCTATACGTGTTGAAACTGGTCGCTTCTGAAATGAGCCAATGCATGACCGAATTTGTGTTTTCTATGTAATAACGTGTTCTCAAGATAAAAAAAAAAACCCAGTTTCTTTTGGATTGTTCATTGTATAAAAACCCAAGGAATAAAATTTCTATATGTTTAATACAGTTTAGCAGTAACGAGTATTTTGTTTGCTAAATTAGTTATTGACTATCATTTACAAACAGATAGATTTAATAATCCAGCCAGTCTGTTAAGAAAAACATACATCAATAATTACAAATGCATTTGAATATAAATTATACATTCCTTAGGGAGGTATTCCACTGCATGCATTGATATTTCAAATATATAAAGTAACTTATGGGCCGGGTGCAAATTCTCTCTCTCTCTCTCTCTCTCTCTCTCAATATATATATATATATATATATATATATATATATATATATATATATATATATGTATGTATGTGTGTGTGTGTGTGTGTGTGTGTGTGTGTGTGTGTGTGTGTGTGTATTTTAAATATAATTTTAACGAGCATCCTACGCCTACTGTATTCTTACAACAAAATATCGGGGTGTTGCACACATATAAACACACCTGTAGTCATTTGTGTGTGTATACTTATATGACCTTGATTTATTGCATTTTGACCAGGATTTGTAATAACCATTTTCTAATCCGCACCAACCAACTTTGCAACAAATACATGTATATATGTATATATACTGAAATTCATACTTAACGTGTCTCCTATAAATTTCTTACATTTACAAATGTTCGCGGATAACATAAAAAGAATACTATTTAATCTTTAAGTATTTTACTTGCTAAAAGAATTTTTTTCTAGATCATAGATATAGTAATCAAATATAGTAAAAATAAATGAGCAAACAATCACGATAACATGTGATTTTAACGAGAAATTAACAATGGTTTTTTTCATTAACGATGAATGTTTAAAATAAAGATTTATATTATTCCCGGATGAATAAAGCCGCTCGATGAAGACAAATTTCATTGCGTTCACAATGTTGATATGCTACATCAATATTTATTACAAGCTTTATTGATGAGATTTTCTTGTCCTTTTACACCAACATCAACTTAAAGAGTTGAATGAACGCTGTAGTGGGATGATATTTAGTTTAAACTAGTACACGTGAACGACGTGCATTCTAAGGATTCCCAAACATTCGAAAATTCTATGCACAAAATTGCTTTATCGTTGTCTTCGTGTGTAATTGCTCTATTTTAAATAAAATGTTGTAAATACAAATAAAAAAGCAAGTAAAGAAATGATTTTCCAAAATTATGATGCTCGGCTGTAAATTTTGTAGATCTACGTAAGTGACCAATTTTCAATGTATCAGAGGACCCTTTCCAGAACATTGGTGCACTAAGTTCTTCGCCTTATCAGTGTATTTAAGGATATAAATCAATTGTTTTTCACAATTTCTAATTTTTTAATTCAAATTTTGAGTCATCGAATATGATATATTGTATTTTACTGTGAACACCACACACACATTATATCGCAACATGTCAAACTATTAGCTCTTTCAGGAGATGGCTATCTACATATAAGTTTCTGAACTTTTGCTCAGTCCTTTTGATATTTTGTAAGTAAAAGATGTTCAATTCAATTCAAATATTTCGGAATTTTACTCCTAGTGACCTCAGTCTTTTATATTTGACTTTATAAACGTTAAGACTCAACGCTTCGATTTCTCGAGAGAGCAAAAATTAAAAGTCATTTAACAGCAACCTTTCTCTCCGTAAATATCAACTTTGCTTCATAGACCCCTCAAAAAATGCTTTTTTAATATTAAAAACAATATGAACACTAAGAAACCGAAGTGTAAAGTTACTCGGAACAGAACATCGTTACCCGATTATCGTTCTAGCTGATTCCCTGAATTTATGACGTCATTAGAGACTACTACCGTATTTGTCAATCGGAATTCCTCAACATAGTCGAGTGCGCGAGACATTTGAGGAGTTCCAATTGTAACTGTGAGTCGACCATCCCAAATCAGGGATTTTTGGATGAGGGGTTGGAGTTTGAAAGGATATCAGTTTGAACCCATAATTAATGCACATGCCAGTCATACCAATCATGTTGACCGGAGGATGAACAAGATGTTCAAAATCCTGTTCATTCTGAATCAGTTTCAAATAATTCTGACTGGTGAATAATAAATATAATATATTTATAATAATAAATATAAAATAATAATAAATATAAAATATTATGATGATTTTCTAAGTAGATTCTTTGATGATGATCAGAGAAATATAAATTGTTATTACCT
This sequence comes from Ostrea denselamellosa, assembly GCA_024699665.1. Taxonomy (NCBI): domain Eukaryota; kingdom Metazoa; phylum Mollusca; class Bivalvia; order Ostreida; family Ostreidae; genus Ostrea; species Ostrea denselamellosa. The sequence continues at coordinate 1,005,156 of JAMZEH010000066.1, read as the reverse complement.
GCAACGTCTGTAACCCCATCCCCATTCTGAAGAATTTTTAAGCCTAATCCCTTTGCACACGTCGCAAGCGTCGTAAACTTTAGTTTTTTTTACGATTTATACATTATCATGTGCAGTACAAAGGGTGAATATAATCATAATAAACATGAATGGCTACAAGGTACGATGACGAGTCAATAAGTAACCAGCCTTTTCCATTTCCAATTGACGGTCACGAGTTTCATGCCATGTTTCAATACATGTTTCATACCTGGATACAAAATTGCACAGGTACCGAGTCATATTCTTTAATAAGATATTGAATGTCAAACATAGCTAGTGATGGAAAGGCATGCTTTTCATCTAAATTTGAGTTCCATACTGTAATTCGGTACTTGTATTTAAAAGATGAAAAATGCAATGAAATACACAGCGAGTTAGATGTTTATGGGTCTTCTGCACCATCTTATGCTCAGGTTAAATTCTGGATAGGGGAATTTAAACGCTGTAGAACGTCTTTAGAAGATGAAGCCAGGTCTGAACGCCCACTGGATGCCACCAACAAAGAAATGTGTAACGAAGTTCGGGATCTTAATACTCTGATAGGCGAATTCAGGTGGAAGGAATAGCTCAGGCATTAGGCATTTCACATCGTAGCGTTTCAGCAATCTTACATGACCGTTTAGGTATGCGGAAGTTAACAGTCTGTTGGGTCCCAAATCTCTTTGCGATGAGCAAATGGCAACCGGAGCATCAGTATGCAGCGCCTTGTTGAAGCGTATTAGGCCAACAAATGATTTTCTGTTGCGTCTGGTGACTGTAGATGAGACTTGGGATCATTATTATGAGCCAGAGAATAAAGCTCAGAATCGTCCGTGGGTAGGGCCGAGGTCCCCGAGGCCAAAGAAATCCAAAACGCTAACATCTGCTGGCAAGGTGATGGCCACAATATTTTGGGATGCAAAAGGCGATATTATGTTGGACGTTTTACCCAAGAGAAGTACAATAACTGGAGTGTGCTATGCAAACTTGCTAGAGCAGCTTAGAACCGCCATCCGTGAAAAACACCGAAAAGGTGTTTTGTTGCAACAGGACAACGCGAGAGTCCGCAATTCCAAAGTTGCAATGGATGCTGTAGAGCGAAACGGGAATTCATACCGCATCCTCCTTATTCGCTTGACCTAGCTCTTAGGGGCTTCTTTTTATTCCCAAACTTGAAAAAGGATATCCATGAACGTCATTTCCGGTCTGACGAAGAAGTCTTGACAGCAGTTGAGGAGTGGGTCAATGGAAAGGACCCTGATTTTTTCAGATGATGGCACTTGAACACCGTTGGTCTAAGTGCATCACACTAGAGGGCAATTACATCGATAAAGAAGAGGTGGATCTCAACCGGAAATAAGTCTGGTAACTTACTGACTCGCCCGTACAAACTTGGGACGCACCCCTCCCCCAAACAAAAAAAACACTACTTTTGAAAATTCCTGGATCCGCCACTGGCCGCTTAAACAATCAAATAAGTTTGGGGGCGGGGAAGGCGGAGAAGTTGACCTCACTATTGTCAAAATCTAATTTCCTGAAAAGCAACAAACAAACAAAACAAACCAATGGGGAAAAAAAATAAAAGAAAGACATAAAATTAATTTAAATTAAGACCTATTAAGATTTTCCTCCAGTCTTCTACAAAAATCCACATTAGAAAAGATATGGTCCCTGTTCATTCTTTACATTTAAGTATGAACACTTGAACACGTTTGTGCACACAAGTTCTCAGCGCGTCAGCAAATAAGGAATCGTTTTTAGAGATCATGAGTTTCAAATGCTAATATACTGTACGTTCTTAACTTTTTGTGAGGGAACAACAAGCCTTGAAAAAATTTAAGACCAATCCAAATTAACATCATGTCTTCCCCATGGGGAAATTAAGTTATACATGTATATGCATTCGCTTGCTTTCCGTGCGCTGGATTAGTTCGTATCTAACATATCGGGTTCACCGTAAATCGGACAGTCCATAGCAAACAAAAAGATTAATTAAGAAAACATTCTGTGTATGTACTAGAATTAGGGCTTAATATACATTTAATGTACATGTACATATTTTGATATAGTTTAAATTATTATTGCTTCCAAGTGATAGAAATTGCTCTTGGCTACAGTGCTGTATCTTAGATGATGCATGTATATTTTAAGGCTATTGCACTATTCTAGCAATGGGAACATTCAAACTTGTCAAAGCTTTAATCGATTGGATGACAAAATTACTATTGATCCTTTATCATTTGGCCTCATTATCCGTTTTGTGATAGCTGGTAAAACCATGACATTTATTTTGGCGGTAACAACTCATTATTTTATGACAGCCCAAAAATGTTTATCTAAAGAATTATCCAAATTATATGTTATGAAATGCCTTTATTTAAGCATTGATTAATGTCTTTAGACAATATTTTTTTTATTAAGTACCTTGTTCAAAAGCTACATGTAGTTAAATTCAGAGGACATCTATTTTAAAATAGATGTATGCTATCATACAATGTTAATGGGAGGTACCGGGTGTATGCTATCATACATGTACGATGATAATGGGAGGTACCAGGTGTGTGGTCATTGGAAGATGTTATCATGCAATGTTAATGTGAGGTACCGGATGTACAATGTTAATGGGAGGTACCGGGTGAATGCTATCATACATGTACAATGTTAATGGGAGGTACCGGGTTTATGCTATCATGCAATGTTAATGGGAGGTACCGGATGTACAATGTTAATAGGAGGTACCGGGTATATGCTATCATACATGTACAATGTTAATGGGAGGTACCGGGTGTATGCTATAATATATGTAAAATGTTAATGGGAGGTACCGGGTGTATGCTATCATACATGTACAATGTTAATGGGAGGTACCGGGTGTATGCTATCATATATGTACAATGTTAATGGGAGGTACCTGGTGTATGCTATCATATATGTAAAATGTTAATGTTAATGGGAGGCACCGGGTGTATGCTATCATACATGTACAATGTTAATAGGAGGTACCGGGTATATGCTATCATGCAATGCTAATGGGAGGTACCGGATGTACAATGTTAATGGGAGGTACCGGGTGTATGCTATCATACATGTACAATGTTAATGGGAGGTACCGGGTGTATGCTATCATACATGTACAATGTTAATGGGAGGTACCGGGTGAATGTTATCATACATGTACAATGTTAATGGGAGGTACCGAGTGTATGCTATCATGCAATGTTAATGGGAGGTACCGGATGTACAATGTTAATGGGAGGTACCGGGTGTATGCTATCATACAATTACAATGTTAATGGGAGGTACCTTGTGTATGTTATCATACATGTACAATGTTAATAGGAGGTACCGGGTATATGCTATCATGCAATGTTAATGGGGTGTGATTACCGGTCCTGGCGCCAAAATTAACACAGGTACACGTATCGTGAATATGTCCGTAGCCAAACGTCCTGATTTCGATCACAGGCCTTTCGGATATGACCTTTTAAAGATTGGAGGCCGCGTGTCAAGGTAGCGTTACACTATAAAGCATTACTGCTACGACCTTGAACGCCATGCATTGATCAATATTCTAGAGTGGAACTAGTACTTAAAAAGCAATATATTTACAAACAAAAAAAGGCAATTTTATTTTAATGGTAAATTGACCGTTAATTATATGAACGAGTGTTTGGACAATTCCATTTATGGAATGAAAATAGCAGTTCTTTATATGCATGAGGAATTTACGTCAGTGGTACAGACTAGTGTCAAGTGGGGGTGATTGAGAAATAAAAACCAAGTTGATGCTGTTGAACAAATCCCTGCGAATTTCTTGGTTCATGTGAGAATGCACGTTGTCAGAGTTGAAAGAGAAGTGTGTCAGACCCCAGAGCTAAGATATGCATTAGCGTTAAAGGGCATGGGCACGGTTTGGGCTGAGTATTTTCAAAATCTTTAGAACTCTTTGCCTGATAAAGATCAAACTTAATATTGTGGTTGCCCCTGATTATCAGTTAACCCATATTTTCATATCATTACAGATATCTTAAATTTAAAGATGATCCATTTCCATAATGCCACACAGATGGAATGAATACATGTTTCTAAAACGTCTTGTTGTATTTTGGCGCCTTTCAGTTAGTCGACTTCCTTGTCAAATTCTGTGTTAATGCAGTGTAAAATTGATAGCACTTTGATTCATAATTACGGCTTTAAAAATGAGAGAGAGAGAGAGAGAGAGAGAGAGAGAGAGAGAGAGAGAGAAGAAAACGAAAAATACAAATGATTTGTATTATCAAAGGTGGTGAGTGCTAAATTTACAATAATCATCAATACCGCAGCAATCAATCACAATCAAATTTCCACCGGGAATGATATTTCAATATTCGAAGTGTTGATCGTTTTCATGTAAATTCATGCTGTGCATGTTTCTATTATCTAAAGTTAACAATTTTTGTATACTGAAGTTGCTTCTAAAACTTTCGCCATGGTGAAAATTTAATTTAACTGAAAAGGTATCAAGAAATCCTGTTTTAAGGCATATAACACTGGGAACTGGACAATTTATATCTTCCTTCTCTGCCTTTTAAAGCTTGTCAGATGTTATTAGTTTTAATCAAGAATAGTGCCCAACTTCTGTGCGTTTAACGTGAATGCGCGTCATATATTTTTATTTGAGACTGTAATTACGAGAAAAGGGGCTTGGGAGAAATTGAAGACTAGCGTGGCTTCGCACGCCATGTCCTCAATGAGGTGAAGAGGATTTCTCTATTAATTTCTAAATTTCCATACATTATCGCCTCCTATTTTATACTTTATGTCCCCGTTTTTCGGAGCCAATGATTCGTCGTTACAAGGAGTTTTTATAGCTCTGTTCATCACGTGTTATAACTTAATACGAAAGTTTGGTTCTTACTTTATCGGTTTTACGAAGAGTACATCTTAACTAAACATTCGCCTGCTAGGATTTTCACTGGGCGTTAGGTTCCGCTGATGCCATGCATATTTACCACAGCGTGGAACTTCATTGAATTTTCTCGAAAAATCAGTAAATTTAATTGTTGTCATTGGATTTTCAATAATCCTGTAATTTTCTATTTATGGTGTTGCCTACTCTTTTGTTGACTAATGACCCGATTGAAAAATTTCCGTAAACGTCACGAAATGATGCCTAAGACAGAGCGCGTGTAGCGCGGCTTCGACAAACACCTAACGGCTTTAAATCAGTGAATCAATGCAGAAGCTAATGACAGTCACATAGGTATCTGGGCTATCTCAGTCTTAACATGATCTATCCAAACAGCTCTTTTGCAGCCTTAAAGGATTATACTGCAAAACGCAGTGATTTTCAAAACTGTACCTTCCTTGGGCAGGAGTTTGAAATATCTCAGTTGGAAAATGAAAGTAATTTAACCGGTTCCAATTTCGATTCAAAGGAATTCGTAATACTGTACCTTGGTGAACGACAGATTAATTATGTAACAGTTTGCTTGTTAACATGTATATATGTAAGCATTTTCCTGAGCGGATTAATTGGAAACATCTTTACAGTTCTGGTGATTCTTAAGAATGTGTACATGCGATCTGTGACTAACTACTACCTTCTCAGTTTAGCTTCCGCCGATCTTCTCACCATTGTCTTTGGTAAGTTAGAAACTCCATGCATGGATATTTTGAATGGCGAATGGGAATGATGAACCACGCTATATATTGGTATTAAGCATTGACTATTAGTAAGGTCTCTACACACTTACTATGAAATGTAATCTTTTCCTTTTTTTAAAAGAAGAGAATATTTTAAACACAAATATCCTCCTCAAAGTATAATCACATACACGTAATTAAGTCTGTAATTTTTGAGGTTTTAATCGAATTTGCCCCCGGAGCACTTAATATTTAATATAGTATATCAAATTACTAGAGTATATGCACATGAAACCATGTATTCCATGATTTCCAATTCATTGTACACGTTTCCAGTAATATTAGTAATTCACTTGTGTATATATGGGGGTTTTATAGAAACAATACAGGCGTGGTACAGACTTATTATAACATTAAATTGATTACAGAAAAGGAAAGAAACACTGATTTTCGTTAATTGAATTCGATTTTTATGTGATGTTAAACATTAAAAATGAACGTAAGAGCCAATTATTACTGAACATATACCTAACAATTCCCGAAAAACCTATATACGCCTTCTACCAAATCAGCGCAGACAGTCCTGAAGAGCATAACTTTTAGCGTTAAAAAAGTTGATTTACTGACAGTCTTGCTTTCATTCAGTATAAAGGGTCGTTTTAAAATTGCATCGCCTTTTGAGGCCGAGAAACATTTAAGCGGAGTCACCACCAGGGAAATGAAAGTGACAGCATGATTGAAGACAATTCATTCTAAAGGTAGCCAATTTAGGAGCTAGATTTACGGTAGACACTTTATTATTGATCCAATTTCCTACATCATAACAAATACTCTTACTGAATGAAAACAAACCGTGTCGCCTTTAACACTTGTGAATTCTGCCGAATTCATTGGCTGCGAGGCATGTGATGTATTTGTGGGAATTTATTTTTTTACTCTCATGTTTGACTCAATGAATGTTTCTTGGTGAGATTTTTGATGTTAAGCTGTGATGGTTTTGATACAATTCGGAAATAATTTAACGAGCGTCTCTAATTATTCTGCAAATTTCGAAGGTGGACGACAGGATCAGGAAATCTGCAATAAGTCTTTGTTTAATGACAGTTCTTCGTTCGATCCAGAAGTGTTTGTCATTGGTTATCTTGGGAAACAAAGGGGTGATATAAGCCGTATTGCCTTGTTGACAGTGGTGTACACGATATTATATATTAGCGGTGTTGTGGGAAATTCACTGACATTTCTAGTAATTTACAAAAACGTTTACATGAGAACGGTGACAAATTGTTATCTGATGAGTCTGGCCCTGTCTGATTTACTGACAATATCAATTGGTAAGTATTCTGTCTAAATTGATTAGATAAAATTGAAACGAATTAAAATAAGAAAATATCATAATATTATATAAAAAAATAAATACAAGTTTCCCCATTAAAACAAAGGTGTCGAAGCTTAACTTTCATAAAGTAACTTAACATGTTTAATGTGACAGATGAATGTTTTTTTATCTTGTGATGTTTTAATTCGGACAATGATAAATATGCAGAGACATTGTACTTTAATTTATATCGCTTGAACCTCCAATTTCACTCGTGGATTCGCTGGTGCATGGAAGGAAAGGTTAAGTTCTACACGAGAAAACAGATCACAGAATGAATAATGTTGCTAAATATCCCAAAAGAAGTAAGCTGGTTTTAAAAATAGACCAATATTAAACTTAATATGTTGCATCTGAGAATCTTTTCCACATCATGTCCCCCTCTTATAAGGGATATAGTTAGAAAAAACAATTTTCATCTCGCAAGTTTTATGACAACAGCTGAAATAGCAAGAAAAGAGTATCCTGGTCTTTACATCAGACACGCTGGTAAAGACCACGAAAATGTTTAGTGTCCTACATACGACCATGTTCGGCTGACATAATTTTGACTCCAAAAAGTCCTCACATCACAGAGGGACATTCTGACATATCACTCAACATTAATAGCGTAATGGATGTTCTCCTCTTTTTACATGCCTTTTGATGAGTAATTTAAGAAAGCGCTTAATTTTGTTGGCCCATGTAAGAAACACGTGGTATGAAATTGACAACACATTTATCAATCTTTCTTATATTCTATTAAGTGGTAGTTGTACATCTTATACTTTTGAGTACAAAAAGTTGAAGTGTCTGCTTTGTGTCATATCCTGGTTATAATTGGGTCTCGGGAAGAAATTGTTATATGATCCCAGCAATCATTTCTCCATTAAATATATGTGTAGGAATCACTGTCTGTTTTAACAGCCCATCTTATTACGTATATGTCTTGGCTATAATCACTGTTAGATAGGGCTTGACACACACACACACACACACACAAAATGCTTAGAAAAGCGTGATCTGAACGAAGGTCACTTGGACATCATAAATTTAAAGTGAAAATTCATTCTCAATCCACACTGTTAAAAAGTATCAAGATATGCCTGTATAGATTCCCGTCAGTATTTCAATATCTGGAGCACGTCTTGTAAGCGTTGTAGAAATTGGGTACAACATATCACCAAACAATGAAAACGAATGTTGGAATGCAGTATGCATGCTTATAAGGACCTCCATACTTAGAGACGGCTTCGGGCCTTGTCTTACGACACATCCTGGCATAATACACATTTCGTATGCTAAATGATGTAATGTGTGGAACTCTGATTTGTTTATTACCGTGAGAATACCCATTTGGTGAAGTGATATTACATGTACCTACTGGTATTTAATATGTGACGACACGTACTGAAATATATTATCACTTATTCAGGTTCTGAATAAATGATGTGACCTAATCATTTTGAATTGGTGATATCACAGATTCGAATATGTGATATTTATATTCGAATAAGTGAAACTTGAAGAGATTACATCGATAACCAACTGGTGATGTCATCTTCTGAACAGGTATTACATGTATCACCTGCACATGCCACCATATACCATAAACAGAAGCTCATACATGTATATATATAACTAACTGGTCTCGGGAACCTATTACGGCGTTCGTTGCACAACCGAAAGCTCGGGTTCAATCTTCCATCCCTGCATTCGCCAAGCAGTGTCTTTCGGATATGAATTTAAAAACGGACTTCACAATCAACCCTGCCTCATGTACAGGTAAAATTTGTAGCACCCACAGCTACCGAGGTATAAAAATCAGTGAAAAAACAAAGATACGTGTATGTTGGGGCTTAGTTTTACATACCAAACAATCGAAAGGTATACACATGAAATTATTCAGCCAATATAAAAAAAAATGAAAAAAAAAGCATTTGGGTGGGTGGGGGATGCAAGTTTTATCATAAGATGATTTTAGGCAATACATTGTAGTAATACAGAAAATGAAGGAAAAACGAAAACACATTTTGTTGAAAAGTACTAGTATTTCATATTGAATGGCAGAAAGTTTTAGAGTGAACGCAGACATTCATATCATCTGATGTTCAATTTTGGTGAGGGGAAAGTTAGAAAGTTTATGGATCAACAGAGGTTGCTCTGTTGAACGAAAATGATATGTTTATTTATCATTTTCAGGAGACCACACTCCTTGAGAATCTGTACAAAATGTATATAAACTCAGAAAACACCCGACAATTACCAAGAACTTGATTTGTACTACTTTAAGATTACTGTGTAGATGATGTTACCAGGAGCGGTTCAGTCTACTGGATAGTCCCTTACCAATTAATTTTAAAATGGGGGGGGGGGGAGATTTTAAATATGGCAGAAAAACTGCCTTATTCTAAATCTTGCGTTGTTAACTTGAAGAGGAGTCCTTGGTGTATGATGTGAATTACACATAAATTTCCTGTTAGATTAATGTAAATAATCCTTCCCCCTTAATTTCTACATATAGTACTGTAATTAAAAAAAGTCGGAAATATACGTATTCGCAATATTGGCGTATAAGGTTTTCAAAATCATTTTATCATTTACTAGAATTACTTTACTATGTTACTTAGGACACTTGGATTTTGATATATGCCTCAGATGTTTTCGTTTTACGTGTTTTAGGAGAGTTTAAGATTGGTCCTGTAATACGTCATGGAGTGTACATATCGCTCATCAACGTACGACATAAGCTTTATCGATTTAATTCAAAATTTCATTTTGTTTTCTGTGTAAAGGATACAAACGTGACTGTAATTTTGTACATGAAGGAATCAACAAACGGGATAGATAATAGACAGTATAACTACTGCAGCTCCTGGTGAACCGGGGGTTGATGATATAGTCCATAACAATATCATAGTACTGAAAGTACTAAAAAGAGGTGACTCGTGGCCATAAATAAATGATTGAGGACATCATAATTGAATAAAAAGAGGACATATGTTTAAAAACTCTATTTCAGACAATACTAAGTCTAGTGATGTCATGAAAATGAGACACAGAAAAAAACCCCGTTGAAATAAGTAGTTCTGTAAATCCCAAGAGAAAGCTTCAAATATCGTGTATTAGTGATGTTTTGAACACTCAATGTAAATTTATATTGTAAAATGTCATTTAGCATTTTATCAACCTTTTTCCAGACACATGAGAATGTAAACTAAAGATTGTCAGAACAGAATTGGTAATCTAATATAAACATGTGGTCAGTGCACTGTGTATTGACACAATTTACAACATATAGTACTGCAAGTTTCATTGAATGAAAGAACACAGAATTAACACAGTACGGAATAATAGGGATCACACACACACACACACACACACACACACACACACACAGAGAGAGAGAGAGAGAGAGAGAGAGAGAGAGAAATGTTGGCAAAATTACAACATAAAATAATACATGTATATCCCGTCTTTGGAAAAGATTAAAAAACGATGATTGTGTTTAAAGTATGGAGCTTTTAAGAAGGGGATCTCACAAAACATATATTGATCCGCTACAGAAACGGAACTTGATCTTTTTTTTTTAATTTAAACATACAATTGAAATTAATTCTTTCAGGACAAAAAGCATATGTGGTTTTTTTTTTTCATGATGCTTTACACGAAAAAACGTGCTTTTTCCATCTGTGGAGCCCTTTATAAAGCAGACATTTAAAATGACACCCCACATTAACAAGTTGAGTGGAAGACCGCTGTGAAAAGATCGCCATTAGGATTTGCAGACCGGATCCACAGCAACTGCGGTAGCCAGGCACTTGGGTTGTCATGTGAAAACAATCACAAGACTCATGGCAAGGTATAGTCAGACCGGAAATATTCAGGACCGACCACGTTCAGGACACCCAAGAATAACAACGCCAGCCCAAGACCGTCACATCCGGGTCACTCATCTGCCGACAAAAAACCCCACAAAAACTGCTGCAATCATTTAAGGGGCACGTCGTCACAGCTCTGCAGACACAGTTCGTCGTCGACTGAGGACAGTAGGGATTGATTCTAACGCAGCGTTACCTTCACCAACGTTTACTGTGGGACCGACAACACCAGCGTTGGCGACGTCATCAATGGCAACAAGTGTTGTATTCTGACGAATACAGATTTTACTTTGACCCTCGCCGACAGTCGACTGCGTGTATGGGGACGACGTAATGAACGTTATCCCAACTGCTGCGGTGTGAAGGCTAACCTCTGGGGAGGAGGAAGTCTGATGATCTGGGGAGGATTCATCTACCACCACAGAACACGTTTGTATGTGTTTCGTCAACGTATAGAGACCAAGTCTCCGAACAACATGTTGCACCATTATTCCAGGCCCAGCGTCACTTCAACATTTTCCAGCAGGACAATGCTAGTCCTGACACTGCAATGTTCTCTATGGACTAGCTCTGAGTAAATAACATTGCTGTACTGTCCTGGTCCGCACTGTCCCCGGGTATGGCGCCGATCTAGCATGGAAGAAGCATACACACAGTTGGTCTACCGCAAAACCCGAGGGATTTGAAAGCCATATTGATTCGGGAGTGGAACAAACTTACACAAGCCTTCTTTCTGAGACTTGACTCGATACGACGTCGTTGTACTGCCTGCATTGCCGCTATAGAGGGCACACACGCTACTGATTTAGAGACCGTTTCATGACATGTTTGATGTTTGTGGGTGGAGTGCTTACATGTGCATTTTCAATTAACTTGAGTTCTGTTTTCACCAGAGATCAAGATTCATTACAACAACGATCACTTGTCTGTTGTTGTTTTTTTCATTGAGTTCATATTATGTGTGTCATAGATTGGAATGTATAATCATTTGAAAATAAACTTGCGTTTCTTTTACGGTTCAGTATTAAGGCAGTGGAAAAAAAAGTAAAACTAATGCTATATACTAGTAACTACATACCGGTAAAAGTTATACAAAAAGGTGTATGTTGAGTGTCTATATGACTAGCATAGAGAATTCAGCTTCCAAATAAGAGAATAACAGATGAAATCGATGCATAGAACTTTTGAAAGAAAGAGTAAACCAAATGTGCCATAAGAGAAACATATGTACTTAAAATGAGCATAAATTTGCTGGGGAGGATTTTAAAGTAAGTTTTTCCCTCTACTAATATATATGAATCACAAATATTTGTGTTTTTCTCATAAATCATTATATAAAACTGTATACAATACAAATGAGAAAATTTTCAATAAAAAAAATATGCCGTCATTTGAATGAATTTGAAAATCTTGTTTGATGGATAAAATTTTCAATGTAATGAAAGTCATTAGAATTTTGGATATTTTTTTTCATGCAAATCGAGTATTCTTTTTATCAGAGATCATCAGTCAATCAAAAACAACAATAACAACAGCAATGATAATAATACTGATAATAATAAAAATAATAATAATAATAACAAAGAAAGAAAACAACCAACATATAAAAACAGACCACGACAATGTGGAGATTTTGCTCACAGAAAGCTAACAACAAATCTTGCCCATTAGGTATAGACAGTTACTATATATCACTATATCGTAATAAAGAAAACATTTAGGAGCTCTTCAATATCAGGAAATAAACAATGACGTCATGGAAGTCTTTATTGAAACGGAAAAATTAGAGACTTATTTTTGGAATTATATGCGTAGACGGTAAGCAATAGAGCATTAATAGTGAGTCAAGTCTTTTTTCTGATGCCAACACCTAAGTGCATATTAATTGGCTAGAACTGACCAAAGCTGAGTATGAATTTTCAGACATAGATTATGAAGAACTGTCCCGAGGTTCAGTAAAGGCGTTAGTCCAAATATCCAGCCGAGCCGAATCTCAGCCGAAATTATTGGTTCGTACTGCAAGATTTTAACATAGGCAGTAAAATATAGATGTATTTATCTCAGTAGATTGTACGTCCATCGTTTATTCTTCTCTTGACGATGTGATATTCAATGGACTGTTTGTAAACATGAAAGCCCGGGCGCGTATAAGGAGATGAAAGTAGATATTGACAATAGGAATCAATAAATCCAGCTTTTTTTGACACCAGTAATTCGGAAATGCGTAGAGTAATTCATTTTGTACACTTTAATAAACATTTTACGTCAACGAAATATTTTGAATTTTATTACTTATTCGTATACCAGTAGTAAATCTCTTAATTAACATGGTTTTCAGACAGAGCGCGGAAATTTTCATAGTTGCTTCAATTCACCTGAAAAGGACACAAAACACACATGATTGATTCGATACGCATGAGCATGTTCTGCGTATGATTAGTTTTTTAAATCGAGGTAGACTACTGATTGATTGATTATTGTTTAACGTCCCGCTCGAGAATTTTTCACTCATTTGGAGACGTCATCATTGCCGGTGAAGGGCTGCAAAATGTTGGCCTATGTTTGGCGCTCAGGACCTTTGAGCAGAAAGGGATCTTCATCGTGCCACATCTGCTGTGACACGGGACCTCGATTTATGCGATCTCATCCCCATTTAATCGCCTCTTGCGACAACCAAGGAGTACTGAGGATCTATTCTAACCCGGATCCCCACGGGATGACAGGCTACTGACAAATAAATTGATGTAACAGGGGTTTCAACAGTCTAGTTAAATGTCAGCATGTCGTAAAAGCTATGGTTGTACTAACTATCTAATTTACAAAATTTGATACAACTTGTTATTTGGTCGAATGCTGTCTGACATGCTACATACCCATTGTTAGGCCGTTGTTTACACAATGATTATGACTACGGATTGCTCTGTTGCCTGATCAAGATATAGGGCTCACGGCGGGTGTGACTGGTCAACAGGGGTGCTTACTCCTAGTTACCTGATCCCACCGTAGACGTATCTAGGGGCCCGTGTTTGCCCTACTTTTATTCTGTATTCTTTATAGGAATTATGAGATTGATCACTGATCGTTATCTTCACTTTTTTATTCAAAGATACACATTTTATTTTATTAATGCATTTGGATTTGAATACATTTTAGATTCATTTTAACCGGTCGTGGTAGTTCAGTGGTTAGAGCGTTCGCTTCGTAACCGCTCGTGCCATGGCCACGTCAAACCTAAGACGCAAAAATAAGTAGTGATTGCTCCTTCGCCAAACGCTCGACATTTAGAAGTGAGAATCATGGGTCTTTCTTATATAACCTTAAAAACGAAGGTCCCTTGTCACGGTAGGCGATGGCATGTTAAAGAACCCTCACTGTTACGGTCCTGAGCGCTAAGCATAGGTCTAAATTGTGGTACTTCATCTATAGCTGGTGGCGTCTCAATATGCATAAACAATTCTCGACGGGACGTAAAACAAACAAACAATAAATCAATCAACAATAAATTCATTTTAGGGGTATATTAAAGCTACTTTTACCAATTGATCAAAAGAAGTAATGGAAATGATCCACAATGAAGTGAGCAATACCGATAGTCCACCAATCATCTTGGTTTTATCATTTTTCATATAAATTGTATTATCTAATGTTCATGAAACACATATTGAGTTCATCATTTACTCTTGATCTCAATTTTAATACTTTGAGGAAGTATTTTTCAATAGAATGGTTACTAGAACTAAATACGTTACAAATGGCAGAATCGTATTTCAGGTTAACTGCAGTCTATCTTCATGTGTCACACAAAATAACGTGTACGTCTTTCATTCGATACACTTATGATTTTACGTTGTAGATACACTAACAGTTCATATTATCTAAATGGGACAGAACTTGTTCATATTTAGAGATATTACTAGTGTCATTTCACAACGTATGAATAAAAGTAAACAAATTAAAGATCATCAAGTTTTGACTACATTTTGAATTTTACAAGTGCACGTTTCACATCAGAATCTAATTAATTTAGAAAGTATTATAATGTACTAGTATTCCGAAAATAGTTGAAGTTTATTTAAAAGACTACATGTCTTCAAGAATCTAATCATTTTAGAACTCTTCAGAATACAGACAAATCTTGTAGAATTTTTTTTCACAAGTTAACAAAACCGCAAATTGTCAAATTAATGTCCAATGATATTTAATTAATATGTATCCAAATTAATTTACTGACCTCTGTTGGTAGTTATCAGTGCAAAGGGGATGGGAAGGTGACCCAGATAAGAAGAGCCATTCAGTATCAATTCTATTTCGAAAAGATTTTAGAAGTTACGTGGTTTAGTGCCAGGGTGAAGTGGAATATTCTTCAACACAGACTTAGCTGAACATTATGTGTCAGTTAAAGAGCATAAAACGGTATTACACAAATTGAATTGAACATTTAGAAGTCCATGTTGCGTAATCTGTAATAGATGTCTAGGAAACTGTCACTTGGCCGATTAAAATCCTAAATAATTTAATAAATTAGATTTAGTTTATAATGATGGAAGTCTTTTATCAGAAATAGATTGTCATTAATTTCAGATGAAACGCCTGTCGAATCCACCTTAAAATTTAACATTCTGCATATGCTGTTATATATACATATAGATCACAAAATGCAATTCGACACCTATAATTCTAGTAAATTTTGTGTACGATGTGTTTTCATGATGCTTTGTAAATGAAATTGATTAGTTGCACAATATATGACAGCGTCCACGTACGTGTATATGAAACACATTCCAGCTGCCCTTTTCACCCTCAAATAACCTCATCACTCCGTATCAATGAAACATTTTGTTATTTGTACATGAATATGACCGTGAACTTTGCTTATACCCAAGCATGAGGAATGCTGATCAAATAATTCACTCATCAATAGTGTTGTTTTTCTCACGTGAATGTCGATAAACAAGTGATTCTTTCCCAGCGGGCTAAAACACATCACAACACAAGAGGTTGGAACTCGGCGAAATGCTTCAATAAAATATCCACGTTATACTGCCTGCACATGTTCGGTAAAAGGGTGTTATTGGGATGGTACCTTTTGAAAATATTAATATTGAATTAATGAAATGCGTATCTAAATTTAAAAGAGATTAGAGATTAATAAATTTCAGGCTGCATATTGTATAGCTCATAAACATACATGTATAAGCAAGTAGACATTTTTCACGGCAGATCCTAGCACAAGTGTACATTGACTTTTCTTTCTTGATTCCCATACATTCTGAACGTGCTGTAGAGCCAATGCCTATATTTATACAACTTTGGATGCATTTTCAACGAAATGTACACAAATCCATTCGATATGTTTAAATGGGATAGAGTATAATTCTAATCTACAACGTGTATTTTCATGTTTAAATGGGATAGAGTATAATTCTAATCTACACGTGTATTTTCATGTTTAAATGGGATAGAGTATAATTCTAATCTACACGTGTATTTTCAATCTACACGTGTATTTTCATGTTTAAATGGGATAGAGTATGCATGTAACCTACACGTGTATTTTCATGTTTAAATGGGATAATAACCGACATGTTACGTTCATGGTCGTGCAGAGGCATTACTCTATTGTTTCATCACAGAGATTAAAAGATTTTTTAGTCAGTATTGTGATAGAGTTGCATAACGTTCATTTTGATACACACACACACACACACAAATATATATATATATATATATATATATATATATATATATATATATATATTGTGTACGTAATATCGAGTCCGAGCAGATCCTTTTCCAAAGTGCCGGGGTCATCTCAACCTTCTCTGCATTGTAGGGCATGTTTTATCCCTTTTCATATTAAAAAGAAAATTTGGTAATCAATCATGGGAACAAGAAATATTTCATTGTTTGATAAAACACATTTTCAGTTGTTTTAGAACATAATTGGAGGTAACTTTGCTGCGTGTATTATATTTTCAATTAAGATTAAATGGTTTTTAATTTAATGAAAATAGATTACAATTATATGTTCACATTTCACATGTTACTTGTAAACAGTGAATCTGCGATAAACATCAATACAAATGTTTAGGAACGATTCGACCCGAAGAAAATTATTTGCAGTAGATGATTTATTAAACATTTATAAATGTAATCGAATTTAACTTTGCCATTGTCACTGTCGATGATAGGTATGGAGAACAATGCTGTTAGATTGCCCCTTTACCTCCCGTAGTACAGGATGGATAGACAAGAAACACACTATACGTCAACACTTCATTTTCGCAGATGTGAAAAAAGCGTACCCCCTGTGACTAAGAATGCCTGTTAATTATATTTATGACAATTTTCCGGATGCTGTGTGTGACTGATGTGTACATGGAGTAGGAGAAATGGGGTTTCCCCTGGAGGAGATGGCTGTTCCTCCTGTTTATACAAAATGAAAACACTCAAAACTCGCACATTGTAATGCAACAAAAATCCCTCCAGCGTAAACATGCATTTTGCATATCTGCGTTTCATTCTTTCCATGTGGGTATATTGGGTTCCAGATCTCTGCATCCTTATAATGGATTAATATAATGCGACTTCTTGCAGAACACACATGCCAGATGTTATTATATACTCATTATAATTAACAGAAGGGATACATGCTTCAAAAATAAATGGATGGAATGTTGTTGATGCTTGTTCCCGTTGGTAAATATGGAATGATCTGCAAAATTATTTCGATGTACCATCTCAATTTTACCCTATTTTCAATAAAGAGGACTGATAAGAGACACGTAATTTTGGTGAAAAGTTTGACTAGTAATCCTAGAAAAAGAAATAAAAACAAATCTGCTATGAAGAATGTTCTGAAATCGCATACCTCTACTAAGGTTCTGCGGTTTCTCTTTGTACGTTACTGTTGACATCCACAGATCGCTACCAAACTGCATTAGCTCTTGCCAGTCATCAAATTTTTTTATCTGTAGATATTTTGTCATATTGAACAAAGATAACCGCAGAACCGTAGCTCTTTAGAAAAATTAGGATAGAACTGGTTCGAAAACATAACTCCTTAAATTTTTATTTTATAGTTTTATTGATATGGAAGTTGGTACAGATTTGCAAATCAATTCTTCGTTATCCCCTCGCGATTCATTGCGAGAGCTGATACAGTAACGGACCATTCGTGTGATGGTGTTATGTGAGTAACACTGAGCTTAACACTCTACAGGCCGCATTTTTTCCCCTCGATTGATGTGATATTTCACATGTAGTTTTGCTATCAAGAGAGGAAGGGCATTATTGATTTTAAGGTCGCAGTCACTACGGGACTTTATAGAAAAGTTGTAGGAACTCTACAGGCCACATTTATGCTCTATCGATTCGATACTTCAAAACTGATTTTGACTACGGATTAAAACAAACAAACATACAAACTAAACTCCGTTTACCTGATCAAGGTATAGGGCTCATGGCGATTGTGACCAGTCGACAGAGGATGCTTACTTCTCCTATGTACTTGACCCCAACTCTGGTGTTTCCATGGTTCCATGTCTGTCCTAGTCTTAAATTTATATTATTTATAGGAGTTATGAAATCAATTACTGTTCGTTTTCATGTAGCTTTGATATTAAGAGAGGAATAACCCTATAGTCTTTGGAGTTGAAAGGTCAAGGTCACTACGAGACCTCATAGAATAGCTTGTAGACATTTATAGTGAGGGGATATGTCTAGCCATGCATAGCTATTGTTATCGAATCGTAATTTATTGAAAGAGGGGTGTGTGTGTGTGTGTGTGTGTGTGTGTGTGTGTGTGTGTGTGTGTGTGTGTAACACTGATCATGCAGACACTCTACAATTTCCCTCGATTGTTTGATGTCACATATCAAGAGATATTGACCTATCTATCTATCTATCTATCTATCTATCTATCTATCTATCTATATATATATATATATATATGGAGGTATGGTTTTTTTTTGTTTTTGTTTTTTTTGTTTTTTTTTTGTTTTTTGTGTGTGTGTGTGTGTGTGTGTCTGTGTGTGTGTGTGTGTTTTGGGTTTTATCTTTTTTACAGTTTCTTAGCAGTTCTTATTTGTATTATTGAATGTTTACAATGTGCTGATCTCTCTTACATTATAAAGCAATGAAAGACATGGATGAAGTTTTCTGACTTGCTTTAGTAGATGATTTACTGACACGTATAGTCATTGGAAATGTGAGTGGACTTCCAAAACTACTAGTACTAAGTACCCTAGAACGGTAGCACGCATTCTGAGGTTAGAGACGTCAGTTTTAATACTGAATCATTATCTGATAATATGGTGTAAAGTAAGAAAATTATGGACAAGTCAAGTTATGTAGATTTTTAAACTCAAGTCTTCAACGCAAAGGAGCTTAGTCCTCCACTTTAGTAGTAAAAGCAATCATTAATTTTCACCTTTGTGTGGATAATTCACCTAACATCTATTTCATTTCCATTTACTAACTCAATATTGTCTAGGAAAGGAAATGGTGGCCATTTCCTGGCTGATTTTTTTGACGCAGCTCTTATATTAAATACAATAATCGGTTTGAATATTGCCTATTTACAAAGCACGTCAACCATTTGAGGATTAGTGGCCAATAATTATAGATAAAATTTATTGAAATAGAGCTCTATAGGTACAATATAATTGAGATATGAATCATGCATTTTTTCAATCCTCCAGTATAGATAAAGACTCAATTTGCAGTGTCTGGTGCAGACATTTGAATGTTTCCCCCACTATTTTACATCCAGCTACTTTAAAGATATGCCTTTAAAAGAAGAAAAAAATGACTTTGTTTCATGCGACTTAATTGTTTAAAGTTACGTTTAACTGATATCAATAATCTGTAAAATGCGTGCACATTTCTGCACCACAGGCTGAGAATAAATTATGTAGCAAAATTGAAACTAATTTCCAGTATGTTCAGGAAAAAACAACATGTGTTTGTTTATATTTTTACAATGGTCATCGTGAGAAGGTATCCACTGATGAACGTAAAACAGCGAAATAACATACTAATGCCTTGTTTACTGTCGTATATATTTTCAGTTCTGTAAGACTCAAAAGTATTTATTAACAGTACAGTTTTGCTCGAGATGTATTGGGTAGTTCAGGTCTAATTGCCCATGTATGTTTCTATATTTTCGGTGTCTTTCTTCGTATTGACATTTCACCACGGTTCTGTTTTCACCAAAACCTTAAAACTAATTATATAAATATGACATGTTAGTACTAAAATTCACGTAAAAAATATTCTTGACATATTCGCTAGATAACGAAATTATAATAATTGGGGATTATTTGGATATTCTCAGATTTACTTGATGACAATCTAGTATCAGGTGCCTAGAAGGAATAAACATCACCCGATGACTTGTCACACCCGCCGCGAGGCTGAGCTTGATTAGGTAGAAGGGGTAATTTATAGTTAAAAATCAATGGGTAAAGAACAGTCTAACAATTGGTATGAAACACTTCAGACAGCAGTCGACCTAATGACAGGTTGTATTTGCAAATTAGATCGTTATAACGACCACAGAATTTGTAAATTGCTGATTTTAAACGAGACTATTGGTTGAAACTCCTTGTAACATCAACTTATTTGTCAGTATACTGCTTCGAATTGAAAATTGAACATACGCAAAACATGGTCTAGCGTATTGAATCAGTTGACATCCTTACCATTCGGTATATTTATAAAGCATTTGAATTGTCGTTCTCTCTCTCTCTCTCTCTCTCTCTCACACACACACACACACACATATATATATATATATATATATATATATGTGTGTGTGTGTGTGTGTGTGTGTGTGTGTGTGTGTGTGTGTGTGTGTATTAACAGATAATAAAATAAGTCCGTGTTATAGGTAAAATATAGAAATACAGGAAACAAATTCAGTCGAAGATTTCACATTTACTACTTTCTTTCGCCTTACGGATCTTTAAGTGATTTTTCCACTGAAGAGCAGCAACATGAAAGCGCTTCGGAGGACATGTGAAATCTCTCTTTTTTCTCTGTACTATTGAAGTTACCTCTCTTTGTTACAAGAAACAGAACCACTTGAAACTTGTTTTTGTCATGAATTATACAGACAGATTGTGTGACTACCTTGAAAATGTTGCATGACTTGAACAAAAACATCTCACTTACTAGAGCAGCGCATTAGATAGGTAAATTCATTAGATGGGTAAATTCATCAATTCGCTATTGTACAGGAATCGAAGCATTTGGTCTTTAAATCGACAGACTGTAATGAATGTTATCAAACAATTTCCCTGAACAAAAACAACTTTACGTAAATTTTTTGTAATGCATAATAAATGCATTGTTATTGTATAAAGCTCAGTTCTATCGCAGGGTTATCATCAAGAAACATTTATTCGGGTATTCATCTAGTATTATGTAAAACTATACAATTACTGTTCAGATAATGTCTTTCTTTAAAAAGACACACACACGCAGAGAGAGAGAGAGAGAGAGAGAGAGAGAGAGAGAGAGAGAGAGAGAGAGAGAGAGAGATGACGTTCATAAAAAATGTTCATGTATTTTGTATGTGAAGGAATGGAGTGCAAGACATCTCTACTAAGACACCTTGAAAATACATAAAACCATCGATCGCCGATTGCTTCCTAAATGTATTTCACTTGTTGAAAAATCTAAAGATATAAAATCGTTCCATTAGTTTTGATAATTATTGTAAAATCATTAACAAAGAAAGCCCGTATGTTCATACGCATTCCCGCTAGATTTGTTCCTGTATTGGCAAGTAAGAAGATGTAGTACTGTTTATGAATGTTACAATACACGCTGGTTATAACATGGGTTACTAATGTTACTGTACACAATACTGGTTAGAGTGTGTCTTATTAATGTTGCAGTACGTGATACAGGTTATAGCGTGGGTTACTAATGTTACAGTAAATGATACTGGGTAAAGCGTGGGTTACGAATTTTACTGTACACAATACTGCTTAGAGCGTGGGTTACGAATTTTACTGTACACAATACTGCTTAGAGCGTGGGTTACGAATTTTACTGTACACAATACTGCTTAGAGCGTGGGTTACGAATTTTACTGTACACAATACTGCTTAGAGCGTGGGTTACGAATTTTACTGTACACAATACTGCTTAGAGCGTGGGTTACGAATTTTACTGTACACAATACTGCTTAGAGCGTGGGTAACGAATTTTACTGTACACAATACTGCTTAAAGCGTGGGTTACGAATTTTACTGTACACAATACTGCTTAGAGCGTGGGTTAATAATGTTACAGAATTCATGACTCTTTAGAGTGCACAGTACTGTTTAGAGCGTGAGTTATTGATGTTACACAACACGCTATTGGTTGAATTTCTTTGGATATTGTTTTACATCCCATTTCAGAATTTTTGTAGTGACGCCACCAGGTTTAAGTGTCCTTTCATGTCGCTCAAATGCGTAACAGTGAGTTTTTTTTATTTCATCGTGCCTACAACAAACCGTGGCACGGGACTTACGTTGTTAGATTATCACAACACAATTAAATGGTTTGGCTTGCAATCAAGTTCGAAGAGGGTAGATTTAAAAAGGCAAAATATTGCAGGAATAATAGGAAGGCAATGCATTTAAATATCACATTCTTCAAAAGTATTCAAATATTTATTGTTTTCAAGATTACATGCTGGGGGTTGGGGGAGACAGACACAAACACTGTTTGGATAAACCTATCTAACTATTTAGGCCGAACGTGTCAAGTTCTTAATAAATGTGGCACATTAACCAGAGATTTCTTCGGAAAAGTGCAAATATCATGGTTCCTTAGTCTTAATTTAGATGAAATTAGAGGGATAACGACACTCTATGATTTGTTAAGAAAGTCGGTGTATATTAAAAGTATTCCAGGAATCTGGGCTCATAAAGAACTAAAAAAGTATATTATCAATAATCAATTTATTTTCAGCGTCTGATCACTGCAATACTTCATTCAATGAAGGTATCTTATACACAACTATACATGTGTTTGATTTTGTTAACATGTTATAGCTGTAGATAAATGATACTTTGTTAATTCAACTTCATACAAATGTCAGAGAGTTTATTACTATTTTTCAATGCCCAAAAGAGAGGGAAAAATTGCCCAGTGAACTACAGATTTCTTTACTGGGTTTTTTTTCTAAAGAAAGTTCGGGTATATTGTTCCCCTGGTTCATCCGTCCGTCTGTCTGTCCGTCTGTCACATCTCTTCTTCCTTAAACTCTTTTATTTTAAGCAGTAACCAATTAATCTTATGGCATATGATAGGTTGTGTCCTGTATATGTGCAATTAGGTTTTGGAACTTTCAATTTTCCCTTCAGGGCCAAATGGCAGTGAAAAAAACCGATTTTATTCTACGAAAACCTGGTTTCCAGAACTACTCTTACATTTTAAGCAGTAGCCAATCATCTGTTGGAAGGTGATTGATGGTGTCCTGTAGAAGTACAAGGTATTAAGGTTTCGGAATTTTTATTTTTACCCTAGGGCTCAAATGGGAGCCGAAAAACGATGTTTTATCTATAAGTAACCATGATTACTCCACTTACAATACGTTTCTTAAATTTTCATGTTCATCATGAGGGCCAAATGAGGGTCAAAAACATTTTAACCAAAACACCACCGTTTCTAGAACTCATCTTGCATTATACGTAGCAAAATCATCTTTTGAAAGATGATTGGTGTGTCCTGTTAATGTTCAATAGGGTTGCAGAATTTTCATGTTCACCCTGGGGGGGGGGGGGGGGGGGGGGGTACAATTTATGATTGAAAAACGACGCTCTCCTATAGAAAAAACTGGTTCCTAGAACTTGGAATTTTCTTTTTACCTTGAGGGCAAATGGGTTGAAAAAATGACGATCAAAACACTGGTGCTCAGTGCAACAAGAATATATTTATTTTAAGGGTTGGAATCTCAATCATTTTAAAGATAATCGAACAGTCAAAAAATGAAGGTAATGATTGCTCCTTCGCCAATCGCTCGGCATTTAGAGGTGACAATGACGGGTCCTTCGGATATGACCTTGAAAACTTAACAGGCTTTGGCACGATAAATAACCCTCACTGCTAAGACACTGAGCGCTAAGCACTGGTCTAAATTTGTGATACTATAGCTGGTGACGTCTCAAAATCAGTGAAAAAATCTTGACGGGACGCAAAACAAACATTGAATCCATCAATAAAAAAGTGATGGGGGGATGACCCCAGGACACTTTCCCATCACAATACTCAAAGCCTTTACATGTGCTTCAGGAATACATATGGTATAGGGATCGTCACCTCAATTATTTAAATATATTTCAACAATTATGATTTGGGTTTGGAATGAGCCAGGGCACTTTGCCCAACAGAATACTTAATACACCTTGACAAAGGCACCGAGAATGTATTATTAGGATATGTAATTTAGTATCTATGGTGGTTTCTTTGCTAGTTACACAAGGACGATGGAGAGTATATTTAATGGCACACACTTGCGTGCAGGCATTACTTTCTTATGACAGCATCTAGTTTACACGAGTACTTAATATCGCGAGATGACTTGTAGATGTCAAATCGCGAGAACATTAATTCGCGAGTGATCTGTTGATCAGGAGATTCCACGTGTATTTTAGGAAATAGCGAGTAATCATATTTTGCGAGTGATTCCTCTCGTGAAATTACGCGATAATATATTCCGCCAGTCAATTTAGGAATCTACAGCATACATTCTATATATATATATATATATATATATATATATATATATATATATATATATAATTCATGTTAAACATATATTAGCCCCCAACTGGTTTTGCCGAAGGCGACCCTCGGTCTGTCCGTCCGTCCATCTGTCTGTCATTCCGTTGAGGTTTTCCGAACTTTTCTCCGCATAGGATTACGATATTTAAATGAAATTGTATACATGGCTTTGTCTTGGTTTGTTACAGATCAAGTTTGAGATTCCTGATGCTTGACCTACTTTTACTGAATTATCCTACCGGTAGGGGACTTTGTATTGCCTGCAATTAACTCAGAATGCTTGTTTTTTATACCATTGTACAAAGCCTTTTAAGCCCTCATCATCGGATATCCGGGGACATATACACATAGTTTGTGGTCTGTCTTCAGTAAGTTTCATGGTCAGAGCGTTGGTTACGAATGTCACGTAGCATATCATTGGTTTTAGTATTGGTTTCGAATGTCACTTTCGTAGTATATCATTGGTTAGTGTTGGTTTCGAATGTCACATAGCATAGCATTGGTTAGAGTGTTGGTAACGAATGCCACATAGTATATTATTGGTTAGCGTGTTGGTTAAGATTGACACATAGTATATTTAGTAACGATGCTACTAGTTCAATAATAATGGACCAGTACATTTTAAGTATACTGTGCCAAAATACAATCAAAGTTTTGACAAATAATACATGACCCAAATTGGAGTAAACTATCTGTTAAAACCTTAACTACCATTTTAGCATACATGTATTATACGAAAAATGTAACATTATCAAATTAATTATTATGCTGACTGTCCATATATATATTTTTTTTCAAAATCGATAAAAATTTACGCTTACATGAAGCAAAGGGCGATCACTCTGAATGCACTTTCAATGTCGACTGATGAGGATAATGATTAGTCTGTTATTCTATTGGAGCATAATGAATGAATGATGACTCATCATTTTTGTGTTAATTAACAAGTTTTCTCTATAACGGTTATATTTGTAGTAAATTAAACTTTAGTTCGAACCCGCGACAACACGAATGGTGATTTAGTGGTTACTGTGGGGAGGGGCGGACCCAAAACCTAGAAACGATGTACTCGTCACAACTCGGAGACATCCGGGAAACACAGTGATGTATCAAGCGCTCCGGTGCTTGGGTGCGGCTCCAAGAATTCACACAACAAAATCGAGTACATAATACAAGTATTGATGTGTAGAGAAGCCTCCACTGCAGTTGTGAAATTCATGGCCCCAGACCCTAGGATTCTTACAGGTCAGGGGGTGGGGGTGTCATACAGTGAAAATGAAATATGTCTCTTAACAATCTTCTTGAGTCCTGAACCTCGATTAACCATACTGACTGAGTATAGAGCAATAATGATAAAAGAAACCTCATTCTACTATCAGTTGAGATTCGACTCGGATAGATATTTTGGATTGACGCCTTAATACAGTCTCTTATAATTCATGTCTGAAAATTCACAATTTGGCAGGTTGTAGTATGCACTTTTAATATGCACTTAGGTAACATGGCCGTTCTCTTCAGATAATTGATTCGACTGTTAAACCTATTCCTTATCACTATTAATGCCGCATTACTTACTGTCTAGATATGGAAATCCCAAAATAAAACCAGACTCTAAATTTTCCGTTCAAATGAAGACTTCCATAACGTTGTTCATCTCCTGACATTGAAGAGTTCCTATAGTTTGTTTTACTTAAGAAGTAAGATACAGAAGTATCGACAGTTACTAACAAAACAAAAACTGACTATACGAACTTCCCAATATCAGGAGATAAATAATTACGTTGTTATGAGAGTCCTCATTTTAACGGAAAATTTAGCGACTGTTTTTATTTTGGGATACTCATACCCAGACGGTAAGCAGTGCTTCATTCAAACCCGCTGGATAGATTTCTAACAAAAATATCAATAACAAAAGAGTATATATACTGTACGTTATTTCTTTCTGTCATTGAAATAGTAAATCACAATTTCACAACAAACAAACGGTTTGTAATTCATAATGAATGAATCATAATTAGTTATCTTATTACATGCATCCACGGGAGTGCTACCTCAGTACAGTGAGAAGATGGTTACAGGTTAGAATCCCAGAAGAATAAGAATATCTATCTTTCTATCCATCGCATATATGATATATAGCAATGTGTATGTAATATCGCCTCACTATACGTTTGGATTTCAAACTAAACACAAAATGTTTCTTGTAAACTGAGTGAATGTATGTCGTTAATTTGACACTATGGTGCGTGGAGTTTATAAATCTGGAATGAAAAATAAATGACAAAAGGATACAAGATAAATGACAAGAGGATACAAGATAAAACAAGATCAGTTTACGATTGGTGTGATAGAATCCAGTTTATATGACGAGAGAAGATATTGCATTTTATTGAGATGTAATTGAGCAGTCCCAGAATTTCGATTGATAATAAGCTGTTAGCACTGAGAGTGCTTTTTTCCATGAAGAAGAGATGAATAAACGATAAGGAGTTTCTGTTGCTTTGAAGGTTCTCGTGATTATCTGATTCCTTGATAAAGACCACTTTCCTCTTTGTTTGTGACACAGTTAACCAAATTTCTGGCAAATGAGTCCTCACAAAACAACATTAAGTGCTGTGTTCCACGCTCAAGACTTCTCTGCGCATGTATATCTGATATAATGTATACAAATAATCGTTACATACCATGCTGGAATCACATTTAATGTCTGTTAGATTGCGTAGAATCATACAAAATTTTGTGGACGAACTGAGTGACAATCAAGTCTAAAAATAGAATGTGATTTAATTAAGGAAAAATTCAACAGAATATATTATGTTCCAGATATAAAACATACTCGTAGAAGTACCATATTGCTTTGATCTGTCTGCTGTGCTGTTCATAACTTGGATCTTTGTCATGAACTATTAAACTATAGAAAAAGTGGTCAATAAAAATTAATTTTATGCAATAATTCATTAAATTATACATGT
Organism: Ostrea denselamellosa; assembly: GCA_024699665.1. NCBI lineage: Eukaryota > Metazoa > Mollusca > Bivalvia > Ostreida > Ostreidae > Ostrea > Ostrea denselamellosa. The sequence continues at coordinate 977,518 of JAMZEH010000066.1, read as the reverse complement.
ATGTCAAAATCAAAAGAGCTAGGTTCACAAATGGCGTAATTCAGACCAGTAAATTAAAAGAAAAACAAAATCCAAATTTAAATCCGTTGCTGAGAGGTACACGACATATTGGTATCAGAATGGTTTAATCCATCGTCATTCCCAAATTATTGAAAATGTGAAGAATGTACAAATTCTTGTTTTCACAATTATAAATATTTCAAGTCATTTTCAATTGTGAAATTCACAAGGCCGACTTATGCTAATTATGAGCCCACTAATTCAAAAAATCGATGATACGTTACTAAGTATACATTTTGTATTTGTAGCATTGCCTCCGGAAGTTTACACGATATGGGAAGCATACCCATGGAGATTTGGAGAACCGTTTTGCATATTTAAGGCTTTCCTTCTAGAATGGACTTCTTATGCATCTGTATTAACGATTACGGGGTTCACTGTGGAACGCTACATCGCCATCTGCCATCCAATCACGGGTCAAAAGGTCACCAGACAATCGCGAGCTTTTAAATGTATAATTTGCATATGGATTATATCCGCATGTTGTGCAATGCCATATCCGTTTCATACGCGCACATTTTACTATCTAAATGATCCAAGAACTAATTTGCCTATCAAAGACACTTTATTGTGCAACATTCCGATAAAATGGCATGGGAGAATGATTGCCATGTTCCAAGTGTCTACTTTCGCATTCTTTTTCCTTCCGATGACTATCATCACAATTATGTACATACTGATAGGAATTCGTTTGCGCAGGACGGAAATGGATACTACTATGGGCGTCCAATATAAGGGAGCTCTATCTACGACTGCCAGGGCAAGGAAAGCAGTTCTGAAGATGTTAGGTATGCTTCTTACAGTTGAGATTGGATTAGTTTACAATTGTCATTGGTATAAACAGATTGGACTTTAAATGGCGGGAAAACTGATCATAGATATGTCCTGTAGTCATACAAACAAACCATAATTAGAAATACATACCAACGAAAAGAAACGCAGCTTAGATGAGGCTTTCCGAGAACAATCGCAGTGCTCTGTACAGAAACGTAACATGTGACAATGAAACGCGATACACAATGACGTCACGACGTACAAGTCTATTATTACTTACTTGAAGCTCGCGACGTGTTCGCCCTAAAGATTACACATTAATTTGTACCATGTGATATGCTTTTCATCAGGTGAAAGAATGGTGAGAATTAAATATAGTGTTGTGGATAGTCACTGCGGTATTCTACAATAACAGCCCCGTAGCTAGAGTAAATGAATTATTTGGAAAGTACGAAAAACTTTTTCAAAATTCCAAACAAACTTTCTCATGTTTTGTTGTTGATAATTTTCTTGTTTTAAAAGAAAACAAATCGCAGCTAATATGACGTCACAGTGCTCTGTTTATATTGACTGCCTTATATTCCCCGCGTTAAATGGGTAGGCGGATTAAATGTCAAAGTTGTGTTGCAAGATGTTGAGGGTCTTCGCTCGCCTCAACTGTCACACCTTAAAACACATTAGATTTATTACTCACTGTCTATAGAAACTGTCGGTTGATAAAGTCCATTAGAAGGCGAAACGCAACCCGTAGAAGGCGAAGCAACGCAGAGCCTCCTATACTGTAACAACCAAACTTTCTGTAGTAACAAACCTAATAAGCAATCACGTGACGCATTCATTCATTCGTAATCATAATCCGCGGCAAAATAAATAGTCGTTTCGCAAGGAAAATATCATAATATTTTGTCGCTGTCTGCTACCGATATATCAAGTGTTTTAAAGCAGTATAAATTATGCACAAGAAATCAACTTGACGCCAGCGTCAAAGGTATGAAGCCGCAGAAGGCACAAAAGAAATTATATTCCGTTATTTATTTTAGGTCGGACCACACTGATGATATGCATTTTCTACGTACATCCATTTAGGATGTAGAGTTAACTGTGAAGTCATACTTTAATTAAGGTATTTTAATTGCTATAGTATGCAAAACTCATTAGTAGAAACAACTTTACGGAGCAGTATATCGACTTTAAACGGAGTTTTCATGCACTTGTATGGACTCAACTCCCGTTATCACTTCAAGACCACTTGGATATATTACAAGTTGTGTGAATCCATAAATATAGTCTTGAATCCAAAAACACTGCACACCCGATTTTTATTTCACATAAATGAAATAAATTGAATCCGAAACAAACGCAGTACAAATTGACAACTATAATGTTTATTGAATTTTACAGTTAATTTTAAATACGCTCGATTTATATCTAGAAAGTATACAGCTCGAATGCTAATATTAACAATATCTAGAATCCCTGATTATGTAGTTATATTGGGGGGGGGGGGGGGGGGGGGGGGCAAGAAAAATACATTAAACGTTAATCCCGCAGAAACGCTCGTGCATTTTTTGAAAACCCGTATCAGAACAGACGCGGCCTGTAATAACAGTAATAACTGTTTCTCAACTGATTATTTGATATGTTTTACGATGTGACCGTTAGGACGAGCGAAGACCCTTACATGTAACATCTTGCAACACGATTTTAGGCATTTGGTCTGCCTATTCATTTACCGAGGGAATATAACGCATTTGTTGTAAACAGTGTATTGTGAAGTAATATTTTGCTTCGCTGTTTTATTCTTCCAAACCAAGCAATTATTAACAGCAACAATGAGAGGACCTATCTGCTTATAAATATATGCTACTCTGTACTTGTTGCCTTCAGGCTTCTATAACTACAGTTACACATACATACAGCGCTTCCGTCAATCATGGAAAACGACAAATAATCAATTGAAGCGATTATATTTAGGTAAAAATTTACAGATAATAGGTTGATTAAATAGACACATAAAAGAGCGAGCTCGTCGCGTGGATTCGTACGTTATCATTAAATAAGTCTCTAATTTTTAATGTCTATATACGAATAGTATGCGATATAGTAATATGGATATTGTCAATCAACCCTAAAGTATAAGAAAATCAATCTGTATACAACAAAAGTTGGTGCAAGTTGAAAATAAGGATTGTGTAAAACCAGGAAAGGAAACTTCTCTGCAAATTGGCTGGAAGATTGATTGATTACGTATTGTTTAACGTCCCGCTCGAGAATTTTTCACTTATATGGAGACGTCACCATTACCGGTGAAGGGCTGCAAAATTTAGGCCTATGCTCGGCGCTTAGGGTCGTCGAGCAGGGAGGGATCTTTATCGTGCCACACCTGCTGTGACACGGGTCCTCGGTTTTTGCGTTCTCATCCGAAGGACAACCCCAAGACGTCTCCATATGAGTGAAAAATTCTCGAGCGGGATATTAAACAATATATAACCAATCAATTCGAATGTACTACTATCGGATCAGGCGACTGAAACGATCACATGGCAATAAAAGTGGGATATAAGAAATTTTCTGATTTCCTCTTACTAATGAACATTAGTAACATGGACTTTTGGCGAAATAACACGTTTATGACGTTGCTATGAACTTTTGATGGTCTAGATCTATAGCTACTCTTTCACATTATAATTATTCAAAATTTGTTCAGCTAAATTGTACCACTAAAATTAACAAATATCTACTAATAGCCCACACTTTGCCTCCCATATACAATATGATTTAAACACCCCGATAGTAACCAGTATATTGAGACTTATTCAGTTACTCAGTTCTTCAGATTAAGAACGTTACGCTGTATCGAAATATAAGGCTCGCGGCGGATGTGACTGGTCAACATTGGGGATGCTTACTCCTCCTAGACACTTGGCTCCCTCTCTGGTGTGTCAGGGTCCGTGTTTGTCCTACCATTAAGCTTGATTACTGTTCGTTATCAACATTAACAGTCAATTGTTTACGTTTTTACATCAAAATAGCCATGCGCATCAAATGAGCATAGATAGAAGAAACATCCGATAACTGTAAGTAAAATTTACCGAGGTAGAGTAATTTTCGCTGATTTAAGAGATAATATGTACATGGATATCCCGATAATAAACAGTTTAACTCGTACGAATGAGTGTATATGTTTAAAACCTCAGAGAGAATCTCAGAGCGATTTGGTTTAAAAACTTTTACAGATAAGAACTGCTGTGTATATTGATATTGAATCACCCAAAGAGGACTTTCCTTGGACGTACTAAATACCTCAACAATTATGTCACTCCACGATGATTTTCTACGCCGCTCATAAATGTATCTTCTCATTACTATTGACTGGCGTTTAGTTTGTTCTTAATGGTTTGATAATGAGCAAAGAGTTTAGAAAATTTAACAGTAATATACTGAACAATGCGGAAATTGAATAATCATCACTTATAGATGGAAAAGTTTTTCATGAACCCTGAAATGCTACAAAAATCATAACGATCAATCAGACTAATTTTGATGTCACAAAAATTAAAGTTATGCTAGGAGTATCATTAAAAATCTGGAATTAGATGCAGTCAGACTTGAAATTACAGTTTTCACCAGGTGTCTTATTTTCTCTATTTTTTAAAGCAATAACCATAGAGTGGTTCCTTTGTCTGTGTTGTGATGGGCTAGTGGAGATTGTAGTACAGTGGAATGTAGAAATGATGATATGTCAGAATTTATTTGAAATACTTTAGGAAAATGTGTCTAAATAAAAAAATACATCTTGGAAGTTTTCTGCATCAAATAATTTAATGGAAAGGGATAACTCAAGGTCATTTAAAACATAAATGTCGACATGTTCATATTTGATGGATATTTTTGTTACAAATAACATAATTTCCCACTTAACGAGTAAGATGCAGGATTCCAATGGCTGCAGACAATACCATTTTCCAGACACTTTTACCCCAAATTAAGATCGTGAGACATGTTGATAGAATCTGAGCTACGTGTTTACACTGACGTTTACTGGCGATGTAATAAACCTCTTGTTACATGTACTAATTAACGAAGCAATTGAACTGAACGCTAGATGACATAACGTTAGATTTTCAACTGCAGATAAGAAGTAATAAAACAAAGAGGCATCGTATTACACAAAGTGATGCCCCCACCCGTAGGGAGTAACCATTCCACGTAGAAATCTCTCTTTTACTTTAGTCATTGTTTAACAATCATGTTTAATTCTGATAGTGGCTGTTGTGGTTGCATTTTTCCTGTGTTGGGCACCATTCCACGCACAAAGGTTGATGACACTGTACGTTAAAGACTGGAGTCCCGAGTCGATGGAGTTTCACAGTCATTTGTTTTACATATCAGGTTAGAAAATTCTTTATCAGCTACATTAATATATAAGACATATCACACATGTGGTGATCATGACATACCACACACAAACACTTTGTATTTTTGAAGAGTATATATATATATATATATATATATATATGTACATATGTGTATGTCCACTATATAGCAGCGTGTGACCAGCGCGCTAGACCGCTTGACCATCTAGGCAAGTCATAAAACTTGTGTAACTGGAAGGGAGAAAATACAATGGACCAGATCGGGATTCGAACCCGGGCCCCCTGAATCTGTAGTCAGGTGCCCTACCAACTGATTTATTGTCACCGGCGATGGAACCCCTCTAACCGCTACATTCCTCTCACCTTAAATATCTTCATACATTGAAGACAACAACCCAGGATTTTCACCCCCTAGCAGGCATTTTACTTATCAGCTACAGGGGCTGGTTTACGGCACCGAGTGTAATCGGAAGGTAGAAAATGCAACGGACCAGACCAGGATTCGAATCCGAGCTCTTTGAATCTCTAGGTCGGGTGCTATACCAACTGGCTACCAGCGATCGAACCCATATGACCGCTACATGCTACAGTTGCTTTCGATGACGATGGACCGGTTGCAGTAAATCAGTGGTTAGAGCGTTCGCTTCCTAACCGGGAGATCGTGAGTTCGAGCCCCGCTCATGACATAGCCGCGTAAAACCTAAGACGTATACATAGGTAGTGATTGCTCCTTCGCCAAACGCTCGGCATTTAGAAGCGAGAATCACGGGTCTTTCGGATATGACCTTAAAAACGGAGGTCCCGTGTCGCGGCAGGCGTTGGCACGTTAAAGAACCCTCACTGCTACGGCCATGAACGCTAAACATAGGTCTAAATTTGTGGTACTTCACCTATAGCTGTTGACGTCTCAATATGCGTAAAAAATTCTCGACAGGAAGTAAAACGCTGTCACTCGCTGCATGATCATTGAGAATGGCGTACATTTACTTGACGTATACTTAAGAGCAGCGTGTGACAGCACGGCAAGAATTCCATCGTCATCAAAAGCAAGTGTGTTTTTTTTTTTTACTTACCTAGATGGTCTAGCGGTCTAGCGCGCTCACACTCTGCTAGGGGATTTGGTTCTGATAGTATCGATTTCAACCCTGGACAGGGACGGAGTGGGTATCCAAAATATAGTGAATTCTTCTGTGATATATATATATATATATATATATATATATATATATATATATATATATATATATCTGTGTGTGTGTGTCCTTTACTTTGTCAATACATTTTTTTAATATTAAGGTAAATAAGTATGTACAATGTATCATGTATAAAAAGAGTTGTTGATATTGGTTAGGACGTAAAATATCAGTGTCAAAGTTTACAGTCCTTTTAAGGTCATTATGTAATGTATGTGGCGCTGGAAAAAGAATAAGCCGCCAAATAGACACTGATATTTGTCCGTAAAAGCCGCAACTAAATAGAGGCATGGCTGAAATATCGGCCACTTGGATGAAAATCAATCCCTCAACACCATATTATTCATATTCAAGCATAATTATCGTGTACTTAAGTATCATTGTCTGATGTTGCACTTGATTTATTTACATTGGTAAAACTGATGTGATGTACTTGATCATAGATGTAATCTAGATTTTCATTAATTGCAGGTGTTTTGTATTTTGTCAGCTCAACGGTAAACCCCATACTATATAATCTGTTGTCCCGGAAATTCCGTTACGCATTTAAGCGTACATTTTGTCGGTGCTGTTTGAACTTGGAACCATTTCCAACATTCTACAAACTGAAGGCAATATTTATAAATAGGAGCGATGCAAATTCAGGATCCCCAAGTCCTAGATTTTTATATCCTCAGAAACCTGTAGGTATGGACACGTTTTACAATAAAAATGGCGGGAGTCTGTCAGCGAACGGACCAGTAAAACAAGCATCAACCAAAGATACCGTCATAAAGTGCTCATCTTCCAGTAGTAGTTCGCATGCGCACTCGGACGGAAGACTTCATTTTATATGCCGTCACAAAAGCTGCAGCAGTAACCGTATACGATGGAGTTTGGAAGTAAACATGGTGTACAAACAATTTAATAATGCCTCGTGTCAAGATATCGAGACACTCAGAAAAATCAAATGCTTCAAACAACTGTCCAACCAAAATGTTGACTCCAGAGTAGGAGATATCGAAAAAGATTGTGACGTCACAGCTAGTCTGATTTAAATGCAGATGGAGGAACTTTATGACACAATTTTTTTTTTTTGAAAATAGATGTACAAGTCGTCAAAGGTTAAGCAGGTCACTGTGACAGTGAAAGCAGCAGAAGGCAACAGGAACATAATAAATATAGTATATAAATCATTCAACCACATTCTTGTATATGTTTGTAATCGTAACTGTTGATGCCCATGCCGGGTATTTTAGAGTGATCTAACTCTAGCAAGAACCCACTACAGGACTTCAATTATTCATGATTTACCATAAAACCCTAAGAAAGGGCTAAAATACGCTACACTTCTGCTGCCCAATCCTATTCATGTACTGAGTATTTGGTAAAGTAATATTGTTTTAATTGAACCTGATCAAAATCCTGAACATCTAGCTACGCTTGCTCAAACGGTAGCACCGTCAGCATATTATCACTCATTGTAAACATTAGATATATTAAAATTTATATCAATTGCACAAAGTATTCAATATCCTAAAACAAGAGACCCACATGCCTTATATGTCACCTAAGTATTAGTGAAATTTATCACTAGTGCCAAGGGCTATGAAATCTAGTTAAAAAATTCCTGTTCTGCATATCTAAGCTAAATTTAGCAACAGTATAAAACAAGATGTAGTCCTAAAACTTAAAAGCTCCTGAAAGTGCCTATACCGATGAAAGACTTTACACAATATATGAAACATTAAAACGATATGACTAATTTGGATCTGTCCTGGGTCAAAACCCTAAGACTGCAAAATTCACAATTTTGGTACATCTTTTCCTGCTATCCACTCAGTGTTTATACTGTATCGGCAAACTTAACGAAGTCTTTCAAATCATAAAGACAATAATCACTATAGTAATTTTGGTTCCACACTGAAACCAAAACCGTTACCCCCTGGGATCATGAAATTTACAACTTTGGTAAAGGACAACCTACTCCATTTAAATATATATTTAGTTTAAATTTAGTATCAATAGCATTAAAGAAGATATTATCTAAATATTTTACACATATACACTATATAAATAGATACTACGTTTGATCCCAACTTGGGGTAAGAATACACCAAGGATCGTGAAATTTACAATTTTTGTAAAACCCTTCCTGCTTTACATCACTATGCATTGTTTTCCGTACAAGTATGTGGCTGTAGAGAAGAGCTTTTTAAAAATTGGTAAATTTTTAACAGTTTTTGTGGAGGAGTCCCTATATTTACAACTTATGTTCCCCTTGTCCCAAAGATGCTCCATACTAAATTTGAAAAGAATTGGAATGGTAGTTATCAAGACGAAGTTAAAAATGTCCAACATGACGGAGGACGGACAACGATGGACGAAATAGGTCACCCGAGTTTACTCTGATGACCTAAAAATATCGTAAAAAATTATTTCCCCTGGATATCGTTGGTTGGAACATTTAAATGTTTTTCATTGAAAGCATTATGCTATATTATAATATAAGGAATGACGCTAATTTTAACCTATGTTTTATGTTATATATAATCAAACTTAGTGCAGTTTACGCTTATAATCCGTAAATGAAACCAATTTATATGGGACAGACTGGTCCTTCGGATGAGACCGCAAAAACCGAGTCACAGCAGGTGTGGCACGTAAAAGATCCCTCCCTGCTCAAAGGTCATAAGCACCGAGCATAGGCGTAAATTTGCACCCCTTCACCAGCAATGGTGACGTTTCCATATGAGTGAAAGACGGGACGTTAAACAATATTTAATCAATCAATCTAAGGCGGACTTTAAAACGTCTGCTTTTTCGTGAGAATAAAATACGGTGTTGTCAACGGCATAATTATATATGGAAGAGTCAGAAACAAAACTATCATTTATAAAGATATATTAAACAGTATCGGTCCACGTATTGAGCCTTGATGGACACCTAGAAATGAGATGAACTAGTAAACTCCTCAATTAGCACATATTGATAAAGTTATCAAGAAGACTCAAGGCTTCGTTACGGAGACCGTAGTGTTTAAGCTTTAAGAGAAGCAAATCATGGGGGAGACAATCGAAAGCCTTGGAGGGGCCCATGTGAATGACGACTGCATATTTATTCTAACCCAATTAAGGCTCCATTCCAGTCTTTCATGATCTTAAGCAAAGTGGATTAATATCCATATCCAGTTGAGATAAATATAATTTTGATACTGATTTCACGTCCACGATTTTAGGCTATCGTATAAAATAGCATTTAGAAATAATTTGAATGGCGTGAAGAGCTACATCCAGATATAATGTAGGGAGTCGGTGTCAACTATTCCTTGTATAATTATACTGGAAGAGTTATTTTTATGGAAATCTTCAGCAGCTTAAAACGGTTATGGATCTTTTGTAAAAATTGTTATTATGGATATACACGTTTAACATATTAACTATATGGTTTAATATGATTATAAACATACATTTAATACCAGTTTCTTGCATGCAAGACAGCGTACAACAGCCATCTTCTTCAACTGTTGATCTAAGACTGACATACACACATATACCACTTGCGAATAGCCTCCATTCTAATTAAGTGCTCATAATCAAACCACCCCGGATAGCGTCAACATTCTTTGTACACGGTAGCGTTTTTTGTTTCTTTCTTTTTTATTTGTTTTTGTTTTGTGTTTTGTGTGTGCGTGTTTTTTTTTGTTTTTTTTTTCGTTTGTTTGTTTGTTTTTCCCCACTTAAAATATTATCGCCAAAAACCACGAATAAATTAAAATTGATATATATGAAAAATACACTATAAAAATACTTTGTCGGTTTTAATGATTGTTTAAATGCATCATTATAATAATTATCATCACATTCATAAACAGTACAACATTAATTGAAGAAAACATACACAGGTTTAACATTTTATAGTATCTATGTCTTTTACTCCGGTACCGGGCATTGAACAACTCACCGTAGGCATTCGATTGAAAATTCAAATGTTTGCAGCACTTGCTTTTTTTACATTCCAGCAAATTGCGTGATCCATTTGTGTAGCTCCAAACTACATAGAATATCTTCACCGGTCAAAATAAAAGTAAATTTAATTAATACAACCATTTTTTGTTATAGAAGTTTGGCATAGACGCTTCTTGTGCGTTTTCGGCGTATTACACCCCACATTAAAATTATACTATAGTATCTTCACTTTCTTCAAGGGTAGAAAACAGAAACTATTTAAAATACATTGAGGGCTTGACACATATTTCTTATTGAAACATTGAATATTGTGTTAAATTGGGTAATAAAAACATAAACAAAATTACATTTCTGGTTTTGTCCCACGACCAATTTCTATGATAGAAATGACAACGTTTTTCTTCACGAGATCTCGTACCTAGATTTTTATGATAAGATTGACGTTTTTCTCCTGAAGAACTCGTACCCATATTCTTATGATAAAATATCAACAAAGGTTTTTCTCTAGAAGAAGTTGTACCCTGATTTTTAAGATAAATTACATAGTTTTTCTCAAGTAGAACTCGTACCCAGATAACTTCATCAGGAAAACTCGTATCCAAAATTCTCCTAAAGTCGTTGGGCATACTAAATATTGAAACCAGGACGGAATCGGAAACGAAATAATAATTCCGATATTCCATGTTATCTACACTTGTACCCACATTTCCAATTTACTACACTGTTGTAAAATAACAAAAGTAAAAACTATACAAAACAATAAAAAAGGGTAGGGTGGGTTATCATAAAATCGTGGTTGAATGAACGAATGACTGAACACCAAAATTAAAACATCTTTGTACATATAACATGTTTATTAAATAACGGTATACATACAATATGTAGATGCAATAAATATAAAATCAAATTACATCTGCCCATTCAATATAACAATATAGTACATCAATTTTATATTGCAGTCCATCTGCATTTAGCCTTAACATGCACTATGTGTTCTTAAAGAGTTTCAAGGAAGCTCTTAGCACATACATCCACACTACAGATACATCTCTCGTTATCAAAGTTTTGCTTATCAAGGATGGACCATAGTTTATTTTAACCACAAAATCATGAAACTGAAATAAATGCTATTCGTACTAATATTCGGAAACTGTAAATGAAGAAACAAGAGACCAGTGGACACTAAAGGTCACCCTAGTACGTATCAAGCAAAACATCTTGCCTGTATACAGTAAACTCTCGATAAACCGCCACGTTTTGTTCTGTGACATTTTTGGCGTTATAACGAATTTGGCGATGAACTGAATTTTTGCTATCTTGAGGAAATAGAGTTTCGATTCTTTAATATGTAAGAGTTACCTTTCCGTATTATACGAGTTATCTTTCCGTACTATAAGCGTATGCTTTGCATACATTATATAGTAAAATATTTTTTCAACCGTTAAAATAGTTTTATTATGATCAAGCTTCATTTTAAAACAATAGAAATATACACAAAACACAATTAATAAAATCTTATACTAGACACATACATACGCACACAGTCTGTCATTTAAAAAACGTGTCAAGCGTTGACTGCTTTGCTCTACTTACAGAAGATTTTGAAATAAAATCTTGAACATGAAAACACTTTTCAATCACTTCTCCGTCATTGAAACTTTCACAATAGCGTATAACTGTTTCCATTACAGATTTAGCATCACTTGTTGTAGGTAATTTTAAAACAACCGTTGTTTGAAATGTGTTAGCCAAATTGTTTTCCCTTTTCAATTATCATTTCTCCGGTAACAGGAATGTTTTTTGTCCTCACCTGTGTAAACCACATAAACAATGCCTTTTCTAAGTCAGTATTCATCGGACCTCGGTGACGTTTCCTGGAAGGTGAGCCATCATTAATCGGGCCAGGGTCAGCGAGAATAGCATCCTTTGCACTCAGGATATCCCCTACTGTCCTTCGTTTTATGGGCTTTTCCCATAAAGTAGTGAAATAGTTTGCGATCTCCTGTTGAGTAGATTTGGGGTTATTTCCGTGGTACGAAAGTATTTGTTTTTTTTCCTCCAGATTTAACAACACCCTTTTCCCTGGCGAAGCCATAACTAAACCGAAGTAAGTTGAGTAAAACACATCTCAAGTAATTTTCTTGTTTATTTAATACTGCAATTATAGGTATTAAAATCCAACAGCATTCGCGTGCGACGGAGATCAGTAATCACCAATTTACCGCTTCACCGCCCACGAGCACCTGTGGCGGTTTATCGAGATAATTTATGCGTGGAAAAGGACATTTGTACTGAAAACAGGGTGGCGGATGGCGATAGCGAGTTTGGCGGTCTAACGAGAATTTTAAGTAACAGGAAAAACGTTCCTAGAGAAATGCGGCGGTATAACGAAAATGGCGATGAATCGAGTGGCGATAATTCGAGAGTTAACTGTATATATACAATGTATACGTGCAGGGAAAATTGATGGTGCAATGAGTGTATGTGAAACTCCGAGAATAGAATGGGCTTCAGATTTACACTGTGATCCATCATCACATCTCTGATCACAAGCCACCTTCGTGCCAAGTCTGAGCTAATGTTTCTTTAATACAATTGATGCTGAGTTGGAGGGATCGACAAAAAGACGAACATGTACACAGATATCGTTTATCCTCTTTAACAACAAACCCTTGCTTGTAGGGGATATTTCTATGAACTTATCTATTTGCTATAAGTTCCGGAATACAGGCGAGTCATACAGTCCTATCTTTTGACCCGAATTCTTGACCCATTGAAAATAAATTCCAGTTCTGGTAGATGTCTTAAACCCATGCAGTTAGTCTCTTTGTTTAGTTGTCTGGTGCCCAGGACTTGAGAAGAAATCGGACGAAATATTACAAATTCACCATATGAATCATAGAGCCCCGCCCAACTGTCATCACTGGGGATATACGGATGGTAGAGGCAGCTTTCTTCAATATTATGGCATGCCAAGTTTGATATCCAAAAGTCAAGATGATTTTTTTTTTACTAGAAGCCATGCATTTTTACTTTATGAACCTTTATAAAAGTCCTATGAACATCATCCCTAATTCAAGTGGCAACTGACATAGGTTTCTCTATTCATTATAGACGTCTCCATATGAGTGAAAAATTCTCGAGCGGGACGTTAAAACAATATTTAATCAATCAATCTATTCATTATTATGGAGGCATATCAGTGCTACAATTCTATTTTAACAATTTTGCTTTACAATTCTAATTTAACAGTTTTATTCTATATTTTATTTAAATAACAACTTTTTATTAACATTGTTGTGGCTGTTTATAACTATTATCCTATATAACTTTATTCCGTTTCCGACTTTGATTTAACAATTAACATTTTATTTCTGTTTATGATTTTTATATTTGTTTAACAATTCAACATTTTATTTCTGTTTGTGATTTTAATTATATACGTTTGCATTACCAATTTTATCTAACATTTAATTTTGGATTAACAATTCTATTTCACTGTGTATGTCTAATAAATCTACTGATTCCAATTTTGGGAGTCGGAACTTTGTTCAACTTCCCTAGGTCATCAGCACTGCGCGCATGAATACATGGTAAAAGGCCTCGGTGTGGGCCGCTTCACATCCTTTGTTTTATTTGAAATAACAGGTGTTCCAGAAAACGTTCTCCAAACAATAAAATCCCAAAACCAAAAGCTAAAATTAAAACAAAGGGAGCTTACTCAAATCATGAGCACCAAACGTTTTACAAAACGTTAGGAGAAGATACATTTACGTGAAATTTATAAACGAACATCTCACAATAAATGGACGAGTTCATTGCTTATTAGAGGGTTGAAGGTTACGACATATTCCGTAACAGGGTCTCCTAAATATAATTCATTTAACGAACATTAACAATGCAAATATAGTGAAAATATATGGATATTAAATTATAAAAATAAAACAGCGGATTTACTTTGATATATACATTTATTATATATATATATATATATATATATATATATATATATATATATATAGTTTATATCTTTAATTTTAAGTGAATTAACAAATTCATGTCCATATTAATCAAGAAATCAAAATATAACAATAAATATGAATCCAAATATAAAATCAAAGTTGTTTCTAAAAAGTCATTTGTAAAAAGTTATACTGTGGGTAACCCGGATGAAAAATATACCACTATTCAGTTTCCGGGTATATGCTTTGGACATTATCATCTCTGAATTCTAATTCATTTATATAGAATATTATATCTGTATTCATATTATTATTTCATAACAGAGTGATGAAGGCTACAGATGTATGGTAGGCTTAAATCTGGTTTTAGTTTCAGTATACGCCTACCGACTGTACTAAGGCGCACCATGGCAAGGAACTCCGAAATCATTATCTTGTACAATCCCAGCCTGCTTTGACATTGCACCTTTACAAGTGAAAACAATTCCTGCAAAGGGAAACTAACACGAGGAAAAAAAAGGAACAAGAGACCGAGAAATCCCTATCTGTCACCAGAGTACCACTAGTCCTAAGGGCTGTGAAACGTAGAAAATATTTCTACCGTTCTGCATATCTAATCTAAATTCTAATATTCAGCAACAGCATAAAACAAGATGTGTTCTTAAAACTTATTATATCTGTATTCATATTATTATTTCATAACAGAGTGATGAAGGCTACAGATGTATGGTAGGCTTAAATCTGTTTTAGTTTCAGTATACGCCTACCGACTGAACTAAGGCGCACCATGGCAAGGAACTCCGAAATCATTATCTTGTACAATCCCAGCCTGCTTTGACATTGCACCTTTACAAGTGAAAACAATTCCTGCAAAGGGAAACTAACACGAGGAAAAAAAAGGAACAAGAGACCGAGAAATCCCTATCTGTCACCAGAGTACCACTAGTCCTAAGGGCTGTGAAACGTAGAAAATATTTCTACCATTCTGCATATCTAATCTAAATTCTAATATTCAGCAACAGCATAAAACAAGATGTGTTCTTAAAACTTAAGTGTCCCTCGAAAGTAAATATACTATTGAAATACTTAACAAACTATCATAATATATGTAACATTAAAGCAATATAAGCTGTCAAAATTGTTATTTTGGGGTCCTAAAATTTAATCGAAAATTTTGTAAACATCTACCTTCTAATACCTGATTTTATCGATTAAACTTTTGACATGTTGTATTTTTTGCATTAAATGCAAAAATGTTCGACAGTTGAAATGAAGTCTTCCCGTACCTTAATTTTCCCGACATTATTTCCGTATGCAATGACCTAAAGTTGAACTCATTCGGCAAAATCAAATGCGCAAGCGCAATATTTCCGGTAAGCACGAAAGATGTCTGACACGAAAGGTTCGAAGCGAGGGAGAAAGCCGGCTTTGGAATTTTGCGTAATGTTTCGAGCGATCCCTTAAAACTATCATAACTAAAAAACATACTATCATAACTTAAAAACATATAACATCGTTAACAGTGCCAAAATAATGATGGTAACTAGAATTTTATCTCACCTCGCCGTCCATATTTTAATGACCCAGATACAACCCGATCCACCCAGATCAGCATCAGAATCATTCGTGTCAACATCGGTTATCTTCGGGATTGTCGCCGACGATTAATCAGCTGCCATTGTTAGGTTCAAACGGAATGTCGAGGAATATATTTTTCATCACGTAAAGGTGTGTAAACGATGCATAAGAGAGGAAATTCGATGCAGTTCTTTTTTTCAATCATATCAACGTTCATTTAACCTCTTTTAATGCCACTATAAAAAATTGCAATTTTGGCAGCTTATATTGCTTTAACACGACCCTGAGGTTGCAAAATTCACCAATTTGGTATTATCCTTTTCTGCTTTTCCTTTATATGCATTTAGTTTTTAAATCATACCTGCTAACTTTTAAGGAAGTCTTTCAAATTATAAAGACAATAATCTCTACAATAATTTTGGCCTCACTCTGAAACCATAATTCTTACTCCATGAGATCAAGAAATTTTCCTGATATTTACTTCCTGCTCTATCTCACAATGTATTAATATCATTTTTTTTCATATATGCCACATAGAGAAGATGATTTTTGAAAATTGATCAGTTTTGCCCTGCCCCTGAGACTCCAGGGGTGCAGGAGTCCTGAAATTTACAACTTATGCCCCCTTGTCTTAAAGATACTTTATACCAAATTTGAAAAAAATTGGAATGGTAGTTATTTAAAAAAAAGTTAAGAATATCAAATTAATGATGACAGACACTAACCAATTGCAATAGGTCACCTGAGTAAACCAAGAGGCCCATAGGGTTTACCAATAGGTCATATGAGTATTAGTTATTAGTAAAAGTATCATTAGCCCCTATGGCTATGAAATCTATAGGGATTTTCCTGTTTCTGCATATCTCAGCTAAATCCTCATATTCAGCAGCAGTATAAAACAAAATGTGTTCTTAAAACATAAATACCCCCAAAATTCCCCATACTCATGAACGCCTTTACAGAATATACCTTATATTAACACTATATGACTATTTTTGGCCCACATTAGAGTCAGAATCTCGAGTTCATGAAATTCACAATTTTGGTACACCCCTTTCTGATTTTTCTATGAAAAATAAAATTTGTTAAAGGGTACCTGCTCTTCTAAATATCCATTTAATTTCAATTTACATATAAATAACATTAAAGATGACATTGAATGCTTTAAACATAAATACTATCTGCCAAGTTTGGCCCCACTCTGGACTTGGACCATCTATCCAGAGGCTCATGAAATTTACAGTTCTGATTGAGGCCTTCCTCCTCTACATCACTATGCATGCAGTTTTCTGTAGTTGATAAAAGATTTTTTAAAAATGGTCAATTTTTTTTTTTGGCAGTCTTTGCTCTGCCCAAAGGCCCTGAGGATGCAATAGTCCTGAAATTTACAACTTATGCCCCCCTTGTCCTAAAAATACTTCATATAAAATTTGAAAGAATTGGAAGAGTAGTTTTAAGAAGTTTAAAATATTCAAATGTTAACACACACACATCTAATCATTGTGACCATTTTGGCCTTACCATGGTACCAAAACCCCTATCCCTGGGATCATGATATTTACAATTTTGGTAAACAGCTACCTGCTATTTCTATCTATGTATTTTGGTTGAATTTAATATCAATAGCATTAAAGAATTTAAATGCTTTAAACTAAATACGTCTATAATTTTATGCCAAATTTGGATTTGCACTGGAGTGAGAATCTCTATGCTGGAGATCACAAAATTTACAATTTTGCCATAGGCCTTCCTACTCTACATGACTATGAATGCAGTTTTTTTCTTACAGGTGAGCTGTTGTTGAGAAGATTTTAAATTTCTGGTGAATTTCTGGAGTTTTTCATCTACTCCTAAGGCCCCTGACATGATGAGTTTTTCAAACTGACAATTTATGTTTTCCTTGTCCCAAACTTTAAAATGCTTCATATTAAATTTGAACAGAATTGGAAGGGTATTTATGAAGAAGAAATTAAAAATATTCAATCAATACGACCATTTTGGCCCCACCCTCAGGTACACGTACCAAAATCCATACAACTTGGATCATGACCTTCACAGATTTGGTAGATTCTTTCCTTAGGGGCTACATGACTACATTATGGATGTATATTTTCTTACAGATGTGCAAGATTTTAAAATATTGATCAATATTTTGGAATTTTTCTCCACCAAAACCCCTTGAACTTGGATCATTACATTTCCAACATTGGTACCTGCTCCTTCTAAATCTATTTCATATTTATCAAGAAGTCAAAAATGTTCAATTGTTACGCATGACACATATCACATGATGGCGGACACAGACCAATAGAAAATGGTCACCTGAGTGACTTGGGTGACCTCAATTTGTTCAAAATATAATTGTGGTACTGGTGTAACTGACTTATACATTATTACTATTATTCTGGTTATTTGAATTGTCCAGTTGTCAAGAGATTTACACATTTCCACTACACTAGTAAAGCTACCCTTTACCCAGGATCATGAATTTCACAAATCTGGCAGTGGCTTCATTCTTTCCTTATCGTTACTGTATATACTCAAGTTGGTAATTTGATGTCCAGGAGACAGGGTGATTTAAAAAAAAAATATGCATATCATCATATGAACCATAGACCTCATCCTAGCACCAGAACCCATATGACTCACCTGTCATGAATTTCACAAATCTGGTATATCCTTGCTCATCATGACTATTTTACACAATCTGTCTGCTTGATGTCTCTGAGTAAAGAAGTTCTTAAATGATTGCTTAATTTTTATAGTTTTGATCGCATGCCCCAGGGTTTCAGTGACCATAATTTTTTTTTACATTTTTGTTCCCCATAATCCATACAAATTTTATAATATATGTCCATGTAAGAGAAAATGTTGATCATGCTCATACATTAGCATACAACTCATAACACCCAGACAAACACCCACTGCAAATACATCACCTTAAAAAATTTCATTGAGTTTGTTCATACAGAGAGAAAAAATTAACACCCACATTTATATACAACAAGTGATAATAACAGGATTCTGTTCTGAAAGTATCCCAAATGAACACCAATTGAATTCCAAAATAGAAAAATTGCTAAACTAGTAAGTACACTTTCTACAGAATAAACCAACTGCATATTGTTTTTACTTTTGAACTCCTCTTGCAAAACCCTGAAGTTAATTTCCCTATAACACCCCTTGATATAAAGAAAACTTTTTTAGCACAAGCATAATATATGTAACAAAAAAGAAACAAGCTTTAAGTGCACAATCAGTTAATGGAGACACTATTTTACACATATGTACATATCAAAAAGGCAGTATCAGAAACCCAAGAAAAAAAATGGGTATGTGTTCCCTATAAAATCAATTTTGATTTTATCCCCTAGGACAGGTAACATCCTACAGAATCCTTTTAAAAGCATTTTTAGAACCACTGAAAAAAATTGGGTAGCGACCCTAAACATTAAAGTTTCATTCAGGAATTTGGTGCATTTTTAGTGGCCATCAATTTGAAAATTTCCTGTTCCCCATTTTATTTGCCATCCTCAACCACCCCTACATACTAAGGTTTGTTGAGATCAGACAACATTGAAAAATTGATGTGTGTTTAACAATCATTTCAAAAGTTTCTGAAAAAGTTGAAAATTTGACAAACTTTTGGTGGCCATTTTGAAAATGGTGGACATTTTTAAAAAATTTAAGTTTATGGTTTTAATCTGCCATCTTCAACTACCCCACATTCCTAATTCTGTTGACAACAGACAACATAAAAAAATTGAGGCATTAAAAATTGTTTAACAATTTAGCCATAGACTTTTATAGTAAACATTCTAAACCTCACCATCTTTTGATAGCTGTACCCAAAAATATACTTTCCCTCCCACATATTGCAAAACTTGAATATCTAAGAATGTAGGCCTACCATACCACAAAATGATGTGATCTTGCACTTAACTATTTTCAAGATCAGCTCCAAACTATCTTAGCTGTGAGAAGGATGAGGGAGAAAAATATGAACTGTACAAAATAAAAAAAAATAAGTTTCCAAATTTCATTTGGGTGATTAATTGTAATGAACAGAATTTCTAGACAAAATCCCACTAATAATCATGCTTTCATCCAAAACCATCTACTATATATATATATATATATATATATATATATATATATATACATATATATATATATATATATATATATATATACACACACACACACAGGACCTACCCAAGCCCCATGGGATCACAACATAATTGAAAATGATTTCACATAACACAGAGATGCCTCAACACCAATAAGATTAACACGATCTTGCTGTTCTGAATAAGATGAAGATAACAGTGTTATAGATTATGGTATGATATGAAAGACCTCGCCATAAAAAATATCTATACATAAAGTATGAAAGTTCAGCATATTGAATAGGTAAGATTTTTATCATAAGTAGGTTAAACTTCAAGGTCAAGGTCAAATACCAAAGTATAACAAAGTCTTGACATCAAGAATCTATATACATAATATGAATGTTCTGCCTTAAATAGTTCAGGAGATATTGTATAAGTCAATTTTTTTTTTTAAAACATAGGTGAAGGTCATTAGATAAAACAAAATGTATCACAAGGTTTTGTCATAAAGAATCTATACACAAAACATGAAAGTTCTTCCTTGAAGATATTTAACAGGTTTTGTTTTCTTAAACGTAGGTCACAATTTTAAAGGTTATGGTATTAAATATTTTACCATAAGAAATATATATATACAAAATATGAAAGATCTACCTTAAATAGTCCAAGAGATATTGATTAGGTCAGACTGTTTAAAAAATTTAAAAAGTGGGTCCAATTTCAATGTCAAGGCCATAGGGTCAAACTTTACAGAATAATGAGGTCTTGCCATAAAGAATTTATATAAAAATATGAAAGTGCTACCTAGTTCAGGAGATAACCATTAGGTCAGAGTTCTTTTTTAAAAGTAGGTCAAAAGTTCAAACACCACTGTGTCACAGGGTCTTGTCATAAAGAATCTATATACAAATTATGACAATCCTACCTAAAATAGTTCCAGATACATTTCATATATTATGTTTTTTGAAAGTATGTTAAAGTCCGAGATTAAGGTCAAAGGTCATGATATAAATTGAAAAGTTTTTCATAAAAAATATATATACAAAATATGAAATGTCTACCTTAAATTGCTACTTGATATTGAATAAGTCACATTTTTATTAAAAGTAGGTCAAACTTTCAGTTCAAGGTCACACCCAATTGCATCATATAAAAGGTCTTGCCATCAAGAACGTATATACAAAATATCAAAGCCCCTAGCTTAAATAGTTCAAGAGGTATTTTTAAAGATTTGTCATATATTTTATAAAAAAAAAACTCCCTTCATGATACCCTATTATGGCTCCACCCTACCCCCTGGGACCATGATTTGGACAAACTTGAATCTACTCTGTATCAGGAAGCTTTCATGGTCCAGTGATACTTGACAAGATTTTTAAATTTATTTCCTATATATCAGCATCTAAAACATTGACCCTCTGTTGTAGCACCGTGCTTTCCCTGGGGACCACAATTTAAACAGACTGGAATCTACTATATATCAGGAATTTCCACTTTTGTAGTCCAGTGGTTATTGAGAGGAAGGTTTTAAAGATTTGTCCTATATAAAGCATGTAAAAATTTGGTCCCCTATTGTTGCCCCCACCTTAACCCCAGCGGCCATGATTTTTGAACTGTGTCTGGAAGCTTTCAAGTATATTTCAACTTTTCTGCTCCAGTGGTTCTTGAGAAGATTTTAAATGACCCACCCTATTTTTTGCCTTTTCACAATAATTCAAACAAGTTTGAATCCCCATCATCAAAGGATGATTTCTACCCAGTTTGATTGAAACTTGCCTAGTAGTTCTGGAGAAGAAAATGAAAATGTGAAAATGTTACAGACAGATGGTCAGAACAAAGCTCATCTGGGTTTTCAGCTCAGGTGAGCTAATAACATCTGGGAAAAAAACAATACTGTGAATGAGTTATACTTTGCAAATAATGTCAGGTCTAGCATGTGGCAGTGATGTTATAATCAGCATAAAGGTTATGTGACCTCCAAAACTTGAATTTTCAAAAATACACAAAATCTATCAAGTCTATGTTACCTACCAATAATATAATAGGTTATTGTTATCATTTTTAACTGGATTTATCATTACAGAGTTGGAGTTTTATAAAGTATTGACCAATAAAATGGTTTTATATAAGTAACATTTCAATCAGTATTTAAGCAATTCAGGTTCAAGAAAATACATTGCATTATTCAATACTGGTATATATTATTACAAAGAAATTGGAAGCATTTTAAAATAAACTGAACTAATTATGCATTTTCAGTAATCCAATATTTAAAATAATAAAGATAAACAAGAGGCCCACGGGCCTTATCAGTCACCTGAGTATGAATTAAAAGTATCACTAGGGCTATGAAATCTACAATTTTTTTCTATTATGCCCATCTAAGTTATATTCTTATATTTATCAGCAGTAAAAAGCAAGATGTGTTTTTCAAACACAAAAGCCCCAAAAGTGTCTGTACTGATGAACTTTACATAATGTATGTTACATTAACACTATATCACTTTTTTGGACCCACCCTTAAATTAGAACCCTGGGTTGCAAAATTTACAATTTTTCTACATTCCTTTCTGCTTTTTTTGGCCCCACCTTGGAACCAAAACCCCTAACCCTGGGATAATGAAATTTACAATTTTGGTTAAGGGCTAGCTACATGCTCATTCTAAATATCAGTAGCAATAAAGAAAATTTATATATTTAACATATAAACACTACATATTCCAAGTTTGGTCCTGACTTTGAAGTCAGAAACTCTACCTAGGGGATATTGAAATTTCCTATTTTGGTAGCTGAGGATTTCCTGCTCTAAATGATATGCATTTGGTATTTCTATAGATATGTGGTTGCAAAGAAAAAGATTTTTGAAAATTTGTCAACTTTTGCCTACCCTTAGGGTTTATACAATGTACATTCTCCTTGTCCCAAAGATGCTTCATACCAAATTTGAAATGAATTGGAAGGCAATTCAGCTATCAAGAAGAAGTTAAAATAATCAACTGTTAATTCAGTATCAATAGCAATAAAGAAGATGTTATATAAATGTTTTACAATCATATAAACAATATATGCCAAATTTGGCCACACCTTCGAGTCAGAACGTTTACCTCAGGGATTTACAATAATATTGGTAGAGGCCTTGCTTTTCTATATGACTATGCATTTAGTTTTTCTTACAGATGAGCAGTTATATAGAGAAGAAAATTTCTGACAACTTAGGTTCCCCTTGTCCCAAAAATGTTTCAGTTCCAAATTATACTAGCTGAAGAAAATATATGCGGATCTACCAAATGATTAAACGTGTACTTCAGTCTTTAATTTTTATATGAATATTACAATGCAAGTACTTATTGCACTACATGAAAACAAATACCACAAGAGGCCCATAAGCCACATCACTCACCTTAGTCACAATGGCTTGCATTGTTCAGCTGTTGTGATTTAAAAAATAAAATTAACCTTTATTCCCATGAAATTTTTGGACTCCATATTGTGGGCTCAACCTTATCCCTAAAAGGGTTATGACATAACTGAACATCAATTCACACAACATGGGATGCCTTACACTAATACGACTAATATGACCTTGCTGTTCTGGAGAAGGTCAAGGTTGCAATAAGAATCCTATATATAAAATATAAAAGCACAACCTTAAATAATTCATGGGATATTGAATGGGTTAAGTTTCTGTAAAGTTGGTCAAACTCCAAGGTCAAAGTCACAAGGTCAAAGAATTTGGTACCAAAGAAAGGTAAAGAAAGAACCCCTATCATTTCACTATTCATAAATATTAATAAAGTTAGTTTTGTAAAAGACAGGCAAGGACAATACAATATGCCTCTGTATAGTTATGGGGGCATAAAAAAAAACTTGAATCCACACAACTTAGGAACAATTACATTTCAATATCAATTTAGTGTGGCCCTGAACTTCTCTTGAAAGATTTTTTAAAACTAATTTCCTTTATATTAAATCTCATAAAAAAACTCCTATTGTCATTCCATCCTACCCCGGGGCTCCTGAATTGAACAAACTTTAACTACCTAATGATACTTGCATATTGCTATTACTAATCATGGACCTGCTGTTGTTAAGATGAAGATTTTTGAAGATATTTCTCTATAAATATCCCATGTAAATCTGAGATCCCATATAATGTGGCCCAATCCTACTTCTGGGAGCCACAATTTGAACAAAATTTGAATCTGCACTACCAAGGGATGCTTACATATTAACATGATTAATCATGGTCCTGTTGTTCTTGAAAAGAAGATTCTAAAATATTTTCCATACTTGTCTGCTTGTAAAAGTTTTATCTCCTATTGTGGACCATGATTTGAACAAACTTTGAATCTGCTCAATGTCAGGAATCTTGATTCATGTAAATTTCAGTTTTCTGTCTGGCCCAGTGGTCCTCAAGAAGATTTTTAAAGACTTTCCCTATATATTGGTATGTAAAACTTTCATTCCCTATCGTGGCCTTATCATATCCCCAGGGACCCTAATTTGAACCAACTTGAATCTACTGCAGGAAGCTTTCACATAAATTTCAACTTTCCTGCCCAGTGGTTCTCAAGAAGATTTCTGAATGACCCCACCCTATGTTTGCCTTTTCTTGATTACTCCACTTTGAAGAGGGCTGGGCCCTTCATTTGTACAACCCTGAATCCTCTTCACTTAAGGATGATCTGTACCAAGTTTTATTGAAATTGATCCAGTGGTTCTGGAGAAGAAGATGAAAAGTTTCTGACAGATGGATGAATAGATGACAGAAAAGCTCACTACAGTCTTGCGCCTTCACCTTAGGTGAGCTGAAAAGAGTTCCACCAAGCAGAGTCTGGTACATTTGTATCCCAACAGTAGCAGAGCACACGTATACAACCAAAGCAAGTGTACATGTACACCGATCTTTGCTCTGTGTGTGGCTTAAAAAGTCATTCCATTTTTTGTTATTAGGGTGTTGTTTTGTTTCTTTAAATTCCATCAAATATCATGAGATTTCATCATCTCTATGCAACAAACCTAATCAAAATTTTCTTTTAAGTGTTTGAACAATTTTATGTCTGCATAACAATGCATCAAGTAGGATGTCCCAGGGCTTTGTAAGCAACTTTATCTATTAATATGCATACCGTGATACTTTAAAGAGCTCCATGAAATTACATAATAGATTGATAATTAGACATTCATGTCATTTACCAAGCTGTGGAAATCATAATATATCAAATTATACTTCTTCATCAGTCACCTATCATGTTTTAGAGTTTTAATAAAAGAAGAATAAATAAACAATATCAATCAGAAACACACATTTTGTTGTCATATATAATTAGCAAGGCCAAACATTTATATATAGGACTTCTACTATCCCCTGATGACATCTATTTCTAACTTCATACACATCAACAGGGTACTGAAAAATTACACACATCATTACTATAGGGTTTACTACATGTATTTAATAAATAAAAGCTACTAACATAAGTAATGAAAAATTGACAAAATTTTAAGAAATATTTGTAGAAACTAATTAAATACAACTGCATTTTTGGGACTTAGGCCATTGCCAGAATTGTTCATATTTGTTGGCAATGCATGTCAAAACTAAATTTAGTATTCTCTGATATTTCTGATTAAAATAATGAAACTTCATCATTTTGTGATTGAATATTACAAGAACCAAGCCTTTGTAAAACTCCAAATTTAATAAGTGTTTAAGTATTGGAAAGATAAATCTTATATATAAAGTTACATTTGCTAGAAGAAATAATGTATGAAAAAATAGTCACTTTAAGCCAAAATACTGAAAATCATAACAAAAAGCCATCTTCTATAATATCATCATTCCTATTCTACATTAGATAAAATTGTTACAAACAACTGAGATGTGTTTGGATTCTGTCACAAAAATAACTAATTCTGAAATAAAACACTAATTGTTGAATTTGGTGGGTAAATCCCTAATCATACATCGTCCCTTCTGAAAGAATTACATGTATTTTTATCATGGGGGAATATATTTTAAAATTGCACATAAAATGAAACATAACACAGGCTACTAACAAGAAACATTGACAATCAGATATAACAAAGAATAAAAGGACTAGGTGTATTCACTGTTGAATGTCGAGTTCAAATCTACAGAGGGTGTTTGCTGTAGGCTGTTAGCTTGTACCATCCCCACATCTATACTCTGAGAGCCTGTTACTCTATCTACATCCTTATCATGACTAGTGGTTTGCTTTTCTTTAGGATGTTCTAATCTGTTAAAATGATGTACATAATTTAGAAATGCATATGAAATAATGCACTACCACTTTTTAAAATTCTTTCAAAATGAACTCAACCCATTTAAATACATGTACACATGTTGGACCATGGTAAGCACTACTTTGTTTATCATTCAGTTAATTTGGCCACTATCAGTATATACAGCTTCTCACCTTGATGGACTATGTGTGACTGATGCTGAAGGTGACATGGTACCATTTACATTTGGCGGCAAAGCTGACCTCTGACCCACATGTCTACGTATCTCTGCTTCACTGCTACTACTCAGCACGTCATCATCATATATCCTGTATCTGGAATGTAAACACGACAATTACACATACACACTTAAAACTGCTACAGTGACTTACTGTATTATGCGACTAACTGTGTGTGACGGTACAGATCCCCCCTCCCCCCCTCAAGCATTACCTGTATTATATAACCTCCTGTCAATGGCTACAATTTTCACAATTATTTCATGCAATTTCATGTAGTTTTACCTTCATTTAACAATCATATATTTTTGATTAACGCATATCCAACTTTCAATTTCAATAGAGCATGCTAACTTGAGAGGTGTCATTCATCATACTTTTGGTACTAGTTGGACTATTAATTACCTTGTTTACTAATAACAAGCAGTATATGCTGGCTGAATCTATGAGTATACCCAAGCTATTAATCAGTTAATGCATAACCAATATGTAAGGACAAAATCAATGATCAGTAAACCAATAGCACAATTTCAAAGATGTGAATTTCCATTGACTTCAGCCTGACACATACCATTATGTTCAACAGTGCAGAAAATTAGTTGGACTACAACAGAAAGGAGCTTTGTGCTTGGAAAAATAGTTTAAGATTACTGGAGCAGCCATGAATTCCATTTTCAAGATATCCAAGATTTTTAAGCATATTTGAATATAATAAACACAGACAGGACACATCTGGGTATATGACACATCTGTTAAAGATAACCAAAGTTACTTGTATTGGTTCAAAACCCTTGAAACTTTAAGGATTTGTTGTACACAATGGATATTGTGATTTATTTAATATTAATGTCTTTGAAATTGAATGACACATTTCTAGCATAATTGCAGTTATACCCTTTGTGGCTTTGTGTTAACTCCAGAGAGACATTAATTACCAAAAGATTTCAGTTACAAATATAGATAAACCACTGGCAATGAACTTCTTTGACGTTTTAGAATTACAGTTTGTATACACATTTTATAGATGAGATTCGAAGGTAAGGTTTGTGATATTGTCATGTTGTATATCAGCATGTTCAGTAGCAATTTATCTATAACATTTATTTTACTTAAAAAAAAATGCTCGAATTATTTTTTTTTTTTTACTAGACAGTCTTAATTTTGTGACGTTTTACATTTTCTGGGGTTTTGTACAAAAGGGAAAACTAGTGGCATAAAAACTACACATTTAAGGCAAACTTGTGGTATAAAAAGGTGTTAAAAAAAGTATTATCGATAAGATATTGCACTACTTTGTAAAGAAATTTTAAAACCTTCACTTTTAACAAAATATTTGGATCATAAACATTTACAAAAGCAAATAAAACGACTATCTACCAGGCTTTGTTTCCATGGTAACAGATTAAAAGGAATATCATTTATGCAATTTGTCACTTCATTTCATAAATGTACAGATTTTAGAGGGTGCACTGTGCATTTTCATGAACAAAATGCTATTCCAATCCAAAAAATGATAAAATTAGTTATATTTACTTGTCAAATACTGTAGTATCACATTTTTTCCTAATTTTTTAAACAATTTTACTATCAATGGATATGGATCAGGCTGACGATCAATGAAGGTGAAATTTGAACTTATCAAGTAATACCAAATAATATGACCTTAGACACAAAAACAAATATGATGAATAAATACCAATGGATGTCTATCTTAGAATGAAAAAATATTAAAATCAATCATTGACAATTTTTTTTTTATATTAATATCAGAGGAACGTGATGCAACATCTAGTAGATCTTCAATTTCCCAGCATGCATGGTCCTGTTTTGTCATATGTTCTGTGTTTCATTATAAAGCCAGAATCTTTCTTAAATACCACTCTCCTTATTTCATAACTTGATGTTTTTTTAAAATAATTTGTCAGACAACTGTTATTTTTGCAGCAATGTTAATC
This sequence comes from Ostrea denselamellosa, assembly GCA_024699665.1. NCBI lineage: Eukaryota > Metazoa > Mollusca > Bivalvia > Ostreida > Ostreidae > Ostrea > Ostrea denselamellosa. The sequence continues at coordinate 949,076 of JAMZEH010000066.1, read as the reverse complement.
AAAGCCTGGTCTGTGGTGGATCTAGAGGGGGACCAAATTAATGTACAGTTAGTAAAAATGTCACTTAACAAATCTGTTTTTATGTCAACAAAATCCATACCTTTCCTTTGTTGGACAAAATAATTTTAAATATTTACTAGAGAAGACCCCTGTTTTATTTTTATGTGAGTTGCATGACCCGATATTTCTAAATTTCAAAGTTCATGTAATAAATCGGTTCAACACAATTAGAAGATGCCATAACATTGAAATATAAAGTAATTAGGGAGGTAAAACATAATCAGGTTTATTTCAAAAATGCTTGGGAATGTCATAAAAATTCCTAGCTTCATTAACATTTGACAGGAAATGTCAGACTTTGTCAAATTTGAAGATACTCTGCACAACGATTGATTAAAACAGAACCAAAATAAATCCTACTTCCCCAAGCATGATTTGCAGAGATTTCATGTTTCTTCTCATAGTTTCACACAAAATATCAGCAAACGATCATTTTTATCTGCTCCAAAATGTTTACAAATAACTGACTTTCTCCATGACTTTCAATTTATGCTGATGCCCACTGGGGCAATTTCAAGGTTACAACATAAAGTCAAAATTACCTTAGTACATACTATATATAAAAAAAAAATAGACTTATATATTAATATTAAAGAAAATTGATAAATGATCATTTGAGAAACATTTGTCAAGCAGATTTACACATACACCGCTTAACAAATGACGGTTGTAGTAGATAACAAGAAAATATTGTGACACCTCCCCCCCCCCCCCCCCATCGATACAGTTATATAGACCTGCATCATGACACATTTTTTCATTGTGAACTTCATAATTTGTGAAGTGCACTGAGGTACATGTACATTAAAAGTTATCTTTCTGTTGTTGCAAACCTTACCTTAAACAGAGGAGTAAATTTTGATCTATTATAAATCATAAAACACAACATACTGAATTTTACTAAATTCTTGATCATCATTAATTTATTGTGCAATTTTTAAACCCTGCTTGATATCAAACAAATCCAAATAAATACATTTATTTTATCTACATATATATTATATCTGTATATTATTTGCTAACTAAATGGTAAATCTTCGTTATCAAAAATAGGCAATCGTCATATCTGACCTTTCTTCCTTTTTCAATTGGAAGGTCTCTATAATACAGGTTTAACTGTAATACAGGTTTTAAATGTGACATCTCAAAGGAGACCAATTAAACATGGTATAATCTTTCAGTGTTTCACCTGCATATAACAATCTTACCTGAATCCATTCTCATCCTCCGCTGCCTGACTTTCCTCATCATCACTGTCTTCATCAGGTGCTACAAACATCACCTCTAGCTCTATATCACCCGACTATGTAAATAAAGAGATTTAATGATTAGTCAAACTTTTACTTGGTTTTAACTATATGCTGTAGACCTTAAAGGGGTATGGACACAATTTAAGGTGAAAATTTTCAAATCTTATTTTTTCATTTTTAATGTTTATAATGCTTAACTAAGGTATTTTTAATGGTCAACCAAACTTTGAATGTCAGTTGTTGAGATACAAGTGAGATTCAGCACTGACAATTCTTCTTAAGTAAACAAGGCTCATGCCATGTTTTTTGTTTACATTAGATTGCTTAAACAGAAAATGTCACATTTAAAACAAAATAAGATGTGACATCCACTAGAAATTGTTTCATTAATTTGTATTCAGAATTAATTGTAAATTGAAAACCTCTGCTTTAAACAAAACATTTAGTAGTATATTTAACCTATGTAATCAAAAACCGGACGTAAGCCTTATTTCCATAACAAAGAATTGTAAGCTCTGTATCTCTCTCAACTCGACAACTGACATTTAAATTTTTGCTGACCATTAGAAAATACCTTAATTAAACATTGTAAACATCAAAAGTGGAAAAGCAAAATTTTATTTTCAACTCAAGCCATGCCCCTTTAAGTATACAAGTTAAAATTTTCTTTTTCTCAATGAGCATGATGAGGGAATTGTCATTCATGGCTTAATACTACAAACAATCAACAAAGCTAGGGAAAGTGAGAGTCAGTCATTTCACATAAACATGTATCTAAGGAAATAAACAATTATATAGACATCATTTCAATACATAAATGTGTTGTTTTCTTATTACATGTACATGACCTTTTGAGTTTAAAGCATAATCAACATCATTGTTGACATCATTATCAAATCAGCTAAAAGTAGAGGTCAGCTTAACAGAGTAGCTGACCTTTACAGTGGTAAAAAAAACATGTTGGAATTTGCATAAGATATACATGTTATAAACTGGTTGGTCTCAGCATTATCCAAACAGATCTGATAAACAAGTTTGACGAAAATATTGTTTTATTGAAAAATAAAATATCAATATCAAATAAATATAACAACTTAAGACAAATTATTCCTATATAAAAGTAAAAAAAAAAAAAACTACCAAGGGCAGTGATATATCATGTTTCTGGAGACTGCCAAGGGGTTTGAAATTGCTTTGAGGGCCACAATGTATCAGATTTTGTTCTACCTGTTGGTTTTAAATTCAATTATTTGCACATTTTCACTGTTGAAAGTCCAACTTAGAGAGTTTAAAATAACTGCTCAAATTCCCACAAAATCCACTTATTCTAGATCCCATAACAAAATGACTTGCACGCTTTGCACAGTCTGTAAGTTTCTAAGGGCGTGGTTTGAATAGTTGCATGTTTCTATGGGCATATCTTGATCATGTATGGAATGATTCTCACACAAAAGTTTGCAGAGAATGCTGAATGGTCCGCATGGAATGGTGAACGATTTGCAAGGAACAGTGACCAGTTTGCATTGGAAAATGAACAGTTTGTGTAGAATGATAAACAGTCTGCATGAAATGAAATGGAACACTTTCATTGGAGGTGTAGTAGCACGATTCAGGGTCTGTATGTTACATGCATATTGCCACTATATAACTATTTTGGACCTGCCTTAGAGTCAGAACCCTGGATTTATGAAATTCCCAATTTTGGTACATCCCTTTTCACTTTTCCTAAATAAGCATTTAGTTTTCTTTTAAATACAATATCAGCTAGAGTAAAGAAGTCTTTCATATGAGAAAGACAATAATCACTATGATAACTTTGGCCCACCCTATAACCAAAATCCCTCGCCCTAGGATCATGGAATTTACAATTTTTATAAAAGACTATATGGCCATTTAGTTTTAATTTAGTATGAATATGATTAAAAAAGATGTTCTCTATATATACTATATATCAAGTTTGGATCCTGCAGTCAGAAACTAAATCCTGAAAATCATGAAATTCACAAATTTGGTAGAGGCCTTCCTGCTCTAAACAACTATGCATTTAGTTTCCCTTGCAGATATGTGGTTGCAGAGAACAGAATTTGTGAACATTGGTCAATTTTTGGCAGATTTTGCCCTACCCCTAAAGCCTCTGGGTCCTGAAATTTACTGTTTATATTCCCCTTGTCCCAAAGATGCTTCATACCAAATAAGATAAGAAATGGAAATGTAATTATCAAAAATAATTAAAAATGTGCAATAGTTTATGAATGATGCAAAACAGATGATACACAAATACTGACAAAGACCAATTGCAGTAGGTCACCTGAGTGACTCAGATGACCTAAATATCTGACCTGTTGAGACAATATGTGAACAGCCTCTGCATGCTTGGATTCGCGAAGATCTCTTCCATTCACAGAGAGGATTGCATCACCAACAAACAATGCATCACACTTGTCCGCTGGCTGTCCCTCATGGATTTCTGATATTAGAATTGGAACACCATGTTCTTTTCCACCCTGTAAATATTCACGTCCAGTACAAATATGACCTAACTTCTGCTAATCTTGTTTAGACAGTCTGTTCAGTAGACAATACTGTTCTGAATGAACCTTCAATGTGTGATTTATTGATTCTTCTTTGAACAATTCTACAAATTTTATAATATTAGTTTCTGGATTTTTTATGGTAATGTGACAAATATTTTACATGGATGGAATATTAAATGGTGGAAAGGATAGATTAATTGTGATATGGTGGATAGTCATATACCTGTATAATATTGTGGTGGATAGTCTATATATACACTGTACATGTATGGGAATGTGGTAGATACATGTAGTCAATATGCAATGTTGTAGATAGTCTCTATGTATAGTAATATGGTGGATAGTCTATATGTATAGTAATATGGTGGATAGTCTCTATGTATAGTAATATGGTGGATAGTCTATATGTATAGTAATATGGTGGATAGTCTATATGTAGGGTAATATGGTGGATAGTCTATATATATATATAGTAATGTGGTGGATAGTCTATATATATAGAAATGTGGTGGAGAGTCTTTACATGTATAGTAATGTGGTGAATAGCCTTTATGTGTATAGTTATGTAGTGGATAGTCTTTATGTGTATAGTTATGTAGTGGATAGTCTTTATGTGTATAGATATGTGGTGGATAGTCTTTACGTGTGTAGTAATGTGGTAGATAGATTTTACATGTATGGTAACGTGTGGATAGTCTATACATACTGTCAGTGATGTATTGTTAATTAATCTGTATGTAAGCTATGCAATGGATATATGATATATCCAGGAGTCTGTGTTTGCTCAACTCTTTAATTTTGTCTTCCTTATGGGAGTACTGAGATTGATCACTGTTTGTTATCGTCACTTCTTCAATGCTGGACTGATACATTCTATGACATGGCATACTATGATGCGGTGGATAATTTACATATATTGTGATGAGGTTAACAGACTATATACGTACTGTTATTGACAGGCCTAGACCCTCCTCCTCTCCTTTTTTGATAACAACTTTTCTGGTCTCCCCTAAACCATGCTGTTTTCGTAGAGACTGAAAATCCTAGGAAAGGTAAAAATATCTGTAGCAACTTGACATGAAATTCTAACATTATATAATTATGCACATATATTCACATTCATGCACAGACCCTGAAGCGCACTACTACACCAAATAAACTGTTCCGTTCTCAACTACAATCACTCCACTCCCACACCAAACCATTCTACATTCCATTTCATGGCCAAAGCATTCCATTCTCGACTAAAACCGTTCTTTCTCAATAAAGAATTTGTTCCCTCAAACCATTCATTCCCATAGAGTCATCAGAACCAACCTATCATTATCAAGTTGATTGTAGATCACATGGTACTTGGTTGGGGACAAAGGAGACATAAAAAATTTGTTGATGAAAAAGAATACGAAATTTGCATAATAGGGATCATTTTTATTCCAGATTGGTTACTAAAGGTGTTTTGTTTTGAAAAAAAAAATCAAATCATAGGTTTAGTGTAAGTGTATTTAATATTGATAAATAAAAATTTACATACATGTTTTCATGAAATTGTTGGAAAATTAAAATGAACTATTTACTTATTATAATCTTCAACTGTTGTCGTCTTCAAGTGCGAGTGTGAAAGAGAAACTATGACTTATTAGAGCAACAGTGTATGAATCATATACAGAGTCCATGCCTCACAAGAAAATAGCTTACTTCATATCCCTTTCTGCATCTCCAAGTGTCAAAACATGACTTAGTGGAGTATGTATATTGAATTGATACCATTACACACATTTGTACTTTTAACTAATTAACCATGAATACTGAAACAATGCAGGAACCCTGTTACTATATTAAAACACAGAGTACCTTGTTTATATACATTGTTTTGATTAATTTTTGAATAAAAACGTTAATGACAATATTCAATACCAAATGTTGAGTGAGGGTGTTCATTTTGAATACACATATCAAAATAAATACACGATCACTGTCTACATCATACCTTGATGCTGTCATTGAATAATGATTTAGATTAAATTTGTTTGGGAAAAAATAAACTAAATCTAATATTTACAGCAAAAATAATAGCAACACAAAAGGAGGGTGGGGTTACTTCTTTTCGATTCCCTATAACCAGCTGATAATCAATGTACACTGACTGCTATAAAAACTCTCACAATCTATACTTGAATTGATATAAATCAATGAAAATATCATATCTCAATTAATTATCAAAGATTTCACCCACTTCCACTAGGCTTACAAGATTATGATTGATTTGTTTTGTTTGTTTGTTGTTTTCCGCCAGACTCAACAATTTTTCAGTTATCTGGTGGTGTCGTTTTTGGAGGAGAGAGCCCAGATATCATGTACCCGGGAAGAGACCACCAACCTTCTGAAAGTAAACTGGCAAACTTTTACACATATATCGGCACGAGCAAGAATCACACTTGCACCAACTAGAGGTGAGAGGCCTTGTGTTTTTGAGCGAAATGCTCTAACCACTCGACCATGGAGGCCCCTTACAATATTATGATTACATGTATCTAACATATTTATTAACAGAAATATATCATTTAAGATCAATAAATACACTTTTACACAGTTGATTGAGCCATTAATTAAATTCCCAGAGATAAAAACACAATAAAATGTATGCAATGACTTCTTTTTGTCTCTGCAGTAATTGTACTGAAAATTATTTTAAATTATGCTGGCATTCCTGAGTAAAACAGTGAAAGTTTTATCACAACGTGAAATAACTCCACTAGAATGAATATATATATATATATATATATATATATATATATATATAACAGCTGTTATGTTTTAATAATGGTAGATACATGTATGTAAGATATTATTTAATGTAAAAGTCACATACACACAACTGTTTGTGGTTTAATTTCTCTTCACCTTATCCACTCTACTTTAAATTTGAAACATTTTCAAATGAATTATTTGGAAAAACTTTAATTCCCCCATTCTTTCACTCTCTTTTTACAAGTAGCACAATGTGTCTATATATAAAAGTACCAAGAGTATGAAATGCAGAATTTGAAATGGAGGCCAAATTGTTTATTCCCATCTTGCCCAAAGCATTCTGTTTCTGGCCCAAACCATTCATTCTCTATCTGCAAGCATTCCTTCCTCCATAAGTACTGTTTTGTTCTTGCCGATAATCATTCCATTCAAACTGTTAAGCATTCATTCCTCAATCAAAACCGTTTGTTCCCAAACCGTTCAGCATTCCTTCACCATTTTACTGGTGAGATTGTAGTACCCTTCAAGGTCTGAATATTGAATACATCACATATACATTATGTCTTGTTTAAAAGTTTCAACTGCATGAAATAGTTTGTTTTTTTTGATATATAAATGGAAACATTCTTGTGAGATTAAATTCATCTAAAGAGCATCTTTTTCCTCTCCTTCAACTCACATGTCCCTCTGGCATTGGTAATTTCTTCTTGCGGTTTGTCCGCCCCCTGCATGCCCGTATGACAGTTTTGTGTCGATGGAGATGAATTTCTGCCTCCAGTTGATTCCAAAGCTTGTCATGTTCTGCTCCTCGCATATCGCGACCCAACAACTGAATCTGCTGTATCCTGTACAAAACAAGAGACCCTTGGACCACAATGGTCACCTGAATCAACTTGGCCCTGCTGTTCAAAGCTTTTATAAAAAGATTTTTTAAAGACATTTTACCCTCTTTATTCCCATGAAAAACTTTAAACCAATATTATGGCCCCACCTAAGCCAAATGGGGTCAAGATTTAACTCAACTTGAATCCATTCAACATAGAAATGTCCTGTATATTTATTTCCCTATATCCATGTGTCATTTTATTCTTGTATCATGTGCAATTTTCTCCTTGAATCATGTAAAATTTTATCCTTGATTCTAGCCTCTCCCTAACACCATGGTCTAGATTTCTTTAAAAAAAAAAAAAAATTTCAATTTTTTCCCCATACAATCTCATGTAAAACTCTAAATCTGAAACAGTGGCCCAAACCTACCCCTAGGCATTGATTTAAGGAAATTTAAATCTGCAAATGCTTGCATACAGAATGACTAATCCTGGCTTTACTGCTCTGAGAATAACATTTTTTGAAAATCTATTTTTATGATGTAAAACTTTGTTTCTATTGACCCCCACCCCTCCTCCAACCCCAGCCCCTGTTAATATTTCAGTAAAGTTGAATCTTAACAACCTTAGAATACTTGCTGACTAATTATCACTAATCATGGCCCTACTACTCCAGTAGAGATTTTATACATATTGTTTTCTCCGGGATTTTACACTAACAATAGTCTGGTAGCCTGAAGTTAGTAAATTTTGTCCCGGACTATCTGAATATCATTCATAAGTAGTCCGGTGGACTGTTAAAACATTAGAACAGTGTATGATAACCTAATTGTTGAAGTTCCTTTCTACTTTCATTCTGTCTTTCTTCTTTCATGTCTTGTTGTATATCATTGTAAATACAATGGACTAATCTGATCTACCTGTCTAATTTGAATGTAACCTCATCTCTACTGCACTGAGAACTATCGTAATAAATGACATCATGATTCAAGCAGATGGCTTGATGTGAGGATCAGTAAACTTTGGGCAGCATATTTTCCTATGCTTGTCTTAAATCTGGCAGGAAATGCTCAATTTTGCATCTAGATTTTGAAAATTTTCAGACCCCTCCCCCTCCCGCACTCTCCCTCATCGCTTTGAGATTTGGCAGTGACTGTCTTCAGCATCCAGACTAGTCACCAATCACCAGATTATAGAATTTACCAGTCCTTTTGATTAGTATAGTGGAAAACATACAGTAAAGCATGGTTTTCCCTATACATTCCCATGTAATAAAAAATATCAATGGAACATCCTATCCTTGCAAGAGTCCTTGATTTCAACAAATCTGAATCTACACTACCTAACAATGCCTGTCTATTAACATGACTAATAAAAGTTTAGCTGTTCATAAGATTTTTGGAGACTTTTTCCTATATATTCCCATGTAAAACTTTAATCTATTGTGGTCCCATCCTGGGAGCCACGAATTGAACAAAGTTGATTCTGCACTACCTAAGGATGCCTGCTTTAATATTATCATATATGACTAATCATGGCCCTGTTCCTCTTGAGAAAAAGATTTTAGAAGTTTTACTTTATACAAGGGCTGTTCAATATATAATGTGCATTGTACCACAGCGCGATAGCACTTTGCACGATTTTGTGGATGATGATACTCTTCAATAGCTCTATTCAATACCTTTCCAATGGTATAACACGAGCCTTCAGCTCCACATAGTTTTAAACTTATAGTCATTTCAATAGAGCCAGTCATTGATCGCTGTTGTAATAACAGTTGGGAAACAGGTTGAGAATATTGAAGAAATTAGAGTTTATACAAATGTTCATACAAAACTTATTTAGTAATGCAGATTTTTACTGAATTGGGGGGGGGGGGGGGGGGGGGAAGTTTAAGGGTCTGATAAGGTATCTTACGAGTTCGTAGGTGGAGAAAGAAAATTCTGACTGGCACAGAGTTCATCAAAGATGCAGCAAAATCTGGTCGGGTTGTGAATGTAACAGGCAAGGCAAATGTCTCAAAAGTCAGGGAAATGATTGAAAGTGATGGCAGGTACATGATATGTGACATTGCCAAAGCTGTTGGCATATCGCTATTGCAGGTGCATTTCATTTTGAAAGTACGAAAGATTTCTGCCAGATGGATACCATATATATTGACAGATGACCAAAAACGGGTATGAGTACAAACCGCTAAGCAATTGCTCAAAATGTTTCCCAAATTCAATCAAAGACAATTTGCAAACATTGTTACTGGTGATGAAACATGGGTTCACTATTTCAAACCATTAAGAAAAATTGGAAACAAAATATGGCTAACTAAATATGGTAGAAGCCCTGTAGTTGCCAAAAGAACCATAAGCACAAAGAAGGTTCTTTATTGCATGTTCTTCTCATGTGATGGTGTTACCAAACGAACTCCGGTGCCAAAGGGCAAAAATGTTACATGTCGGTATTACCAAGATGTTATACTAAAAAAGCTCAGGAAATATTATCATATACGACACTTGTGTCAGGATTTAGGTATGTTTGTCTAATTCATGATAATGCTCTGTCACATACAGCTGAGCTTGTGAAGCAATTTTTGGAGTCGTAGAAGGTTACATCTTGCTACACCCACCATACTTTTCAGATCTAGCCCCATGTGACTTTTTCCTTTTCCCAAAACTTAAGAAGTTCTTATTTGGTCGTCATTACAAGTCCCCAAAAGCCCTTGGCTCAGCCATCAGCCAGTGCCTCAGAAGTCTACCTAAATCAGTGTAACGTGACGCATTTCAGAAATGGGTTTAGAGGTTGAAATTATGTATTTCCAACCGTGGAGAACACTTTGAAGGGATGTAATGTTCATTTCACTATTTGAGTTGAATGCTTTTGAGATATCGTACAATACACATTACATATCTAACAACCCTCGTATACTCCCATATAAATTTTTATTTCATAGTGTGCCCTAACCTACCAACTGTAGTAATGATTTGAATGAACTTTAATCTACACTACTTGAGGATGCTTGCATATGACGTATCAAGGCCCTGTTGTTCTTGAAATGAAGATTTTAAGGTAGTTCTATCCTTATAGGGTTTTGCAAAATCTTTAGTTTATAATTAAACTTTGTGCATAATAGAGAAATATATCATTTGTAAGAATTTTACTCACTGGGTACAATAAAAAATTTGGTAAACTATATGATACCAGAAAAGTTTATATTTCCTATATCAATATAATTAAAATTTGGTTTGAAGGGCAAAAACTCCTATGCTGGTATTTTCTCTATTGTATGTCTGTAATACAATGATTTATATACTTGTTTTTGCAGATATTTTTGTATCAGCAAAAAATAGACAACTGCAGAAAATACTTGTCATATGGTACTTCCATTCAAATTTGTCTGAAATCTTTAAAAAGATGGCAATATATACATCTTCTTTGGTTATTAATTAAATAAAACAATAATATCAGGTAAAAATTAAATACAGTTTTTCTACTTTGAACACATAATATTGCAAAGTCACATGAGAGTGTGGTTACCTTAACAGATATTTTCCCCTACATATCCCATGTAAAACTGATCTGCTACTGTGTCCTCACCCTAACCACAGGGGGTGACAGTTTGAACAATTTTGAATTCTCTAAAGAAGCTTTTAAGTTTTGTCTTTCCTGGCCCAGTGGTTCTTGAAAATGAAAAAAAGATTTTTAAAAGATGAAACTATCATTTAACTATTTGTTGATTATCTCAACTTTTAAAAGAGTGTAACCCTTCATTTGTACAATATTAAATTCTTTTTTACCCGAGGATGATTTATGGCAAGTTTGGTTGAAATTGACTCAGTGGTTCTGGAGAAGGAGTAAAAACTGTGTAAAGTTTAGAGATGGACAGACAAACCTATGCTAGACAACAGATGATCATGAAATCTCACGCTTATAATTTAGTTGAGGTAATGAGTAACCATGACCTTGCTGTTCAGGAAAAAAAAACCTTCTTAAATTATTTCCCCTATATATTCTAACATAAAACTTTGCTTCCCTATTAATATGACTAATCAAGGCTCTGCTGATGTTGAGAAGATTTCAAAGATTTTTTCCTACATATCCCTATTTAAAATATTGATCCCCATTTGTGGTTCCACCCTACCCCAATGGGCTATAATATGAACAATTTTGAATCTGTATTCTATTTAAAAAGAAGTTTTTATATAAATTTTATCTTTTCTGGCCCAGTGGTTCTTGAGAACATTTTTTAAATTGTCCCACCCTATAGTAATTGCTAATTATCTCCCCTGGCCAAAGACAGATAGCGGTGGAAGTCCTTTGTTGCTGCCCTAAATGCCAATGGGCATAATGGGCAGTAAGGAAGTAGAGAAGTTCCCTTCCATGGGATCAGGGATTCTGAAGTGAACAAACTTGGAAGCCATTAACCTTTGTACATGTAACAAGTTTGGATCACATCAGCCCAGTGGTTCTGGAAAAACTAGACAAAAATGTGAAAAGTTTACATACAGACAGATGACAGACAACAAGTGATCAGAAAAGCTCAGGTGAGCTAAATATGAATATTTTCCTAATCCACAAAGGAGTGTCACAATTGCATTAAATTTAATCAGAAATATTATTGGTCTGAAACTACATATACCTACCATTCTCTGTTGTAAAAGCTGGAATGCTTAAGGCAATTAGTCTGAATTAACAATCCATTTCAAAATGACTACATGTATAGGACATTGTTTTTATTCTGCTTTATTGTAGACCTTCCATGGCAAACTGTTAGAACTTTACTGAAAGAACAGAGGAATATAACTGATATTAGATATGATGCACTGACCTTCCTGCCAATTCTTTGTCTAGGTATTTGGCAGCTAGCCTAGCTCCGTACACCTCTCCTTGTAGAGCCAGGATATACTGTCTCAGATCCTCATTTTCATTCCGTAACTCCTTTACCTCGGCTTCCACTCGCTCCTGTGCTGAGGTCCCTTGAGTTTTAACCTTCATTTCCTCTTCCTATAATTAAGATAGATTTAATTAATATTACAACTAATTACTACATCTTTGTCATACAAAAATTGTGAAAAATAATCTGAGCAGAGTGCAATCAGAATGAGAAAATTTCAATTTCTACATGTATTTGGACAGAGGTCTTTTTTTTCACTTGTAAAAACAAACTAGAGAGTACAATGAAGTGGATTTCAGCATAAATATATTGAAAGGCAAACTAGAACTGTCCTACTGGGACTCATACCCCTGCAGGGATCATCAATATAGGGGCATGTGTGGAGTACTATATAGCTGTAGACCAGAAAGATATGATTTTCATTGTTACAAATGTTTCATCTCAATAAAAGTTACAGAACACACTAAATTCCTTTGACCTAAACATCTACTTAAATCACTGATCATGGTGTAACTAAGAGTGTATAAATTTTCAGGGAAATTCATGCACTACTGTCTCTTAAAAAAGTTTGGACAAAATCATATCCACACACAGATTATAGACAGGCCGACAAATGGACTGATTATTCCATTATACCCTCTCCCAAATTTAAGATTACTCTGGACATTGACAACACTCCTCAAAACAGAAAAATATATCCATATGAAAATCATAACATACATATATAAGTACATATTAAGATACTTCATTGATTGGCATAGATCAAAATCACTTATATCATTGTGCATGTATGTCCTCTTAATTTTGATGGATAATGTTTAAATGTCTAAAACTTAACTTTTTTTTTTTCAATGACTTAGTTTGAAAACTATACTGTAATTATTTATCAATCAAGATGCTGAATTGATTGACAAGGTCAAAATTATTGACTAGAAAGTGCATACATGTTCATTTCACTTTGATTCATCTGGATAATGCTTTACGTATATCTAACTCGAGGAAATAAAGTGAAAGTTATACTGTTCTTAATTAAAGTGTATATTGAATGATTCAGCAGAATTTAATAAAACAATATGACTCCACTTTGTAAATGGGAGACATCTGGGAGACATCCGTAATGGTCCCATTACAATTATAACTAGTTTTGGTTGGATTACTGTAAGAACTATATGTGGTGGAACCCACTTCCCTGGGAAAAATTGATGTTTATGAACCTGCTCTCACTCTACAACATCAATATATCATTGTTTTCATCTTCCAGCCAAATGGTTTTTTTTTTTATGTCAGCACCATCCTTTTTGGGGAAACTTATCAGATTTTATGACACTTTACAAAAAACAACAGTTCAAGAGCATTATATATGCATTCAAATGACTACCTAATTTGCATATATGCAAGTCATAACATAAAAGATTGCATGTGCAATTTTTTGAAAATATCTGTGGTGTAAAATTACATTGCACAACATAATGGGGGAAAAATCATAAAAATTACATCACAAGCATAAAGGTAAAGAGGTGTGTGTCAATAATAGGAAACTTACTACTTTTCTCTGGATTGTCGTAGAATCAACCTCCACTCCTTTCTGTGATTGGATCTGAAGCTGAGTGGAATGGAGTTGAAGTAATACATTGTGAAGTTCTCTCTCTGCATGCTCTTTAGCTGTCCTCATTTCCACTAAGTCTGCTCTCATGTCCACTAACTGTGCCTGCCAAACAAAAATAAATGTACAATTGAATTTACGTAAGGAGATATCATGTCACTTGAGTGTTTTACTTCATCAGTTTTTGCTTGCATTGATATTAATTTGGTGTAGTGTATATATAGGGCTCAACATTCAGAAAAATAGCCACTTGTCCATTGGGCAAGTTGCCAACAAATTTCATCAGTCCAAATGCATTTTTACTTCTTCAACTCCGTACAAAGTTATGATAACTTTTAACTGCAGTACATGTATGAACAATTCTATACATATTCTTCTCTAAACCAACAGTTATAAATCTCCATTACAAGTTATTGTAGATACCTTGTAATTCTTCTGTATTTGTTCTTTTTTTATGTTTTACAATGAATTTCTTTTGTTTTCCATTTGTTAAAACATGCAGGAAATAATATTATTATCATCATATTTCCATTCATTTTTTTTTTTTTTTGGTGGGGGGGGGGGGGGGTGTGAGCTTGTGCTGAACATATCCTATACACATTGTTAACATGTATATTTTAGTTGAATTCCTCATGTATTTGAATAAACATAGTAGATCTATGATACATTTTGATGAATATTTAGTTGAAACTGTCTATTCCATAAGCATACATGTAATATGTAGACTGTACACCTAAATTCATGCTAAATCAAAATTTGTCCATTTTTTTTTTTTTTTATATTTTTCAATGGTTTCTACAAATTCCCATTTTTTTTAAACTCTGAATCTTGTGAGGCTAGAATATGTGTTTTAAGCATGGTTAACTCTTCTTGTTTAGTATATAACTAAACATCATACCTCAAGGTGTGAACTGTTCTCTGTGATAATTACTTGTTATTAATTTGATTTGAACATATTTTGTTGTATAAATATACAAAGGAATTTGTTACAAGTTCTAGCACCTTAGAAAAATATTGTAACAAAACTTTTACTTGTTGTTTTTAAAAGGGTGGTTTGTGGTAATTACCCATTTGATTTTAATATGTTTACATTGGCACAAATGAAGTGACATTCATATTGATAGACAGCAAACTAAATTTAACACAATGGAGATGGCAGATTTCCCTTGATTGAAGGACAGTGCAGTTAGTGCATATCATACATTCTGCATGATTTGCAGTACTAACGCTCTTCATGTGGTGGTACAAACGGGAGGGGGAGGGTATGATTTAAAAAACAACAACAAATGCCTAAACAAAAAAGTATGTGAAAGTTGAAGCAAAGATTGCCTGCAACATGGATTGCATTAAACCTAAATTATAATAGTTAATACTGCATTGTATATAAGTTGAATGATAAAATATGACCAATTGCTATTGACTTTTTGTTATTGAGCAGTGTACAGCTTTTTCACCAAATTTCCAGATTCTTCATGGTTCCTGTAGAGTTTTCAGTACTCAGACTTATCACATGTTTGCATGAGAAAGATTGCTTGCATCTAGTGAACTTTAAGTTGTGTAAATGGCAGATATGAGTGTTCAGCCTCACAGTGGTTACAATAGATATTGTGACTTGGGCACATATGCATGTGTTCTAATGCTCCAAATACTCTCAGCATGTGCCAAAATGGAAGACAAAAAAATCATGTTTTGGAGATCCTCCTTTAAATTCAAAATACCATTACAAGAATATTATGTGTCTTTCAAAAGTGAAACCATGCAAGTAAGTTTGTTTTAGCACAGTCATGAGTGTCGTTTGATATTTAACACCATAGTACATATTATAAACTGGCGGATCTTATCAAAAAGCAATTTTGCACTTTGTTCGACACTCTGGTCCTCGCTCATTTAGCTCAGTAGCACATCACCAATTCATTACATTGCATAAAATAATAACATGTACATCATAACATTTGAATCTGAGCAAAATTCTCAAATTGGATTTCGAAACAACCTCTATTTTGGCGTTAGATTGGAACACTGTCTGAGCTTTGTGACAAAGTTGAGCAAACGCAGCACTAAGAGCAGTCATTTTCTGCCTTCCATCATATGTGAGCTCGCACTGGTCTGGGTCGATCTCCCCCAAAAGTAAATCTAAATCAACAAAAGCTTTATCAAACTCTTTTTCTAATATATCCAGCCAACGAAATGACAGGGTGGCTGCCATTTCCACATCAATAATACTCAATGTTAAATATTGTCTTCAGTTGTCCCGTACAGAGGCAATAACTTAAAGCGTTTACGCGAGAATGAATATGTTTATAAAATATAAAGTGAATATCGTATTATTGGCCATACTATTTCCGGAAAATAGTACATTATCGCTTTACCATAACTGGGAAAAGAATATCATTCCATTTACAATAGAAGTGACCTTAGTTTTCTCAATATTTTACTAGTTAACGACTCCCCAAGATGGATGACGCTAACTTAACTGAAAATCATTATCGTTGATTTTGTAATGATAGAGGATTATTTTGCCGTGCTTTATGTTTTCATGGATGTGTTACTAGATGTAAGAATAAAATACCCAGCATCTTTTACTGTACATATAAAAAAACAAAAACAAACAAACAAAAAACAATAACTCCCCAAAAAAACAACAACAACAAACAAAAAACAAACAAAAATAAAACAAAACAAAAAAAAAACAAAAAAAACCAAAAAAAAAAAAACAAAAAAAAAAAACCAAAAAAAAAAAAAAACCAAAAACTAAAAACAAAAACAAAGAAAAGTGAAGTGAAGTGCAAGCACAGTGACAAATACAGAATAGGGGTATGGGGCCGTCTTAAGGCCCCAGTGGGTCCAGAGCAAGGCCCTGGTGAGGGCCCGGGGACGAAGCTGATGGCTTTTGAGGCTTTTTAGGTTACATTTATGGGTTGTTCTAGCTATAAAATCATGCATAATAAAATGAAAAATTAACAATCATCTTTTTTTTTGGGGGGGGGGGGGGTCAAATTAATGCGTACGCCCGGGAGTTTTGGCGTCCATGGCAGCTACGCCACTGAAAATCGATGTATGTACCTGATAAGAAAGCCTAGATATAGGATATTATGTTGCAGTATATTTGTGTCTTTAACTATTGTCAATTTAAATTCTAATCGGTAACCCATTAATCAGATAAAAAAAAATATTTCGGTATTCGTATATGATTCAAATTTTCTACATATGAAGATCCCCCATCTCTAATTTGGTAACGATATAATCAAACTGATCATGACCATTTCATGTTAAAAAGGCAGTTACATAGTTCTAAAGACGAAAGTACTAAAAAATATATTATTGTTCGTTCTAAAGTAAAACGTCAGTCTAAATGAACACGCTATATATTCCCCTGTGGGGATCCGGGTTATCAGAATAGATCCTCAGTACCCCTTGCTTGTCGAAAGAGCCGATAAATGGGGCAGTCCTTCGTATGAGACCGCAAAAACCGAGGCCCCGTGTCACAGCAGGTGTGGCACGATAAAGATTCCTCCCTTCTCAAAGGCCATAAGTGCCTAAATTTTGCAGCCCGTCACCGGCAATGGTGACGTCTCCATATGAGTGAAAAATTCTGGAGCGGGACGTTAAACAATATAATCAATCAATCAATCACATTACATATTTAATTTTTTCTGCGTGATACATGTACTACCAATCATCGCATTAAATCCTCGGAATCGGACACCCAACCACCCCCTAGAGATTATACTGATATATGAAGAACCTAAATACTTATACTATCGATATAATTATACATCTTTATAAAGATAGACAAACATTAGATATCCCATGAGATATGTTCTTATCATAATAGACAAATATAATATTAATCCACAAAGTATGCTGCAACATTCACTGGAAATATCCCTCCACTGAAAAAAATCTAGATATTAGGCATGTATCATTGTTTTTCAAAGTGTGTGTGTGTGTGTGTGTGTGTGTGGTTGGGGTTAAGATGATTTCACGCAATTGTTTAAAATTCTTAACAAGCAAATAAATGAAATAAATATTATCTTTAAAAAAAAAAACCAACATGTTCCTTTGGTCTATCTTCGAAATCCTAATTGAGTATATGACCACCACCACCCCACCCCACCCCCTCCCCTGGTAGAATACTCACTACAACAAATCAAGAACATAGGAGAAGGCTCACCATTATTATAATGGAGGTGTTGGTCGGGTCACAATATAGCCAATCTTACAGGGGAAATCTTACTATAACATCAGCAACTTCTGGATACAAATTTCTTACCGAGATCAACTGCCTTAGTCAATCCCGCTGTTAAGTCAACATCAAATGTGAAACATAACAAATACAAAATGTGAGTACTTACCAGAACTCAAGTTCCCTTTTTCTGGAACTCCACTATATTGTAGAAGAACAGATTCGGCTATATTTGCTGTAGGCAAAGTAAGTTATAAGGGCGGATTTACGTAAGTCATTGTTTGGCTTGCTTTTCAATCTCTGTTGTTACTTGTATCTTGTAATTATATATTGTCATAAATGTATGGAATAAATATTTTTTAAACTAGTTGAGTACTTTCGAGAAGAAAACAAGTACATATAATCGGAGAAGGGGTGTCCTCCTCTCGTTTTCTTTCTTTCTTTCTTTACACTGTATATTGTGTGACTCCCCTCCCATAAACTTTTTATTGATAGGAGTGAACAGTAAAGAAAGATAGGAGTTATAAATTGAACATGTATTGAAGGACAATCCTTCGGCTGCTTTTCCCTAGTCATCTTCTTCAACCCCCCCCCCCCCCCCCCCCCCCCCCCCCCCCCCCCCCCCCCCCACCCACACACACACACACTTTGTAAAACGATTGCAAGAGCTTGGAAGTCGTTGTTTTCCCATAGATTTTTGAATAATGTGAAACACGGACCTCTGGACATACCAGAAGTGGAATTAGGTACCCAGAAGGAGTAAGCATTCCCTGTCGGCCGGTCATGTCAGACAACATATACATAATGACAGATTGTATTTGTAAAGAACAAGGACGTTATTGGTTATATACCGCCAATTTTTTTTTTCTTTCAATTATTCAAATTCATATTATCCCTACTTACTAACTTCATGTGTTGATGTAATGATCTGATAAATATAATGTCCTGATTGACCTGATAGGAAGTAATTCTATCTGCACTAAAGTTTATTTTAAAAACCTGATATTTTAAGGTTTATTCTGATTAAATATACGTTTTTCTTTCATAAAATAATAATTGAATAAAACAACATTTGAATAACATAAAACATACACCAATACATAAACAGAAATATTTTGGGTGGCATAAAACGTCGTAAAATATATCATTTTTGTAGAAATGTCTCATCAGGACATTACACTGAATACCAGGACATTACACCCCACGGGTTTGTAAATGTGGATTATTATGCACTAAAATGCTTATATGTAGTTTTAATTATTATTCTATCAAATAAAAACGCATAATCATTATTTTCTTTTTTTATTTATTTTTAGAAATCAGACGACTAAAATTCGTACATTTTCGCCAATAACATTACTGGGTACTGATATATTTTGTCTCACTATGTATCAGTATCTACAGCTAGAAGTAAGATTGATGTCTATTACTTTAATTTTTCGCTAAATTGATATACTTTATCAATAATATTGACGTGTGTGTGTATGTGTGTGTGTGTGTTAAAATAAGTTTTCGTACATCATTTGAAATTAATTCCAAATTCCAAATTGATTCCAAAGTATTATTAAGAATACGATAACAGTAGATTAATATGTATTCAAGTGAGACGTGGTTTCTGTAAAACATCGAGCACCTGCTATTGATTCGAAGGTTCGACCATTGTTGTGGCTATTTTTTTTATTATTATCTCGCATAATGTGTAATACAAGCATATTTACCCAAAGGCAACTGGACAGGGTGTACATATGCATATAGATGTGTAAGGACACAAAGAATCAGGGGAGGTGGCTGGCCATCCATTTTATTTTTTCTCTGACGTCGACCAGTTACTTGCTTTAAGGAAAAAAACTTGATCAGCCTGATGTCACCAATCTTGTGAAGAATACATGTTTAGTGAAGGTTGCTGATAAAAGTTTATATTAGCATTGATGTGCCACCCCCCTCCACGACTAAGAAAATTGAACTGTAATATGAAATACTCTTTCCCTCCATAATACCAGTTATAATAATAATAATTATTATTATTACCTGTTATTTCGACACAAAAAAATTTTTTTTTTACCGAATTTCACATGAAAAAAAAAAATTGTCAGAAAAACAATACCACTTTGAGCAGGTATAATATTCATTTAAAAAAAGACATTTTTTCTATCGTTACCATTTCCCCCAAGTTTATTATTATATTTATTTATTTATGGATTAATGGCACCGAATATCGAAGCGTGCAGACCACATCTACCATTTCAGAACCATTCAAGCCACGCCTACCATTTCGTGCAAACCATTAAATAAATGGGAAGCGTTCCGTGCAAACCATTCAGCGTTCCGTGCAAGAATCGTTTTGTTCTGTTCCGTGCAAGTGGTGTAGTAGTACATGACACATGTAAGTAAGTAAGTGATTTTTATTTAAAGTCGGAGCTATTTACAGCGAACAAGTAACATGCTCTAAAAAGCTCTTTAACCGAATACATGTATATAGCATAAACATAAAATAGCAATAGCAAGTATATCTCATACGTGTACCATCAAATGCATGTTAGCAAACCTTTTATGTATGCCTTGGTGCATCGTTTTATCCGACTCCATCAAATTTATTAAGTGTTTATATGCATCTCTTAAAAACGCTAAAAATCATTTAGACAGCAAACAGCGCCGCCGAATATATGATGGTGTTCCACTCAACATTATGGCAAATGCACACATTGTTTTCCTCACTCATGGATTTCATGTATTTTATAACATGCCAGTTTTTAATAATCTATGGGGGAAAATATGATCTCTGAAAAATCTACAGGTTTTACGCAAGCCTTCTTTGACTCAAGATCCAATGTCAGACACTATACCGATCTTTCCCCGACTTTCATGACAAACATTTGACTGAGTGATTGATTATTTGTTTGTTTTACGTCCCTTTGAGAAATTTTCACTCATATTAACACAGGATGAAATCTTCCCTTTCAGTGAACTGAAAGGTGACTGAATGGTAACTGAATCGTCATTGATAAAATACTCTTCAGTCATTTTTCAGTTATTCCGTTATCATTCAGCTCACTGAAAGGCAGGGACATTTCAGTGACCATTCAGTCAGGTTTCAGTGACTATTCACTCAGTTTTCAGAGACCATTCAGTCATGTTTAGTGACCATTCAACCAGGCTTCAGTGACCTTTCAGTCAGGTTTCATTGACCTTTCAGTCAGTTTACAGTTACCATTCAGTCAGGTTTTAGTGATCATTCACAATTCTATTCAATATACCATTAATGTAGGGAATCCCAATCTTCGACAAATTTAAAGATTAAGATCTCAACATTCCAATGGAGGCAAAAATTTGCGACATGTTTAGACCCCCTCCCCATTCTTCCTGTATCTGATAGATTGAAATCCAACCAAAGGTCAAAACTATAATATCTCCGATAGAGGTATTTTTTCTGCTTGTTCAAGAAGATCAATAGTCACCGATCAATGTGTATAATACACAGTGCCGACGCGGAGATGTCCGGTCGCACTCGCTGACTTAATAAAGTCTGACTCACTGACTCAGTCAACATCAAAGAAAAAACAAAGCCTGACGGAATAAACAAAATTTAATAAACATCAAACGAAAACCGAGTCTGATTGAATAAACAAAAAAGGTGCAATATATGGCAATTAGAATATAATTTTTCCTATTATTTTATTTCTTACGCCCCTTTTTAAAACAAAAACCGACTGAAATTGTTGTATTTTCGTTAAAAAAAACCAAAAAACAAAAAACCTCACACGTTATATAATATATAATTGTTTCATCATATTCAATATTGATACATGCATGTAATCATGCGATGACATTCGTTCTACGCAATTATCTACTTGCTTACAGTGTAATTTATTGTGCTTCATACAAACAGTAAGATCTATTTAAATGATACCCTAAATAATGATATGATAATAGATAGATCAATAGATAATGCAATAGATCAATACAGGGGATCTAAATGTTGCTAGAATGATATCGGCAATAGCGATCTCTGGTTGTCATAAAACGAAAGGAAAGGGGGGATTTGTTTTCCATTTACATTCCCCATTACCTATTACCGGGTATATTGAATGTCTTAATTTTGTGATATAAAGGGAAGTCTCTTAAAGTTAAAGAAATATTTTGCATATTTATTATTATACAGTTATACTTGAAATATATATATATAATTTTAATGAACACCACTTTTATTTTGTTATGAAAACTTCTCTAAGATATGAAATTCTTTTAAATATTATATAAATAGTACTTACGCAATAGAGTCGTTCGGCCTTCTGTCGACAAATGACCTGTAGAGGTTATTTCTGAAAGGCGCCCAATCACAGGGCTTTAATGTTTCCGCGCATTATACTGACTGAATGGTCACTGAAATGTGCCTGCCATTCAGTCGACTGAAGTATCACTCAAATGTCACTGAATGGTACCTTTCGGTTTTAACTGATCACTTGAAATTCTCCCTGTTTTAATCCGATAGATGCAGAGAACCAACTTCTTTTATATTATTGCTTAATTCTTTATGAGTAGTAGCCATGCTGTCTACATTGATTATAGACACCTTTTCAACATTGAAGAGTTTCTATAGTCTGTTTCACGGTAGTTTGTACTATCATTTAGTATATAAAACTTTCTTAAGACGCCTTCAAATTGATTGACTAAAATTCACACAATTTTCTTTTTGTTACTTTTTTGTTACTTTTAATTTTCATGCTTAAATGCTTTGTATAAAGTAATTGTAGTCAGAAATTTATATACCTCCAGACTATACAAGACTCCAGACTATATAATATATGAAGCAGATATGGAAGATCGTGGTTTCTTTTTGAGTTCACTGGGATAAATGGAAGAGCGTATGAATGTAAAGGAACATTGCTCATATACAAAACGTCATCATTTTATCAAAATTTTGAGTTGAATCCACAACAATATATTTTCCTTCCTCATGGGAATATATAAACAGGTCTGCTAATGTAGGAGCACAATTCGTGCCCATGGTGACTCCAACAAAATTCCCCCTTCTTTCCGCCACAATTTACAAAATAATGTGAGTAAAACTCCAGGTTTTGTACCCCAAATGGCTGAGTATTTTGGCTATTAATTGACTTTCACATGTCTCTCCCTCTCTTTTCGTTTTCCTGGATCTGCCAATGGATGCTACGGGTCTGTACATATACATTGAAAATCTCTACCTCTTGCAACAGAGAATCTAATGTGAAATGTTTACGGAGTGTCTATCTTTAGTTTGACTCTAATTACTGGAAGGATTCAGCATCATATATACAGGATATAGTTACCTCCCTAAGCACAGGACGGCATTTCCATCCAACAATGAGTTTTTGAGTTCGGAAGGAAAACCATCTTTTACCTGAATGGAGTAGCCAGCCTCAGTTTAGGAGGTGATCATACACAGAGCATGCTCTCGCGTATCGAATCAGTTAAGCAACATAAACACCACAGCAATGTGATAATTGAATGTAATGACTACATAAATATGGGAAGTAGATGACAGAGAAGCTGAGGTCATCCATTTTGTTATAAAGTTGAGTTGTTGTTTGTCATTAACGTCTTTGTTCAATAAAACACCCAAATATGAAGCAGATATGAGAGACCCTGTGGTGTCTTTTAATTCAAGATCAATTATATATATATATATATATATATATATATATATATATATATATATATCATTCGTCGATTCTATATATATATATATATATATATATATATATATATATATATATATATATAGAATCGACGAATGATGTAATAAAACGGTCGTCGATATGTTTAAATGTCAAATTGAATGTCATAGCAAGTAGAGATTGTTTCTTCTCATGTAGAAATTTCTGAGTGAATTCTGCCTCATAAGAATACAAAATTATCAATAAGATCCAATCTACAAGTTCAATATCACCAATTTGATGTATTAAACATTCGTAGAAACCACTGATGGCATTCATGATATAATGATTGTAATAACTACTTCCTCAGGAATTTCAATCTTTTTGTTTTATTAAGAATTTTCCTAGATTCTACGTGACAGAAACGTATGGTAGGTTCCTCGCCTTCTTCCATCCATTTTGCTTTTAATCCTTTTATTCTTGTAATGTTTGTTTCTTATCATTATTATGAAGCTCGTTTATCTTCTAACAGAGTAAAATTAATATTTGTATCTTTATTTTGCAATGTTTCTATATTTGATATCCCCATATATCTCTTACTCGCTTGTCGAAGGTAACTGAGAAACTGCATAAACAAGTCCCTTATTTCCATGGGAAATATTTCTAATACAGCAGAGTAGACAGCATCGCTTTGGAGTCATCTCAATTTTATTTTGTTTGTTTGTTTTACTTTACTTTTTCAATATAAACTTTGTAATGCAGCAGATAATTATTACATTTCCAGAGCCCACGACCTTTCAATAAACACGACGACTGAATGGTTCACTCTATATATATATATAACCATATTTTATAAAACAAATTTCAATAATATGTAAAAACTTAAATGTAGTAATCGCAACCTTGTTTCACTGGATGTTTTCGTTCTCTAATCATACATTATTTTCTCTAGATTCAGAATTCTGTAAGCGTCAACCAAGTTTAATGACAGAATTTCTCCCTAGCGTTAATGTTCTTTATTATACAATAATTATATGCATCTAATGCAATATTGAAATTTCCACAGAATATATTGTAATCAGTATCAAGCTCTACAGTTTTGGACTATGAATATTTACTTAACAAGAAGATAATCACAAAAGAAGGCTAATAATTTTTAGTAATTTTATTGATCTCGTTTGTCCATTGTATTGATTTCAAGGCTACCGCTTTAACCTAAACGAGATCGACATTTACAGGCCGTCTTCCATATATTGCAGGCACACACGTACCCAGTGCAGCACTGTGCAAACCGGTATTGACTGTTGGGTATGCAAGGAAGGCCCCATGGCATACAAGCAGAAGGGTTCACTATTTGCCTGTGAAGTATAAAAAAATTCATGTATCAGTGCATCCTAAACATTCTTACTATACCATGATTTATTGTAAATGTATGTCTTTGATACGGTGCCTCGCTGTTTGACGACAAGACACATGAGGAAAATACAATATACAAGTAATCTATCTAGACCAGTTAAACATTACACAAGGAATCTATCTAGACCAGTTAAACATTACACAGGGAATCTATCTAGACCAGATACACAATACACAGGGAATCTATCTAGACCAGTTAAACAATATACAGGTAATCTATCTAGACCAGTTAAACAATATACAGGGAATCTATCTAGACCAGATACACAATACACAGGGAATCTATCTAGACCAGTTACACAATACACAGGGAATCTATCTAGACTAGATACACAATACACAGGGAATCTATCTAGACCAGTTAAACATTACACATGGAATCTATCTAGACCAGTTACACAATACACAGGGAATCTATCTAGACCAGTTAAACATTACACAGGGAATCTATCTAGACCAGTTAAACATTACACAGGGAATCTATCTAGACCAGTTAAACATTACACAGGGAATCTATCTAGACCAGATACACAATACACAGGGAATCTATCTAGACTAGATACACAATACACAGGGAATCTATCTAGACCAGCTTTTCAACACATGAGAGACTATGTAGTATATGTAGCTTTCCTTGCCAGAAACCTTTTCCGTAAAACATAATGATGAGACACAGCATGTGTGTTGTAAATGTTGTGCATTCTCATAAAATAGATTCTAACAGAATTTCTGTCGTCCAATACAGCCAAGAATCGTCGAAAACATTGTCATCACAATCAAGAATACCATTGATAAGATTCTGAATACTGCATTTTATCACATAGGAAATGATAATCGAAACAATGGATTTATGCAACATGTATATCAAAGTTTTTGTTTTTTGTTTTCTTTTTTTTTTTTTTTAAATAGTTATGGAATAAGTGTAGCTATTTTCATTTCGTTATTCGTTTTACTGTGCATATACACCAATAAACGTAAAATAGTAAAATATTGCCATTATTTTACAACTTTAACATATCGCCATAATCGTCATTATACTAAACATAACAAGATCGACAACTTCAAAACTGTTTACATGCCTTTACGGATTTTATGTAACATCTCGGAACGCCGTGAACTTGGGCAGACGAGATTCAAAATAGCGAAATAAATGTCTGCGTGCTTGTGTTCGAATTGCCGCCAATTTTGACCAAAATGTCCAATTTTCAAGGGTATGGTTTAATTTTTCATTAGTGTTCTATATTTCCCTTTTAAATATATATATACGTGTTACCTATAGGGAGAGTTTCGCTCTCATGGCCCAAACGGCCTTGAGAAGGCTTCGTATACACCATATAACATACACTATACCATATATATTCTTGCTGCATTTAGTATCAATAAAAACTGGACGACACCAGATAACTGAAAAATTGTTGAGTGTGGCGGAAAACAACAATCAATCAATCCAAATGATGATTTGGCTACTACTTAAAATGTAAGAGAAGTTCCATGGATCAATTTCTTTTTTAGAAAAACCATCTTTTTTTAAAACCCTCAATTTGCCCCCAGGACTTTCATGCTTGATTTAACACATCATTTTATTCGTTCTAAAATGCATACCTCATTGGTAAATGTAATGTAAAAAAAAAAACCGACAGATTTTTCATTTTTGTCTTACAGACAATGCTACATGTACAAACAAATTTTTCTACCTCGTTTTGAAGAGTTCCAATTTTTACATTATATGTTTTTGAAAACATTGGTGCCTGTTCGAAATTTTCTTTACTGTAGAGTAAATTATTGTTCACCAATATGATGTACCTAGAACAATATTTTTAATCAATGTAAAAAGGTGAAGATAATAAACAGTGATTAATCTCATAAGTCCTATAAGAAATACAAAGTGAAGAGTTGGGCCAGGGGTCTGGATATACCAGAGGTTGATTGATTGTTTGTTTTACGTTCCGTTGAGAATTTTTCACTCATATTACGACGTCACCAGTTGTAGGTGAAGTACCACAAATTTAGACCTATGCTTAATGATCTGGGCCGTAGCAGTGAGGGTTCTTTAACATACCAACGCCTGCCACGACACGGGACCTCCGTTATTAAGTTCATATCCGCAAAAAAAAAAAAAAAAAAATGTGACTTCTATATGCCGAGCGTTTGGCGAAAGAGCAATCATAATGTTAACGTTTTAGGTTTGACACGACCATGACATGAATGGGGCTCGAACTCACGACCCCCCCCCCCCTTCCAGTTATAAAACGAACGCTCTAACCACTGAGCTACCTCGACCGGTCCATGTACCAGAGGTGGGATCAGGTGTCTAGAAGGGGTAAGCATCCCTTGTCGACAGGTAACATTGAGCCCTTTTATCTTCATCGGATGAACGGAGTAATCTGTAGTCAAAATAAGTGTGTAAAGAACGGCCTAACAATAGGTATGGAACACGTCAGCCAGCATTTGACCAAATGACAGGTTGTATTGGCAAACTAGATCATTTTAACGACCATAGTATTTGCGAAATGCTGACTTTAATCAAGACTGTTGAAACCCCTGTAACATCAACTTGTTTGTAAGTAACCTGCCTAGATTTAAAAACTGACCAGAACAAACTCTTGCATATGGAATCATTTCAGAAATATAAATACCATATTCAGGTGATGATGAAATATTGTTACATAAATATGGGAAGTTGACGATGGAGAAACTGAAATCACCCCGTTTGTCATAAAGTTGAGGTGTTAGTTTGCCGTTAACATCTATTTTCAATAGAGTATCTAAGTACGAAGCAGATGTGGAAGATTATGTGGTGTATTTTACTTCGTATTCAGTGGGATATATCGAATCGACATATGTATAAAATGATGACTATTGTTAATACATAAAGCGTCGTTGATCTACCTAAATATCCAGTCGAGTTTTTTTCTTCTGATGCAGAAGCGTTTGAATAGATTCTGCCTCATAAGAATATAGAAACAGGTCAGCTGACAAAGGAGAAATATTTGTTCTCATTGGAATTCCAGCACAATGTTGTAATACCTGTCACTAAAGACTACGACGATATTGTCAGTGAGGAACTCCAGCATCTTCTTAATATCAACCTCAGAGTACTTGGGAGTAGGATCAGTGTGAAAATGTGAAAAGACTTCAAAAGATACGGGAAAGCTCTGAAAACAAATATCCATAGTATTGTCACAAGGTGACAATTAATTAATTTAATTGCCAGATATTATATGTATTTTATTCATTTCAGTACGTTTTGAATTCACATTCATTCAATCACCTGTTTACTAATCTGCTCATTTAATGTCATCGTATTCGTGTTGTGTTCTTGTGAATGTGGTGTCACGTGATTGTCTTGTTATCAGCGTTTTGCTGAGTTACGTAATTGTAGAGTGAGTGAGCATTTTATTTAGTTACAGTTTGAACGAGTTTTGTAAGGAGTGATAGTTGTGTACGCGTGTGTGTGAATTTGTATAAAAGGATGAACACCAATTAATTTCAAAAATAATTCCAAGACTAACTTCAGTTACAACAGTACATAAAGGGTAAATCTCGCAAAAGATACTCTACAGTTAAGATTTCTTTACGGAAAGTAACAGGATATAACACTAGTAAAGAAATTCATTTTAATCTTTTTTTTTATAGTGAATCATTGCTCAAATTATAATTTAATGTGAAAGAATTAAATTTTGTATGTGCGAATGTTTCATTTTCGTTTTAGGTCATCGTCATTTACATTCTCATACTGGATTGCAATTTAAATTGTTATTTGGATTATCAACAGTAGTTCCTCTAAGGTCTTGATTGTTGGTTAATTGGTTGTTTATTGTTTAACTTCCCACTCGAGAATTTTTCACTCATACAATGCTGTGGAAGGGCAGCAAAATTTAGACCTATGCTCGGCACTCACGCTCTTTGAGCACGGAGACCTAGGGATCTTTATAGTGCCGCACCTGTTGTGACATGGGGCTGGTCTCATCCTAAGGCCCGCCCCATTTAGTCGCCTCTTACGACAAACAAAAGGTAGTGAGGGCCTATATATTTTGACCCGGATCCCTACGGGATTTGAGGTCCTGGTGCCAGTTGCTGAATGTGAAAAAAGTAACCAGTAAATATGAAACTTATAGAGAAATGCGATGGAATGAGTCTGTTCTATTCACTAAAATACTGTTGTACAATAATGTACTATCTCATGATAGATCTAAAAGGCATGCACATATTGACATTTATCTATCGAAGACTGGTGATTTGTAAGTTAACAAGACAAAACGGATACTTAAGCTTCGTTGCTCCATTTTCTGTAGAGAAGAATACACATGGTTAAAAATGCATCAATTTTGTTGTTCATCTTGATTCCATCAGTCGCCATATTACAGTATCTTTGTGTATGCATGCAGGAAAATACAACGGTACATTTTTGAAGGGCGAAAAGACGATAGAAGGATAATTATCTTTATTCTCCACGAAATAACGAAATGACGACAGATGGAAACTGAAGGAATACTACCGAAACGTTTAAGTGCCTTGTCTTGTTCACTAAACATTAAGAAGTCGATATGTCGCTTATTTTAGTAATTAAACGATTTTTTTTAACTCAACAAGTCTCCATATATGTAAACTGAACGACATATTTATCTCGTCTTGGATGTAGTTAAATAAACATGATGACTTGTAGCTTATCGCCAAAAATTGAGCCAGTAAAATGATTGTTCTGGTTATTACAAGACTTTTAAAAGATGATATTTTGTAGTAAGTCACCGAACAGATGTCACGATGTCAATTTTGTGCTCAAAATGAATAGTTTTATTTACCATATTTTCTGATTTAATCAACCAAACGATTTAATAAAATAGGTTTTGAATGTTGTAATTTGTTTTCAAGAGGGTGGAATCAAAATCGCTTCAGTCAATGTTTGGTTGATTAAATGAGAAAATTATAGAGAATTAAAAGAGAAAATTGATATCTTGTAGACATATTTTTTTGTGGCTGCCAACAAATATAATCTGTAAAAAATCGTGTATTAACCAGGACGGTAGCTAATTTATTGGCTTAATATTTGTCGATGAGCTGCAAGTCATCATGTTGATTAATCTACAACCAAGACGAAAAAATATGTCGTTCAGTGCATTTATATTGAGGCTTATTGAGTTACAAAAAGGCTGTTTGATTGTTAAAATTAGCGACATATTGACTTCCTGATAATGACATCTTGATGTTTAATGAACAATACAAGACACTTTAACATTTCCTTAGGAATTCGACTTTCTGTTTGTCGTCTTTTCGTGTGTATTTTGTCGATTATCGACTTTTCTCGAGACGGGTTGTCGTCTGTTCGACATTTTGGGGCGAAAAGTCGCTAATTATTATTTCGTCTTCTCGTCGCGTTGAAATAACGAAAAAACGATAAGCGTAAACACGACAAAATTGGTCGTTGGATTTTCGTCTGTTCGCATGCATTTTATGGTCTTTTCGATTGTCATCTTTTCGTTATTTCGGGAAGAAAGTCACAAAGCTTCGTCTTTTCGCCTCGAAATACCTAAAGGACGACAAAATGTAAAATAGCACAAATCAGCAATCAAAGAAAACAGAGACATTTGATTTATATGTAGCAATATCTATTGTTCTTATTCTTATATCTAGTTACGTTGTAAGTAGTGTGCTTTAATGTTTGTTCAAAACTTTCCACATGAGATTTAAATTGTAGGTTTTTTTCTGTTTTGTTTTCTCGAGTAATTGTTCCTTCTTGAGATGTGGCCTCTCTGCAAACATAATCCGAAGCAGTGAGCTCCCGAACGGACACTCGCGAAAAATAGCACCTAATTTAGAGGCTCTCCGAAAGAGGGAGCACAGGCAAAGATTACCTGTAGTTGCCTTCAGATATATTTATTGAATTTTATCATATACACAGCGTTTTAATGTTATTGAATATAAAATAAAAACTAGTCAAGATGAAACGGAAGCTGCGTTTACAAGCCCCTGAATCAAATGGACTACATTTTTGCAGTTACTCCCCTTACATCGGAAGTTGGAGGCGCGCATACCATTGCGGTCCTAAGCATCTCATTAACAGTATTGATAAACAGAGTATAGTAAAGCTTACTGTTACGGCCAATTTAACATTGTACGAAACACTTTTCCAAATTTTTCGAGTTTACGGTTTTCCAGATTTAGTTTGAATATTATATCAATCCGGTTAGACTTGAAACTTTTAATTTTTCGCCGGTGCACGAGCTGTAGAAGAAATCGACAGCCATTTACCATGTATACTAGTCGTCTGTACTGATACTCTTACATGTTTGTTTTTTTGTTTTTTGTGGGGTTTTTTTTTTGGTTTTTTTGGGGTTTTTTTGTTTTGTTTTTTTTGTTTTTTTTTGGTTTTTTTTGTGAGAGAGAAAACTTTTAAAATGGTAAGTTAAACCTGAAATTTTTATATGCAAGTTGCTTTACAAGAACATTTACCTGCATAATTTTTGTTAGATGAATGTTTACTTACGAAAACGCATTTTTGTAACATGTTTAGACTGTACGTATGGTATATGAACCTTATATGCCTTTATCGTTACTTTGCAAAATATATCGTACTGTGGTGCATGTTAACTTTCGTACACTATTAAAAAAAGTAGGGGATATTGGATTTACAAGGACAAGGGAATGCAGATCATGAGGTCAGGAAGGAAACAAATGACAGAAAACATTAAGGAAACATTTGTCAATTTATTCAAAACCCTGTATACAGTCAGAAAAGGACAAATTCTCCAGATTACAGAGTCAGTATCGGGTAAAACCCCCTCGGTTGACCAGGCAAGCTTGGATTCGGCATGGCATTCTCCTAACGAGACATTCCAGGTCATTTTGGTGAAGGTTATTCCATTCTTGTTGCAATGCTGCAGCAAGTTCTTGGACATTGGCAGGAGGTTGTTGACATTGGCGTAGCCACTCTCCAAGCATGTCCCAGACATGCTTCATGGAGGACAGGTCCGGACTGAATGCGGGCCATGGTAATGTGGTGATATTCTGCAGTTGGAGATAATCTGTAACGACCCTGGCCCTTTGACATTGTCATCTTGAAAAATGAAAAGGCGGTCATTACGACATAGAAACGGCACAACATGGAGTGCCAAGATGTTGTGCCGGTAGTACTGCCCTGTGACACGTCCAGCAACAACATGCAAGTCTGTTCTGCCGTCAACTCCTCTCCTTTTCTGACTGTATACAGGGTTTTGAATAAATTGACAATGTTTCCTAAATGTTTTTCTGTTATTTGTTTCCTTCCTGACCTCATGATCTGCATTTCATTGTCCGTGTAAATCCAATACTCCCTACTCTTTTTTAGTAGTATAGTACTGAAGATGTAAGAGAGTTATGATGTGAAATTTTACGTACTGCGATAGCTATTTATATGTGTAAATTCTGTGGTTTCTAGTAATACGAAATTTCTACTTTCTAGTAAGATGAATTTGTTTATGTACAATTTGTGCTGGTTTTCTAGACTACATATGAATAGTATTTATTGTAAACAATGCTACTTACTAAGACTGATATAAGTATTTATTTATCAAATGTTATTTCGTCTTTACTATGAAATACTTACACCTGTTTCTTGTATATTTACAGTACATCATATCCACACATGCACACATACAGAGACACACAAGCACACATACAGAGACACACAATCACACATACAGAGACACACAAGCACACATACAGAGACACACAAGCACACATACAGAGACACACAAACACACATACAGAGACACACAAGCACACATACAGAGACACACAAGCACACATACAGAGACACACAAGCACACATACAGAGACACACAAGCACACATACAGAGACACACAAGCACAAATACAGAGATACACAAGCACACATACAGAGACACACAAGCACAAATACAGAGATACACAAACACACATACAGAGACACACAAGCACACATACAGGGACACACAAGCACACATACAGAGACACACAAGCACACATACAGGGACACACAAGCACACATACAGGGACACACAAGCACACATACAGAGACACACAAGCACACATACAGGGACACACAAGCACACATACAGAGACACACAAGCACACATACAGAGACACACAAGCACACATACAGAGACACACAAGCACACATACAGAGACACACAAGCACACATACAGAGACACACAAGCACACATACAGAGACACACAAGCACACATACAGAGACACACAAGCACAAATACAGAGATACACAAGCACACATACAGAGACATACAAGCACAAATACAGAGATACACAAACACACATACAGAGACACACAAGCACACATACAGGGACACACAAGCACACATACAGAGACACACAAGCACACATACAGGGACACACAAGCACACATACAGGGACACACAAGCACACATACAGAGACACACAAGCACACATACAGGGACACACAAGCACACATAGAGACACACAAGCACACTTGCATGTATGGATGTTTTCTATAGAATGAAGATGTGCATTTACATCAAGAAGAGGACCTTGAAGTTGTTCATCAGTACAATTACGTTTCCAAATTCTTTATTTTGCCGCATTTTAACAGGTTATATTATATCTATAATAAAAACAAGGTTTAATTTCTTAAATTTTATGGAGAAAACGTTTTTTTAGAATATGCACTTTGTATGGCTGGGGAAAATGGGGGAGGGGGTTAAAACCGTATTTGGCATTTATTTCTGTCCAAGTCATAGTGCAATTAATGTCGAGAATTTTAACGTATGTTTTAAAAGCAACAGACACATGGAATTAAAAGCACAAGAGAGCGTGTGATATAATCAGGCACGTTGCATCGTTTTAAAACAAAATGGATGGCCTGAAAACTCATGACAAGTAAAATTGCATACAAAATATAATAAATAAATAATCCAAAGCTCAAAGTCCTAAATTGTGGGGTAAGAGGAAAAATATTGTTCTTTCAATTCAATTCGTTTGTTAAATTTTGCAATTCTACTACGATTCACGACAATGTTAATTTTTTTTATAAAACAAAAAAGGTGGAGGAGGGGCAACCAGCTTATCTATAGATTAAACTCTACACGTAAAAAATAACCAACTTTGCAGGTAATGATAATAAGGACAAGATCAATTGTTGCTACGTGCCTGATAATTATTTTTGTGCACATTTCAGTGATTCAGTGCAGTGAATTGATTTACATCAAAAGATTGTGAAACATGTATTCCATTAGACACTCAAATGCAAACTCTCTGACTTGCTCGCTCTCTGAATGAGAGAATACTGTGTTAACACCTCGCACTAAAAGTCCTTGGTGTAGGTAAATGTAAAAAAAAAAAAAAAATCAGTCGAATATTCCACATTTATTCCAAAGTACTTTTGTCTTACGGCTCTTCAATGGAATGTGAAAAAACAACATTCTTATTTTTTTTTTTTTTTTTTTTTTTTTTTTTTTTGTAATTCCATCGTGACGAGTCATACAGCAATAATCCACTGTGCTTTGTTTGATGTACATCTAGACATACTTCGTGATTTAACTTGTGATGTGTGGTTGAAACTACTAATCTTCCTTATAAGCAGTAAAAGATAAATCCATGATAAATTGAAATAATCAAATAGAATAATTAAACAAAAAGAATAAATCTACAATAAATTCATAATGAATAAATACATATTTCTTTACAGAGATAAACACGAAACCTGACTTTTTAAGCCTTCAGGGGAGATAAAATTCGCATTAGTTTACGGGACCCCCCAAAAACATTTCGAGTTTTTGACAGATATTACCTCCTCGACGGGGACTGGTAGCTGATAGTCATCCAGCAATGGTATAATGCCTTATCCGAGATACATGTACCCGAGAAATGCCGCATTAGATTTATCCCGCCGTGGAAACGACGTAAACAATGAACATGCATTGTAAGTACTGTATTCTCATGTAAATCTCTTGATTTCCAGTTATGGCCCATCTTACCCCCTGGAGGCCATGATGTGAGCAAATTTAAATCTACATTACTTCACGGTGCGTGCATATTAACTTGACGAAACAGAATCCTGCTGTTCTTTATCGTAAGATTTTAATCTCCCCACCTTATATATTCACATTTAAAACTTTGATCCACTACTGTGACCACCCAACCTCCGGGGACCGTAATTTGAGTAATTAAATTTACATTCGTTAAGGTTGTTCGTTGGTTGTATGTTGATGTTCCGCTCGAGAATCTTTCCCTTCCTACTCAAAGGTCATAAGCGCCGAGCATAGACCTAAATGTTGCGGCTCTTCACCAGCAATGGTGACTTCTCAATGTGAATGAAAAAGTCTCGAAGAGGACGTTAGATAATATACAACCAACCAAACTCTCTCTCTCTCTCTCTCTCTCTCTCTCTCTCTCTCATATCTTCAGCTTATGATTTATTTTTGCTATAACAAGATTAATGTATTCCTGATGTATGTGCAGAACTGTTTTTTAAATCATTAAAAAAATTGACAAACGGGTCGCATGACAGCACGTATAATCCAGGGTAAAAATGTTATAAACTTCGAAATTAAGTTTTCGAATTCAAATGGTTATAGTTTTCGTAAAGCATATCCACACTACATCAAACTTAATTGCAACGAAACAAAAACAACGGCCGTCATATTCTGCTGTGGTTAGTGTCGATTGATTGACGAATGAATGGGGTATCAAATAAACACGTCTCTGAAAACACCAGAAAAAAGCGATACGTCATGGATCCAAACGGACCAGCGTACGCTCGATAATAAAATTCTGTGTTGAACTGGGGAAACGCTCATACAGACAGACACCTAACGGTGATAGAAGTCACATCTGTAGGGTGTTTTTAGATATCGTGATTGAGGACAGTGAGTGATTTGATGAGATGTGAGAAGTGTGTGCAGTATGTAGGTGACTACTTTGAAAAGTACTCAGTGAAGGACACTAATGGTCTGTTGCTTATCTCGGGGTTTAAACCCCCGATCATTGATATAGGGTTTGAATCCAGGTTTACACGCTGCAGCAGGTAGAGCTGAGGTGAGAACTGCTCGGAATTACGGTAAATAAAACACCAGGTACAACAGTGGTTTAAACCCAGCTCCGTGTTCTTGTGGGGAATGATGGCGGAATATTTGGATGCAGGAGAGAGGTTTGATATTGTAGAAAGGTTGATTATAAGAGAACGAATTGCTAGAGACAAACTTAATCCGTTCACGCATTATAATGATACAGATATTATAAATAGATTTCGACTTAGCAAAGAGGCTATTTTCTCTATTATAGACAATATTTATAATTATATCTCATAACCTACATAATTATATCGCATAACCTACATCATTATATCTCATAACCTACATAGTTATATCACATAACCTACATAGTTATATCACATAACCTACATAATTATATCACATAACCTACATAGTTATATCACATAACCTACATAATTATATCACATAACCTACATAATTATATCTCATAACCTACATAATTATATCACATAAACTACATAATTACATCTCATAACGTACCTACGAGTAAGGCGAGGGGATAGAAAACACACAACGAGTTGGATAATAATCATATCCAACCACAAACCATAGGAGATATCATATATATATACACTCTTACACATACACACACACAGACAGACCTATATGATTATATCTCATAAACTACATAATTACATCTCCTAACCTACATAATTACATCTCATAACCTACATAATTATATCTCATAACCTACATAATTACATCTCATAACCTACATGATTATATCGAATAACTCACATACAGTCAAACCTCGTTATCTCGGAACTCGATGGGACCGAGAAAAAACTTCGTGCTGTCCGAGGATTCGAGATATCGAGGGTAAAATAATTTACGAATAAGTTGTTGAGACTCCCGAATCACTTCGACATATCCATGGTTTTCGAGATATCGGTGTTCGAGATACCGAAATTCAACTGTAATTACTCATAACCTCACAATTATATCCCATAACCTACATAATTATATCATTTTTCTTTAAGACCATTTTGCCGTCTTTATTTTCAATGACATCCTTCCTGGAATCCAATAAAAGGGAAATTCCAGTACATTAAAATCCACCCGTGGCGTCGTTCTTTTGTTCGAACGCTCCTTTACTTTTAAGGAATGAGGAGTTTCAAACAACAAAGGAATTACTAATCATGCTGACCGATCACGGTGGCTCAGTGGTAGAGCTCTCGCCTCGTGAACGGAAGGTCGTGAGTTCGAGCCCCGCTCGGGCCGGCCGCGTCAAACCTAAGACGTTAAAATAGGTAGTGATTGCTCCTTCGCCAAGAGCTCGGCATTACGAAGTGAGAGTCACGGGTCTTTCAGATGGGACCTTATAAACGGAGGTCCCGTGTCGCAGCAGGTGTGGCACGTAAAAGAACCCTCACTGCTAAAAGCCATTAGTGCTAAGCATAGGTCTAAATTTGCAGCCCCGTCACCGGTAATAGTGACAGTCGCCGGTTAGCTGAAAAATTGCTCAGGCGACTATAAATAAAAAACAAACAAATAAAACTAATCATGCTGTGCACTTGAATTTATTTTGTTCTATTATCCCCAACTACCCCCTTTCCATATGAATTTTGTAAGAAAGAAATACAAAATATCATATCAAAGTATATTTACGAAAAATAACTACACACGCCGGTATCCGAACACACATCTGTGTATTATTCCCTTTAAAACAGACGCTCTATTCACTAAGCCATTAGGGCAGTTGAATGAAATGCAAAAGATTAAAAACAATATTTTAACATAGATTCCTACCTTAGATATGAAGAAAAAAGGTAAAGAATAACGTTTAATTATTGATTGATTGATTAAATATTGTTTAACGTCCCGTTCGAGAATTTTTCACTCATATGGAAACTTCGCCATTGCCGGTGAAGGGCTGCAAAATTTAGGTCTATGCTCGGCGCTTGTGGCCTTTGAGCAGGGAGAGATCTTCATCGTGCCACACCTGCTGTGACTTGGGGCCTAGGTTTTTGCGGTCTCATCCGAAGGACCGCCCCCATTTAGTCGCCTCTTAAGACAAGCTAGGGGTACTGAGGATCAATTCTAACAACCCGGATCCCCACGGGGCTTTAATTATTGATAAAATGTATCTGCTATAAAGAAAATTTTTAAAAGTTTCCCTAGTGGATTTTAAGCGGTTCAATGTACTCGTATCACTCCTTTCACTCTGCTCCTTCGGGGCCTCGGCTCCACTGCTTTTAAGGAATGGAGCGATACTCGTACATTGACTCTTAAGTAAAATTTGGAGACTTTGAAGTTTTTGACATTCTTCTATTTATGCCGTTGAAAGCCTGGTTTAGTTTTAAAGCGTGCAACAGACTTTGTACTCAGGTAATTCCGACTCACCTGGCTTTTAAACCTGACTTACGTGATTCGTGCATTAACCGCTGAGAAATACTTACGTGAACTGCACATACGCAACCGGCCATTATACTTTTTAAAAACTTTCTGAACAACCCTCGTATTACTACATTTAGTTCCGCTCATTAATTCATGACTAGGCACATTTCCATATAAAGTTAAGTTTTCAAAGGCACGCACTTAGTAGTATTTGAATAATTAATGTACATCATTAGCACCATTTCCGGTAATATTTTCCATACTTGTTAATAACACATCAAACATCCATTCTGCATGTTATCATATGTAGCGAAATAGAAATGTTATAGTTGATATTGATTTAAACCTTTCTCTGAAATTAATGGACCCATTCGTTCCAAATATTTTGAGTGGTATCTATATTTTATTAATTATGGACTCGATTTTTTGTTCTTTAATGCCGACCAATTGGGAGAAAGCTATCTGTTTCTTTCAATATAATAGACACTGTACCATATTATAGTTTTTATATTTAACCCTATTATATACCTTTTATAATTAATTAATTAAAAATTCCGTGAATATGGCAAAACAATTCGGAATTCTAACTTGATAACTTGAATTTTGTAATCAGTGCCTCTGAGAGAGAGAGAGAGAGAGAGAGAGAGAGAGAGAGAGAGAGAGAGAGAGAGAGAGAGAGAGCCGATCTCGAACGGAAGAAACCGTACAAACCAAATGTATGTTCACATTATACTATGCTCAGAGTAAGAAATAAAAGTGAATCTTATCTTATAAGGCCTGTATTTGCACATCTTCCATACTGTTACTGACTGTCTTTAACTTTAAAAACCCCAGACACTTTACGTCAGTGTCTCCTTTGAATAAAGTTGTAATAAAATTGAGTTACTGAACCATCGGAATTTAGTTGACTGTAAAAGGTGGTTTGTTAACTTAATTTACGATGGTTACACTTAACTTTAACGTCATAGGATACCCATTATTCTGGGTACGTCACATGAAGTATGTTTTTCCTGTGGTTACATGGTATATTGTCTTAATTGATCAAAGAACAATGTAAATCGGTCAATAATACATAAAAAGCACCACCAAAATACGTTTTTGAAGGATTTCAATTTTTGAGTAATGTTTATACATTGAATTTTCAAGTAAAACTTTGTGAATAATGCAACACTATGAGACTTTTTTGTGGGTAGATATGGGTTTTAGCAATATTGAAACATTTACAAATAGTTTTACAAGCTTCTGTAGCAAATTTCATTGGGCATCCAATGTTCTTAAAGAAATGATAAAAAAGTATCTCATGCAAGATTGTAAAGTTTGGATAGCTATTCCTGTCGATTTAGACCTCGTGGTTTGAATTTGACTCTGCGGCAATGTTTTCCGTTTTGCAATTGGTATTTTCCATCATTCTGTATGTAATTGTTAATAATATCCTTTAGAGATTCATTAAGTTTTCAAGTATTGTGTAATATGACGAGTTACTCGTACTAGCTCTTGATATCTTACTTTGTGCAAATCCAGATTAGGTAAGCCTTACCCAGTTTTATAACGTGCAATAGAATTCCTTCTTAGGTAAACCTGACTTATCTGGCATTTAAATCTAACTTACGTGACCCACGTTTCAGCCGCTGAGCCCTTCATACCTGAGCTAGAGATTCGCAACTGGTCATTTAAGATCCATAATTAATCATCGTAACTACCTAGTGCTAATTGTATCGGGTACGTTACAGATATTCCTCTACCCCCAACCTCTCATTTGCCTAGTGGTGCTATTTGGTTTAGTCAATTGTACTAAATCGTTCAGCAGACATTTGCATTTTATACAGGAAACAATTCGCTTTATTTGCTTGTAAGTTAAAATATTCATTTATTCAGTCAAAATCAATCAATCGTGTGAGAACTCTCTGGTCAGTAAGTTTCACCAAAGCAATCCTCAATCGTCTCAGTATATACAAACAGAATAATTTTTAAACTCATGTATTGAAAACAAGAAATTTATTGAAGTTTTTAGCATTATCCCAGCAAAATTAAGCATGCGTGCATGGGTATCTGTAAAAATAAGAAACGAAATCGAAACGAAACAAAACGAAATGAAACCTACCGAACCGAAATAAATGAAAACAACATCTAACAAAGCAGAACGAATCAAATTGTATAACTGAACTTTTTGATTATAATAATAAACAAAAGACTCATGGGCCTTAAGGGTCACCTGAGTGTCATAGGTCATACATGGTGTCTCATATTTCCATATAAGCCTCAATATGGAGTCTTCTGTGCAAATGGTTATGATCTTTCAATATACATACAATTCCTACTCAATTACAGAAAAAAAAAGAAAGATTGAAGCATAGAAATCATTTTAATATCCCCTAATTTCATTTTTATACATTTCTATTATGTGGCCATATTGGCCCCATTCTAGTGTCTGAACCCCTGACCCAGAAGCCATGAATTTCACAATTTACACAATTTAGATAGAAAGCTTCATGGACACTATAATCATGCATTGAGTTTTTCAGAGACATATATGGGAGTAGAGAAGATTTTTGAGAATATAATTTAGAGACGTGTCAAAAATCATCGTTATTTATTTCTTCTTTTTTTTTTTTATTAGAATCCGTGCTTTGCGTAAAGTGACTGAAAATTGTAACAGTTGTGCTCCGAGTAGCTGGTGACTGTGAAACATCGTTATTGACGAAACATTTGTCTTGTAAATGCACGTCTATCTTAATTGGAGAAAAGAACAAATAAATAATCTTTATAAAGGTCCGTGTTAAATTTCAAGTCAATTACATATACTTAACAATATGAAGGACAACATGTCAAAAGAATGTCAGGATGTTGTAAATATGCACTCTGGTTGCTATAAAATCTGAACCATAATGTCGGACTTTTAATTTCAGGATTTCCGTCAACTTTCGATCACTCGAAGTTTTATCTCTTGAACATCGAGTTATCGAGAGTCACCTGTAGATGAAAGTCTGATTGAGCGAGAATAGGCGTATAAGGTGGACGTTCAATCAATTTAAAGCTACAATCGTTAATGGCAGCCATGGCAATGGCAGACTTGCGAAAAGGGGCATTGTTCTGGTGGAACAACAACTTTACTGAGTTTTCCGGGGCGCTTGAGTTTAAATATTTTCCTGTAACTGCCTCAGAAGTGATGCTTAGTATGTGCCATTGATTGTTTGTCCCTTTTGGAGATAATCTACCATCAGAATATCATCAGTATCCCAGAAAACCGAGACTGGAACCTTTCCAGCTGATAGAACAGTCTTTGCCTTCTTTGGCGGGGGTAAACCAGGGTGCTTTCATTGTTTAGACTGGATTTGTTTAGGATCTACCTCTAAAAAGTTTAGATTAGCACGCGATAAAGAGCGTCTGGTGTGATTCTGATCAACTGTCAGGAGTCTTGGTACCCAACGGGCTGAAAGCTTTCTCATTGCAAGATCCTCTTTCAGAATGGGATGTACTCGTTCCTGTGAAAAACCAATTGCATTGACTATGTATCTTTCTGTAATTCGTCTGTCTGTCATAACAATATCATGGACTGTATTTGCCATTTCTGGGGGTGCAACAGTGACAGGCCTTCCAGGGCGGGGATCATCCTCAATGCTCTGCCTGCCGCATTTAAATTCCGCCACCCAACTTTTACTGTAGCATTTGAAGGGGCATCTTTCCCTAGTGTTGCTACCACATCAATATGGATATCCTTAGGTGCTAAACATTTCTTATGCAAATATTGGATCACTGCTCTTTCACCGACGTTGTCCATTTTTCAATAGTCACTTGCCTTTTAATCTTAGAGTGCTACCTCGTCGATATAAACTGACCAAATGAAACCAGTCTTCGGGTACACGGCCTTGAATAGTCAGGAAATAGTGGGTCTGACAAAGGACATCGATACTAACTTTCAATACAAAGCTCACAATATATAAATCAGCCCTCGCATTTCAGTATCAATTTAACTTTTCATTTTCATTGTAAAAAACATAAGCAATATGAAAAACAAGATGCCAATATTTACTATATATGTAGCAGCGATGTCAAGTCTTTTCTTTCAAACAAAATGAAACATTGCATGATTAGGCAAAATGTGTAAACATTCATGACATCAGTAAAAAATGCTATTCGGATTTCATATAAGTAGATCATTTTCAACATTTGGAAAAGCCCAATATATTCAATTATTCGTGCTGAAAAAAAGACATCATAACAGTAACAACTATAGTACTGAAATGTGTGTGTGTGTGTGTGTGTGTGTGTGTGTGTGTGTGTGTGTGTGACTAGATTCCATCGACACCCGATACTTCAAGTACAAAGAAGATGCAAGATAAAACTGTATAAAGCACTAAAATGATCAACGACAAGAACAATAAGATTTTCTAAAATATTCACTTCTTCAGGACACAC
This sequence comes from Ostrea denselamellosa, assembly GCA_024699665.1. Classification (NCBI taxonomy): domain Eukaryota; kingdom Metazoa; phylum Mollusca; class Bivalvia; order Ostreida; family Ostreidae; genus Ostrea; species Ostrea denselamellosa. The sequence continues at coordinate 906,137 of JAMZEH010000066.1, read as the reverse complement.
GATAAAGTTTTGCATAAAATAGTTATTATAGGTAGTAAAGAATATTCAAAAAAAAGAAAGAAAAAAAAAAGAAAAAAAAAAGAAGAGGGGGGGGGGTGAATAAAAAACTAGCACTAAATCTAGGATAAATCGTATATTATGAATTTACACTACACATCACATATTTAGTGTTTTGGATTTGCTGATCAATGTTTTAGGCACGTCTTGTACGTCTGATTACCTGATCCGCTATACACGATGTGATGGTAATTGACGTTATTAATCTCAAGGAGGACGAGTTAATTAATGATGGTAATCAGTGCAAAAATCAACTCGTATCTGGCGAGATTCCTATTTATGCATTTAAATCAATCAAACAAACGACAAAGAGTAAAGAAGACAAAGGGAAGTAAAGAAAATGTGGACCAAATCGTGAAACAGAGAATAGCAGCCCAGAAAGTCAAATGATGAAGTACATCCGTATTGATCAGGACTTCGGAATCAGAATAAAATAGATAACTTATTACAACAGAATCACACAGACAACACCTGATAAAAGGTTTGTAAGTTTGCCTGATAATGGACAAAGTCAGTTGGTGTGTTATTCTGCTATAAAGGGCGCATGTTTAAGGTAGGAAATGAGAGTGGCACGCAGTGGTGTAAACTAATACAGTGCAGTCTTGTAAATTACAGCTGTAGCATTTAAAACTAGGAAACAGGTTTTAAACTAGAACTATAATGGAAAATACGGCTGTAGTGTTGAAGACATGATCAAATTAGTAGACGGAATTAAAAATTTGGTAAAGATTTAGCCTATCATCCTGGTTATGATAAACGGAAGTCGTGGAATGCACAAATACAGTGTTGAGAATCACTTAAAATTTTCGTGTGTAATACTGATTTTTTTGTTAAATATCGTCTAAAATGTACTGCTGGAAATAGACTTTTAGATATTCAAAGAGTGTTTTTATTCCCGGTGTTGTGGGAGAATTGATAAATAGTGCCCGCATTCACATTATTTCTCTAGAAGAAGAAAATACTGAAGTTAATTTTAGAAATAGGAAAAGTTGTTTTTCGAATTCCATGACCACTCAAACATAGTGCAACAGTTGTAGTTGTAATTGGGGACCGTTGTTAACGTTCCCCAAACGTCCCCCAGCTGCCAGTGGTTCAGCAGTTTAGTAAGCTCAATTCAATCGTTCAAAGTACACTTTTACTGAAAAGAGTGTACATGTAACTTTAACTTTCTATTCAATTATAACATTATCCAGTCAAAATCAACTTAACGAGCATGCACTTGTTACTCAATAATTTTGACCATATCAATTTGTTAAGCGCCATAATAGATACGCGGAATATAATTTTCAAATCAATTAATGAAAAACAAGAAAGTCATAGATGAAAAGGTTAAGATAACGAATAGTACTCAAGCAGTGTGAGATTGATGTTTATCACACAACCGTGCTGTTTCCGGGGTCATGACGCAGGTTCGGAAAAACGATACGAACCCGTAGCACAGGTTAGTAACAGTGCAGATTATGCAGGGGTCATGCGAGTTCAGCGCGTGCTGACATACAAAAATTTTACTACAAACGTTCTTCAAGCCTATCATATTTATTCCTGTTTCATTTGTTGTTGTTATATAATGACATAGCTAAAAATTAAAATCCTAACATTGAAATTTCAATTCAGCTATCAACGTCGACGTGTTTATCTTTAGATCCTATTTCTTCCGCTCAAGGACATTTTCAAAGGTTGCAAAGAGGCTGAAAATCACTTCCTTGTACAGAAACGTGAAATGGAAAGTAACTAAAATGTGCGTTTATTGATAGATGTGCGATAAATAGAATCTTCATTCGTTCTTATGGCATGTGCAATTTATGAAATTAGTTACCAGATTTAAATATATCCCTCGCCAAAGCTCGGGAAATATTAAATCCGGCAACTCATTTCATAAATTTCATATGTCATAAGCACTCATTCAAGATCCTCTGTTTAAGCATTATTCAATCAAACTTAAAGGGTCAGGCATGCGCGATGATATAAGTGATTTTGACCAGTATGTTGTAGACGTTTAAGTATTATTCAATCGAAATACAGTGAAAACATTTAACTAGCACGATACAGTTAAACACCGGGCTAATGAATGGGTATTTTTCTCACCTTTATCCAGTTTAGTACATATATTCAAGAGATTTGAGAAAATTCATAATCCTCATCTGAACTCAAATAAAATTTAAACTAATTAGACAATTAGAAAGAGCATACCCGACAATGATTGCACCCCTGAAAGTTACCTAATCGAAATTTGAGGAAAACAATGCAATTTATTTTTCACCATGTAACATAAATCACAGAAAATATATGATGTCATGATCTATGACGTCGAAACAGAGACAGAGTGAGGTAGAATGCGACAAAGCGAGGCAGAATGAGGCAGAGCGAGAATGAATGAGACAGAGTGAGACTGCGAGAGTACTAGAATCCTTCATTAGAACGAGTGTGGAACTGGGAAACATGAGTCACATTTTGTCTAGTTCTTGACAGCGGATCTTGATCCCGAGACGGAATTTCCTTATCCCACACGAGTATTATTTTTCTCACATTTTATCTACATTTTAGTTCAGGAACAAATTATCAAAATCCTCATTTGAACTTAAATGCAAAAACTAATTAGACAGTCAGCAAAAATTAATTAGACAGTCAGCAAAAACTAATTAGACAATCAACAAGACCATAAAGAATACAGTTTCCATTAAATGTATAAAGTAAAACAAGCCCACTTTTTTTTTTATTGTACTTCAACACCAAACTTTTATTTTTTTTATTATTACAGCCTTACAGCATTAATAAAGCTTCACACCACCAGTTATGAAATATTTATTTTGACTCGTCATTAGTACAAATTAATAAACCGCTTAATTACAGTGATTAATTAAACCGTTCTTAGTTTATGACTTCATCTAGCTTATCAGTAATGTAGTTAAGTTCATTTTTTTGTTCAGAAGAGCTATCCATGTGACAGTCGATAATTTCATTATGCAGACTTCCTGTGTTTTTACTCAGCCTTTGCAGTTTAGTTCTTGTGCTAGTTTGCATTTCTATCATTTATTTAGTTACATTTCTATGAATAAATCCCGTCATCCTGTAGAAAATTTGACAATTTCATATTGTTCGCATCGTTCGATGGTTATTTGTGGTGTCACACACACACACACACACACACACACACACACACACACACACACACACACACACACACACACACACACATATATATATATATATATATATATATAAATATTCGTCATATTGTATATTGCCACCAAGCTTAAGCAATTCATATTGATATTTCGGTGTATGGTAGGTTTCGGTTCTTTTCTAAGGATTTCCGTTAAATTAGGATTTCGATTATTCGTAGCAATACAATGTATCCACTTTATCGTCAACCCCTCTCCCTCCAAATGAGAGAGAGAGAGAGAGAGGGAGAGAGAGAGGGGGAGAGAGAGAGAGATAAGTAATTAAAATGGGAAAATGATTGTTGAGTATACCTTTTAGCTGTTTTAAAGTCATCTAATAGGTTGTCTTCATACGCATTTTGATTGGACATCTTCCAGTCTGAAACAACAAATATCATATTAATCTGCAAATAGTACATGGATGTGCGCATTTTTGTTGTCTTCTCACATACAGTGATAAAGAAGCTTCCTACCACTATTTCATAGTAGATGTTCTGTTTCCTGTTGTTTATCTTTACATTATGCAATTCATACCAGATCGTATGGTACGAGATCCTGGCACTTTCTTACATCCGATAACATGTAATAAGATCTTAATTATGTATTTTTCATAACCTAATGGTTAGGGAATCATTTCGCAACCGAGAGGCCCGTGTTCGATACTAAATCCACACGCCATGTAAATCTTAAAAAATGTTTATTTTAGTAACTGATCCTTCACAGAGCGCTCGGTATTAGAAGTGAAAATCACTGATCTTTCGGATGTGATCTGTATACACGGGAGACGTTGGTACGGCGATAAAAGAACCTCACTTCTATGACCATAAACGTCCTAAATAGGTCAAGCTTTAAAGCTGGCGAAGTCTCAATTTGAGTCATAAACAGAACGAACAGACTTAAACCAAAATCTGTGACACTGCGGTCAAAATTGGTAACTTTAAAGAGATATACAAACAAAATCAACAATCGGTTTCATTTTCGAAAACAATTTTCTTAGTCATAAAACATTAGTATTAATGACTTTAAAATGAATATTTTTTGGTAAGTGTTACTTCAGTAAGTATTTCATGAACACTGCAGTAGACTATGGCACTTCATCAAAGAAACTGTACTTTGGTGAATCAATTGCCTAAATTTTATAATACGTATAGATTAATGTATACAATGGCTGCTGGGATGATGTCTCGGCACTCGATGATTTGGATTTCTGTTTTTTATAGTTCACTTGTCTTTGTTGTAAATTGGCACATATATACTGACAAGTCTTACACTAAACAGTAGAATGTTTGGTCGCTTAGAAAATAATTATTTTTCATACCACTTATCAGAAAGGTACCCGAAGCATGATGTAAAAATAAGATAATATAAATGAAATCTTAGCTAAGAAACACCATCATAGCAAATAATATATAAGTTTGTTAACTCCATTTTAAAGGTCGACAATATGGCCTCATACTTTGAGATAAGTATTGCTTTAAAAATAAGAATTCTTGGAAGAAAATTTAATCTTGATGATCGAAAATTTATAGACATCTCTGTCGTCTTAGGAGAGATACCCGTTTCAACAAACAAAATGGCATCGGAATAAGTTTAACATAAGATACGGGGATTACCGACAGTAATGGCGCCGATCTGCCGCTACATGTATACAGTTGTATTGAACTGTAATATCAAAGTGTAATTACAAGATTGTAATATTTTAAGTGAAACAATTAACAGTTAAATGTAATAATCAAAGTGTAATTTTAGTAGAACTGTGACATTGTATTGTAATAGTACACTGCAATTAGCAAACTCTAATTGATCAATGATAGCGAGATGTAACAGAGAATTAGAAAATAGAAATGTAATTGTGAAACTGTGGTAGTGAAATGTTATAACACAACTGTAACAGTAGAATGCAATAAACAACTGTAATGATAAGGCTACATAGTGAAATCAAAATTGAACTATGGTATTAAATTGTATCGGGAAAACCTTATATGTAATATTTGATTTGTAATAGCGAACTGATATAACTAACTCGCTGTAATGATCAGTGTTATAAGAAATTGTCATGGTAAAACTTTAATTAACAGAACGATAATATTAATATTGAACTGTATGATTCAATTGTAATGAAAAACTGCAATAGTACACCAATAACTGTATAACTTAATAATAAAAATTACAATTAGCGACTGTAATGTAATCGTTATCTGTGATAGTAATAATAGCACTGTAATAGTCAACAGTAATAGCCAAGTGTAACAGGATAACTTTAATTACAGCACACTCTGATAGTCAGTCTGTACCAGTGGAACAGTAATAGAGCAATGATAAAAATCACTTTGAGCTTGTCCATCCCTTCATTTAAAAGGAATACTTGTTTTCAATACTCATTTTGTGCACGCAATTTCATGAAAACGGTTCGATCGATTTTCATGAAGCTTCAGAATTGATACCACTCAACTAAATTTGATCAGTTTTTTTTATGATATCCGGCGTTTTTAGAGATTCAATTTGAAATGTGCATTTTGTCCGCTCGTTTTCTCATAATGTTATTTTACTTTTATGAATAGTAGATCATGATATGTACTAGTTTCTAACAATGTTTATTTCGCTGTTTAAAACTTCCGGTCAACACCAGAATTTTTATATATTTGAGCGATATCACATAATTGCACGTACTATTTTCCCGAAGTCAACTGGGGTTGAAGAGCATTATGGGCAAAACGTTCTGGGGTAGAAGAAAATATCGTTGGTACAAATTTGGAATTAAGGATCAACGTCCCTCTGATCAAAAAATAAACAACTGGCAAGTAATATGTAAATTGCTTTTAATTGATTTCTTTCCGGTTTTTGCAAGTCGTCATTATAGAGTGCATATAAGATATTGTATAACTATTTAATTTCTTATTCATGAAATATACATCAATTCTAAAGGGTTTTACTGTGCCATATCTGGGCCGTTGTTGAGCGCCAACTTTTCGTGAAATAATGGAATCTTAACGTTACTGCACCCTATATTGCAGCTATTACCAACCTCCAAATGTTGAAACCGAAGGCTGCTTACCTAAAGTCGAGCAGAAGTATAAATGTCTAGGTGTTACGTGATTGGTTAAATTCAAGAATGAAATTACGTGGAATTGAAAAGAATATCGTACTGTCCGATGGAAAAATTAATTTGCGTAAAATCGAGAAATGATTATGGAAATTATCGCAGTAAGGGTGTATCTTATAAGAAGGATTGATTGATTGATTGATTGATTATATGTTGTTTAACGTCCTGCTCGAGAATATTTCATTTACATGGAGACGTCACCATTGCTGGTGAAGGGCTGCAAAATTTAGGCCTATGCTCGGCGCTTATGGCAGGGAGGGATCTTAATAGTGCCACACCTGCTGTTAAGCAAAGGAAGGGCAGTTATGTCATTCACTGCGGAAAGCTGTATGTTGTAAAGAAGAAGACAAGCACATACCACTGTTTGGTTTTTTTTCAAAGGGGGGGGGGGGGCAGCTGAAAGAAAAATTTGATATTGGCTCCTGAGAAATTCTTGACAAGCAATTAAAAAAATATTAAAGATAAAAGAAAACCATCAAACTGAAATGTTTGGCTGGTCTTCTGACGTGTCTTCTAACATGAGGGTTTAGGATTTAGAATCTACAACTATGTATGGGCCAGTCACACAATACATCTCTTATCTGCATTACAAAATAACAAAAAATGGTCATTGTCAAAAGTGGGGACGCCCCCTCTCGATTCTACATGCCTATAAAAATAATGGGACATATTTATTGTGGTTTGTTTCTTAATAGCGCTGAATTTTTTTTTGAAATCAGTATAGCAAAGAATGGGAGGACCACAGCTTTATATGATATGGCTGTTAAACGTGTATTGGTGAATACTGGTTGACTTGGGTTTGATAAATTCTCAAACTTATGAGCAAATTTCACACTCAGCGAGTGCCAATATATAAGTTCAATAACTTCTTTATTATGTAGCAAAACGATTCCCGTTGTTTTACGTTGATAATGTATTCATTTTCTCGTTAAGTCAGAAACTGAAGCAATAATGGCACTGGTTGTTGTAGTAAGGCACGTTTTCAACATTCATCCAGTTGCATCGATCAATTCTACTAAAATGTTTCAAATCATGTACAGTATTTGTACAAAGTCATTAAATGTGATACCGCTGGCGAGGCCTAATGTTACCAGAATTACACTTACTAAATACAACGGTCGCAAAGCAATCAGTGTGGTACTCTTGGAAACTACTGTACATGATTTAGAATTACTGTACATGATTTAGAATTACTGTACATGATTTAGAATTACTGTACATAATTTTGAATTTCTGTACATGATTTAGAATTATTGTACATGATTTAAAAATAATCGATAATAAATATTTTTAGATCTAAAATAAATGAAGATATAAGATTACTTAAAGGGAATAAACAGCAGTTTACACTATCCTTTAAGATACATAAAGTTAATGTAGAACAAATATTTGAAATGAATTGCAAATGCTTTGTGGTTCTTGTCATAAAGAGTAATCTTCAAATTTACTAAGCTGAAAATTATTTTCCGTTGTGGTCTTCGTCTTTATGGAAACTTACAATAAAGTATACAAACATATTTGAAAATAAACTAAACAGAGAAAGTCACATATGAAAAATTTACAACGAAAGTTATGACTGATATCAGTGTATGTGTATAAGATTGTGTAAGATGTACATTTCTGACATGGATATATTAATCATTTGGAGATTTATAGATTCATTCTATTTTGATATCCCGTGAAGCATAATTCAAGGTAGTGGGGAATAATGTTATGGACACTGGAAGAAATAAACAACTTTTAAAAAAATACTTGCATGCTTGAAAAGTAAATGAGATGTTTTATATTCTGTCATTTGTAAAACATCGGTATTCGTTTCTTTCCCTATCTACGTCGGATGATGGTGTGCCGACTGTCCATTCTTTTGTTTTGAATGGTTATTGATTGCCTTTCCACTTTATGTATTATGTATGTTTTCTACACTTTTTGAAATTTAAAATACAATATATCAAGGTACATTTTTCCGTTAAGAAACATTTTGTTATATTTCCAAATAATTTAAATTTTCTATTTCTGCTAGTCCTTAACTGCAAATCAGGGTCGAAATATTATTAGAATTAATTGATTTTAATAGATAGAATATCGAAACCGGCTTCTATTACCAAACGACAGCTGTTTACAACTTAGCGTGCAATAACGTTCATTCGTACTCGAATCATTTCGGTGAAGATCATAGAAATTTTGTAAGACTTTATTTTTCAATAATGACCCAGGTATTGCACGCTAAAATACCTCAAAAATTTACAAACATTTCACTGCTAAAGAACAATTAGATATAGCTGAATGAGTTCTATTAGAAATGAATTGGTACTCCCTGTATCAATTTGATGCTTGTTTAACGCTTCCGGGAAAAAAGATTGGGGACATACTGTGTTTTATCTGTCTTTCTATGAATCTCTTTGTGTGTCTTTGATTACAACAATTTAGCTAGATAAGATACAGTGTATACTTCATACTTAGTAAACATATGTCAAGGTCAAACCTATTATAAACATGTGTGTGGCTTGATAAAATTATTCATAGGTCAAATTTGAATGTGGCCATGATCGCTGACATAATGTTGCAATTTTTTTTTCAAACAAAATATGTAATAATTGAATTAAGAAAATATTAAAACATCATTTTGGACAAAATATACATAGGAAATTCGGAATGAGATCATTAATTTTAGAAAGTCATGGAAAATGATTGTTTGACAATTATCTACATTTATGATGAAGAAAATGAAGTCTAGAAATAATTTATCAAAATATCGTAGAAAACCAAACCATTAACCATTCTAAAGATTAAAAGTAAGATACAAATGGAAAAACAGATTGGGTTTTATTAATGAAAAGGAAATGCATAATAAAAACAAGGTGTCTAATTTTGATGTTGTAAGATTATGCCAGCGATCATATAAAAATAATATTATATAAATAGAAATGTCAAATAAAATGTCTCCAAAAAGTAAAAGAAAAAGATCAATGATTATTATACAGGTGTTATATCATTGCTATTTTTACTAGTATTCTTTAAAGTAGTCTTCACCTCCAATTATCTATGCAATATTACCGAAATGGTGTCTAAAAGTAAACGTTTATTACTTGAAAACTAAAATGGTTTTCTTTTCATCTCGCTCAAAATTGAATGTAATATCACGTTAGTTGAGGTATTTATCGGAAAATTTTGATAAGAATTGTATGTTAGGGACCAATCCTCCAAAGACACAGAGATCGTTAACAATATCTTTCATAAAACATAAATATTTTTTTTTCCTGACCACCCGCCAGAGATGTGGTCTTTTTAATTCCATACAAGATTAAAAAGGATATTTCATATTTCAGAGAACTTGACATTTCCATTGAAATTAAAATCTAAATTTTGCAGCTACGAGTAATCGGTAAAATATAAGAAAAAGTTTAACTTTTCTGTATTTGACATGTTTTAATTAAAGTCATTGAAATTGCTACATAATAGGATTTTGAGGAATGAAAATAATAAACCATATCGGACCTATTACCCAGGCACTGTTAATCATGCCCTATATCATTATTCCTTAAGGCCTAGGCACGCCTCTACTGAGCTAGTCGGGAAGCGAAACTAGCCGATATTTTTCAAGACTTAACATATTAATAATATGGCCCGGAAATCTACTCTTCAAGACCTTTCTGGCGACATATCCCCAAAACCGTCTGCCGAATGTTCATTCATTACTTTTAAATTTAAATATATGAAATTTTAATCTTTTCCTCTTTTCCATCGAAAATTAAAATTTTGAATAAGAGCTAAATGTTTGTTATTTACGGCTTATTCGATAATTTACGTTTAAACAGAAGTAAAGCGCCACAAATTCTTACCTACATGGGTCAGAAGTAAAGCGCCACAAATTCTTACCTACATGTCTGCATGGCGCTCAAGGCCGGACTGAGGGGTCATGCCCTAGCCTTCTGTGACACGTGACTTCCGTTGATAAGATCATAACTAAGAGACGCGTGATTTTTACTTCTGATGCCGGGCGCTTAACGAAGGAACAGTCACTATCTGCGTTAATCTTTGTTATACATCTGAGGTTAAATACGGCGTTGGGATTGAGAATAGAACTCGGGACCCACCCCTCTCCCCGGAAGCGAAGTGAACACACTAACCACTAGATTACAGCGATCAAAAATGACTTAAATGCTGCACATATACGAGTGACGACCTATCATTTCCAACAATTTCAACCCTATTACTTTACTCTGTTTTTAAACCGTTCGTTGACAAAGTCCATTTGAAAAGATACTCACGACAAGGAGTACATTTTTTTCAAATTTATCCTCAAATTGAATGGAATGAATCCTATCATTTTTGAGACTTTGCATGCACAAATTTTGAATGGAACATGATATGTTAAATATAATCACTATATGGTAGTGCAGTAGAGACGGACAATCTTAGCAATAGCCGTCTGCAAGTTTTAAGAATAATTACAAGTTTCCATTGAAGACGGAAGACCTTAACGAGAAACAGTAGAATAGAAGAATTATCCACGAAACATATACGAGAGATCTCGCATTGGATGATATATCCATACTCTCAGACAAGTGAATTTGATATGACGATCTCTGCTCAAGATACACATTTTATTCGATATCGGTGCTAGTTGTTACACAATGGCAAAATAACAAAGCATTATCGATGATGTTTGTAGTTTTAAAAAAAAAAATGTTATATACATACCTGGAACCCAAGATCCCTGACTCAATCTGCACACCAGAAATAAAAAGAATGGCAGGAGTACAGTTTTCATTTTACAATGTTCTGCGTTTTAATGTCTTCTTTCACTAATCAGAATCTCTCTCCTCTTCGACTCAGATTTATTCTCTTTCCTGCAGTTAACATATAAATATCATATGTCACGTGGTATTAATAATCAATAGCAATATTTGAGCGAGGGCGAGACAATTCTGATTGTTTTAAACACGACTCTTTACGTCACAAGCCTATAATTATTTGATGTATAAACAAAACTCTGCAATTATGACATTCTGCTTAAATCCTATCGATTTAGAAATCATGTCAGTTTGCTGAGAACAGAAGCCAACGCGACCGAAGTTATGGACAGCCAATGTAAAGAAAAACATTCGATACGATAATTTGATTTACAGTTCTGCACGAGACGGAAATCGATTAAGTATTCCGAATTGAAAATTTCAATAAGTTTACAAAAGCACACATTCCAGCACAATTCCCAAAATGAGACAATTCACAGTCTTCATAGCCACATTTCAGATTGAAGTATGTTGTCATTCAGACAACAGAAATTAATATAGTTATAACACTCTTCCAGGACTCTAACAGCATAGAGAAGAAGTGAAGAAATTGATATAGTTATAATACTCTTCTTCCAGGACTCTAACAGAATAGAAAGGAAGTGAAGAAATTAAATCAGTTGAACTGAAATAAAACTTGAGTAAACGATAAAAGATTTAGATCCACGTAAGAGATAAATAAAACAGATAAGGTAATTGATAAAATGCAAGAACGTCCTTTCCACATTTTTGAAACCATGTTAAGCCTTGCTAATTATTAATTATTTAATGAGATAATTGTACTGACCAATTGTTTAAAAATAAATGTATACCCTGGTTGAACCGCCAATAAATTTTGAAGGTATAGGACTGTTTTTGTCCCTTTTGAATCATATTCCGGATACAAAATATGTCATTCATTGCCACAAATTCAATGGAAGTGACGAAATATTTTCGAATCAATCTTGTTAATGCAATCTATAAAGTTTGGACTTATATGAATGCTTGATAAGTTTTACAGTGTTTTAGCGTACACATAAGATTGTAACAACATTTTGAATATGTTTTTGAAATCATTATTATGACAGATTGAGAACCTCATGGTTAAAAAAAAACACTAGGCCGAAATAATAAACACATATTTAGGATAGCTCCGACCTTATGTGACGCTATACATGATTAGGTAGCATCTTTACTTAATATACCGTGTGGAGGAATTATATTCACAGGGAATAATAAGAAAACTGGTAAACTCTTTTATACTGTAAAACGTTTATATTTTCTATAAATAAGTATCTATAATTATTTGAGAAATGTCATAGTTGATAACTCCTACGCTGGTATATCTCTGTTGTATTTTTATCATATAATAATTTCTTTGATATCCACAATTTACATATATTTTTAAAGTATCCGTGTTTTAAACTGGTGGCATTAAGATGTTGCCATTTTAACCAGTTTTATTTGTTGTATTATGCTTTTAAAAGTAAAATGTGTGACTTTCTGATGTTGATATAAACAAGTACTGTCACTGAAACGTTCTACTTTCCCACGGTGAACGCACGGTGAGCGAACAGTGAACGCACTGTGAGCGAACGGTGAGCGAACGCTGAACGCACGGTGAACGAACACAGAGCGAAAGGTGAGCGGACGTTGAACGCAAAGTGAACAATGAGCGCAAGGTGAACGCAAGATGATCTATTTATTCGGAATATATCGGATTTTTTCCTTGGGATATTTCATAATCAGATAAGAAAACATATGTATATTTATTCAATGAATTAATAACAGAATAACACGGAATCGGGAAACTGCATGTTCCACAGTTCTGAATATATTTAGGTTAAACAAAGCATACTACATTTCTGTACAAGTGTTGAATGTATATTTCTCCTGAAACGATCATAAATTTTACATCAATGCACGCAGCAATCATACACAATCAAAAGCAAATTTCACATCTACATTGTATGCAGTATAACATACAGAGATATATGTGTACAAGTAAAAGTAGAAAAGAAATGCATGTTTGGTATCATATTTAGAATTCTTGACGGGTACCACTAAAAAGAGTACGCTAGAGTACCTTGGAGTACTTTTTCATTTTCTCCTTGCAATGAATATCGTTCTTTTCGCATTCATGTTCCGAATGACGATGCAAAGACTCAACGGTGAACGATCGGTGAACGCTTTGTAAACGGTGAACGATCGGTGAACGCACGCTGAACGATTTGTGAACGCAAGACTGTGAACGTAGAGCGCACGGTGAGTGAACAATGAACGATCAGTGAACGCACGCCGTACGAAGGCGCATGCACGGTGTATGAAAGATCACGGTGAGCGAACGGGGACCTGGTAAAGTAGAACGTTTCAGGGGCTGTACAATTGCTTTTGATTATGTATGCCTGATGTCATTAAAAAGAGGGTAACATATGCATATCTTTTGCATATTAATTAAATTACACAATATCAAGTGGAAATTAATATAATTTTTTCTACTATGAACCATTAATATTGATAAGTCACATGAAGGTGTAGCTACCTTAATACGTCAATGTATGCAATTCATTTTGTTTTAATGTTTGATATATCAAATATTGCTCTCAAATTCAAAGTTACTGTAACCTTGGAAATATCCAAGAAACATGTTTTGGGGACTTAATGGTATATACATTTGCTCAGAAGAAGTCTAAACTCATATGCAAAATGTACACAATATAGTAACTTTTTATAACACTAGATGTCTTTGTAATTGTAGCTTTGGTCTTACGTATATGCTATTTACCGACTTACTAACGTCAAAAGTTTGATGCATAATCAAACAATATAGGAGACCGGAATTTACATATATGGTCTTCAAATTTTAATTGTATCGCAATTTACATGTTCTTTATTTTTGATATTTAAAATAATATGTCAATGATGACGTCTTAATCGTCGCATCAAATAACCCGAATTATATAGATCTTGCACAGTAGAAAAATACGGAGAGCTAGATACGTACAACTTCAGTCATCCATGAAATTAAGTTTACAATCTTTGTTGGGATAATTCATCTGTGACGAAATTGAAACTTAATCATTCAATATTCACTGTCACATTTCAGATTCCCAAGTTACAGTATTGTAGAGAAAAGTCCAAGAAACATTTGGCACTCGTAAAATCCTGTCCACTGTGACGAAACTTTACTTTGATCTGTACGTGTATGTTACATGTAGTAAACCACACATCAAATGTTATATGTAGTAAACCACACATCAAATGTTATATGTAGTAAACCACACATCAAATGTTACATGTAGTAAACCACACATCAAATGTTACATGTAGTAAACCACACATCAAATGTCAGTTTCCTACATTAATGCATGGCGAAAAAGTCAATTGAAGAAGTTCATTTTTCCACATTTTTTGAAATATCGGTACATTAAGATTGCTTGTACATGTTGTGTAAACTTGATGTACAATTCGACTTTATGATAAGCAGGATGATTTCAATTTCTCCATCGTCAACTTCCCTTATCTATGTAGGAATATTCCACTATCACCTGTATGTGGTGTTCACATCTCTTAACTGATTCGATACGCACGAGCTTGTTCTGCATATGGTCAGTTTTCAAATCGAGACAGTCTACTGACAAACAAGTTGATGTTACAGGGGTTTGTACAGTCTCGTTTAAAGTCAGCATTTCGTAAATTCTATGGTCGTTATAACGATCTAATTTGCCAGTACAACATTCCATTAGGTCAAATGCCGTCAGAATGTTTCATACCAATTGTTAGGCCGTTCTTGGCACACTGATTCTGACTGCGGATTACTACGTTAACCTGATTAAGACATAGGGCTCATGGCGGGTGTGACCGGTCGAAAGGAAATGTGTATTTCATGACTCTTCTCTAATATTCATATTTCATGATTCTTCTCTAATATTCATATCTCATGATTCTTCTCTAATATTCATATCTCATGATTCTTCTCTAATATTCATATCTCATGATTCTTCTCTAGTATTTCTATCAATTCTTATGTTTGCTTATTAAAGAAAGTGCTCAGTCAATTCTATTCAGCGCAAGGATAAAAAATGAAATTTGAAGTACAATTTGAGAAAATGACAACACACACCGATCACGGTGGCTCAGTGGTAGAGCTCTCGCCTCGTGAACGGAAGGTCGTGAGTTCGAGCCCCGCTCGGGCCGGCCGCGTCAAACCTAAGACGTTAAAATAGGTAGTGATTGCTCCTTCGCCAAGAGCTCGGCATTACGAAGTGAGAGTCACGGGTCTTTCGGATGGGACCTTATAAACGGAGGTCCCGTGTCGCAGCAGGTGTGGCACGTAAAAGAACCCTCACTGCTAAAAGCCATTAGAGCTAAGCATAGGTCTAAATTTGCAGCCCCGTTACCGGTAATAGTGACAGTCGCCGGCTAGCTGAAAAATTGCTCAGGCGACTATAAATAAAAACAAACAAACAAACAAACAAACTTCTTACCACAAACTGATAAGTAAAATACCCCAGTGTAAATGAAATGTTAACAGGACAAGCTTCTTGACGCTTGTCCCGGTGGATTTCTTCTTAAACATCTTAACAGAGTTTGGTTTTCAGGTCCCGTAAATATCTGTTTTAAAATTGGATCAAATAAAATACATGGTAAATCAGGTTGTAAATACCCCGTGTATTATTGGCAGTTCTGGCGCACACTAAGATCTACGCCGTTAAAAATTTGCATTGTCCTGACGTTCATGAGAATCACCATGACACTTTGTCAATATCATATTTGCAACATTGAGCACACTCTGAATCACTAATAATATGTTAATTTTCTCTTTGACTTTCATCTGCAAACTAAACAATCAATTCCAAATGTACAAAACAATTACCAGATGTTACTATGTAGAATCAAAAATCGTCTGCTGCTCATCCAAATACTAAAATGCAACATGTTATTTTCCCCTATTTTGGGGTGGCTTAAGTGTTGTTACATATAAACTGCATACTACATACTCATGCAGCACGGTAACTACATGTATTTTAGAAACTGTTTTTACCGTACAGGTCCAGTGTTTACACAGTTGCTGACGTGGAAGTAAATATGGCAGAGTACAATCACTTTGCAACGATGTTGAAGAGTAAAATTGGAACTACCACTGAAATTATCTAAATAAAAAAAAACTAAAACGTAAGTCTGAAATACTCCAGATAAAAGAAAAATATGAGGAGAATTTGCAAATATCAACAAAGACAAAGTGTCTAGAAAAATCTTCACAAAATTTATTTACCAAATGTATATTTTCTGTGCTTGCAGTACAGTACCATAACTGATAGTACTGATGATGTTCCTTATGAACTTAATGGTAATTTTGAGTTAGAGCCATTGTCGAATTTATAAATTAAAGAGTCGGACTTTAATGACATTAAACAGATTGATTACATATATAGCAACTACATATTTATATGTCATCGATTTGTTTGATCTGTGCACCAATTGCTGTAGCTTACACGATACATTAAACACTAGGCTTTCTAACATCACAGACAGCTGCCTTTTTCATTAAAAACAGAACACGAAAATATCCATATCTAGTGATCATTTATTCAAAAATTACTTTGTTAAACACCACTCTGATTCTACACACAAGTACTTTGAAGTTGATATTAAAAGATGCTGGAGTTCCTCATTGACATTATCTTTGTGGTCTTTGGTGATCAAGTTGTTGGAATTCCTGTGGACACGAATTGTACTCCTTTATTAGCTGACCTGTTTTTATATTCTTATGATCCAGAACTTATTCAAAAGCTTCTACATGAGAAGAAAAAATATCTTGCTATGGATTCAACTCAGCAATTTAATATATCGACGACGTTTTATCTTTTGAAAATGTTCCATTTCATTCATATATATTCCAGTGAACTCGAAATAAAAGACACCACATGTTCTTCCATATCTTCTTCATATTGGGATATTTTATCTAACACAGATGTTCACGGCAAAATAACAATTCATTTTATGACAAATGGGGTGACTTCAGCTTCTCCATCGTCAACTCCTCATAAAATATTCCATTATCACCTGCATATGCTGTTTATGTCTCTTAACATGAGAGCATGCTCTGCGTATGATAAATTTTTAAATCGAGTCAGCTACTGAACTATGCTGATGTTAAAGGGATTTCAACAGTCTCATCTGAAGTCATCATTCCACAAATTCTATTTTCGTTATAAAGATCCTATTTCCAAATGTCATTAGGTCAAATACTCTCTATAATGTTTCATTGCCAATTGTTAGGCCGTTCTTTACATACCAAATTTGATTACGGATTGCTCCGTTTAGCTGATCAAGATAGAGGGCTCACAGCGGGTGTGACCGGTCAATAGGGGATACATAATCCTCTTAGGTACCTGGTCATTCAACGTCTGCTGTGTCCAGTGGACCGTGTTTGCCCTGCTCGTAATTTTGAATTCTTTATGAGATTTATGAGACTGGTTGCTGTTCGTTATCTTCACTTTTCATCAACTTAAATCATTATCACCGGTCGCGGTAGCTCAGTGGTTAGAGTGTTCGCCTCGTAACGTGGAGGTCTTGAGTTCGAACCCGCTCGTGCAATGGCCGTGTGAAACCTAAAACGAAAACATGGGTAGTGATTGCTCCTTCGCCAAACTTTCGGCATTTAGAAGTGAGAATCAAGGGTCTTTTGGATATGACCTTACAAAAGGAGGTCCGTGTCGCGGAGGCGTTGACACTTTAAATAACCCTCACTTCTAAGCGCTAAGCATAGGTCTAAATTTGTAGTACTACACCTACAGCTGGTGATGTCTCATTATGAGTGAAATATTCTCGACGGGGCGTTCAACATACCAACAATCAATCAATCAATTATTGTCTATCTAATTTTATTAATTCTGATTGTGGCTTAGCGTTTCCTGACAAGTATACTGGCCGGAAGCCATGCTATTCATACCATCATGTATTTTCAAAAATGAATTCTATCTTTATGTTTACATTTTATTTTCATTTCAGTCGTTATATTAGTCATATGCACAATGCACTTTCATTCATTTCATTATTTTTTCTGGTTATTCCCATAATTTGGTTGTCTAACAACACATCAAACATAACCATAATTTGAATTTCAGGTCTATTTATTCATTAAAATAATAAAAAGGTTCCATATTTCTTAGCCACCACACAATAAAAATTAATTAGGTTAAAACTTCAAAAGGAAAAATCTTTGAGACTTATTTTTGATTTTTTTCGACATTATTTACCCAGAGTAAAATCAAAGAGGATTACAATTATGGAAACTATACATTTTTTATTTATATAAGTTTCTCTTTCTAACATCAGCTAACAAAATGATTTTGAATTTTTAAATAATAACAACTGTGGAAAAATATTTTATAAAATGTGATAAAACAAATCTAAGAATGCGCGTATCCTTGCTCTAGTAGTCGTAGAACATCATTATAGCCTTGTTATTTGTTTTCCTTTAATGCGGAAAAAACATTTTGTTTTATTGATTTAAGGTATAGTATAACCTTTTAATTTTGTTACTTAACTTTAAAGCTTTTATGATTGATTGCTTGTTGTTTTTCGCCACACTCAACAATTTTTCAGTTATCTTGTGGCGTCCAGTTTTTATTGGTGGAGGAGAGAACCCAGATACAGTGTACCCGGGAAGAGACCACCGACCCACCGAAAGTAAACTGGCAAACTTTCTCACATATATCGGTGCGAGCAAGATTCGAACCCGCGCCGACTAGAGGTGAGAGGCCTTGTGATTTTGAGCGGAATGCTCTAACCACTCGGCCACGAAGGCCCCTTAAGCTTTTAGAAATGAACACTTCATATCATAAGGCTGCGTGATTTTATTTTGCCTAACAAGAATATTCCTACCAAAACCAGGGTTTTTTTTATCAAAAAAGGACAAAGGGTCATTATTCTAAGGGGTCATTTTTCTACAATCCACATGGAGAAAAATGACTCCAAAGCCAAAATTTCTACAAAAAAGGTGGGCCATTTTTCTACGTTGAATATTGACCAGGGGGTCAACTTTCTACGTAGAAAAATGACCCCCGTCAATGTTTTACGAGGGTCACTTTTCGCCGTTACACCGACATACTTTTCTTGAACGCGTTGAAATGTATGCCGGTGTGAAACGTTATAGTTCATATCCATATGCATAGCAAAATTTTGATTTTTTTTCTTAAATTCCCTAATAACTGATAACGGATAGCTGAAAAATTGCTCAGGCGACTATAAATAATAAAAAAAAAACCAATAATAAATTCCCTAATAGGACAGACAAAATATATTGTGGAAGAATTAAATGATGTCGAAGTATGAATCTTTGTACATTTATCAACCTTCATAAAGTTCAACTCTTTAATAAAAATGTCCACGGAAAGTAACGTACAAAACACACACAAACTAACCGATCAGTAATAGCCATTTGAGCTTGTATTTAAGCAAAGTATGGATGGCTGTGATGCAGTGATAAATGACCCTCTTGATAATGTAAACATGTAGGCAATTTACAATCACAAAAATCAATACGGACACCACAGTGTGACAACAAAGGATACTTCATCACCAAGTCATGAACGAGAAAACAGACGGTTAGAATTAGAAGCCAACTCGTAGAGGTTCAATGTCCACAACTGCTAGCCCTAACATTTGGCAATGCAACTTAAGCACTCCAAACGAATAGTTTCATTGAACGACCACCTTTCTGATGTCTAAATGTTTGTATTGATAAACGAGTAATCCATTACACAACACAGAAGAGTTAGACTCATAGTAACTGTTTGTTGTACCATATATTACACTGAAAGTAATTCGACGTTGTTCAAAGCGTGTCAGGTGTTCTTAGCACTAAATATCGACCCACTGTGTTTTGTTCATGGTTCTAGTATACAGAATTACAACAGGCGAGAACCTTCTCCGCTATGTACTGACCAGTTCTAATTATTTGTGACGGGTACAACAGTACAAATATTTTTGATTAAGTAAGGAGCCTTCAATAAATCATTTCAAATCCTTCATTCTGAAACATTTCTACACATTCAAACTTTATCAACAAACACATATAGAAATATAATTACGTTAATAAGTTTGTACATATAAAGCATCATTTCCAAACAATCGATGATATTTCCAAACACTTTAGAGACACCATTTTCAAAAACTTACGAGCAATGGTATGAATTTACATAGGAGTCAAATTGTGATAATTATACTCCACAATATGCACTAGTTCAAAGTAAAGAAAGAAGATGTGAATTTTCACAGCTGAAATGCTGATATATATCTTATTCCTTACTTCGTGTAAGAATGGCCTACATTTTTGCTTACCTCCCCGTACACCGGAAGTTGGGTCGTACTTACCATTGTTGTCCAAAGTTTCACATAAATAGGTATAGTAAAGTTTACGTTACTAAATTCTTTATTACGCTGGGTTTTAACAGGTTGTGTTACATCTATAATAACAATAATGGTTAGAGTTTTTCTCTCGATTTTATGGAGAAAAGTTTTTAAAATGTGCATTTCGTTAAATGATATTTCGGATTGGGGAAGGAGAAGGGGTGGGGGTTACAGCAGAGTTGATGTTTATTTCAAGTTATGACACAATTAATACAGAGAACTTCAGAAGTGCTCTCTGAAGGAACAAGACATCTGGAAATAAAAACACGAACTTCAGAAGTGCTCTCTGAAGGAACAAGACATCTGGAAATAAAAACACGAAGCATCGTTTTCCAAAATGGGTGGACCACGAGAAGAATTAGTTTGCTTCACAATATTGTTTGAAAATTCTTGGCAATCAAGTGGAGATACCCGCCTGTCTGTAAATTGATCGAACTCTGTATGTAAAAATAACCATCTTTGTAATACTACATGACAACAGACCCCTGCTGTTACATACCTGATAATTATTTGTGTGTACATTTGAGTAATTATGTCTCCTCTCTTCCAGGGAGAGACATATTGTTTGTGTACTTTCTATCAGTCTGTCACATCTCGTGAACGCTCAACCTCCTCAGGCCTCGATATAATGGATGGCCCAATGGTCTGGGGCTAGTCATTTATGAATTTAGGCTAGAGCATGTGCCCTTGGAGCTGGTTAATTTAGACACTTATCAAAATTCCTCAAACGATTGGGCTAGTAAATATTAGATGTAGTTGTGTCTACGTTTTTATCGCATGCATTTCACTTTTCTTAAACGTACACAGTGTACATAGATGTTTTCACCAATTGTCACCCGGAGAAATTAAAATGTCAGCTTTTTGTTCACCGGATTAGTCAGTGAAATAACAAAAAATGGCCCATCACCCATATCGCTTACCTGCTTTACTTTGCCCCTACTCTTGTTCAGTGTTTTTTAAAAGATCTTTTATTTCCGTGAACAATTTTGACCTCCTTTTGTGGCTTCAGCTTAGGCCCGAAGGGTCATGACATATACACAACATAGGAATGTTTCAATATCAGCATGATTTACATGATCTTAAGAATATTTTTCCCTGTATCCATACATTATGTTAAATTTGATCACCCTAACCACAGGGTTAATAACTTGAATTTAAAAAAAAAATGACTCCATATACTTTAGTAAAGTTTGCATTTTCACATGATTTATCTGCTACACTTAGAAAGAATTCGTTTTAATTGATTTCCTGTTTATTCCTATTCAAAAATTTGATCTCATGTTGTGGCCCCATACTACACCTGGGGTGGGTCCTGAATTTATCACATTTGAATTTCAAATTCCTGGGACCACAATTTGAACAAACTTGAATCTGGACTACCTGGGTATGCTTGCATTATATCAAAATGACTAATCGTGGTCCTATTGTTCTTTAGAAGAGTCTTCAAGATTTTTCCTATAGAACTGCATGTAAAATATGCTTCCCAATTATAGACTCACCATACTTCCGGGGGAAGGGGCGGGGACATGATTTGAATAAATTTAAATCCACCCTATGTCAGGAAGCTTTCATGCAACTTTCAACTTTTCTGGGCCAGTGTTTTTTTTTTATATAAGAAGATTATCAGAAGACCCCATCCTAGTTTCTTTCCTTGATTATCCCCCTTTGAAAGGGACATAACCCTTTATTTAGACAAACATGATCCACTTTACCTAAGAATAATTTGTGCCAAGTGTGGGTGAAATTACCCAATGGTTCTATATGGAGAAGAAGCTTACTGACAGACGAAGCTCTTCCAGCTCATGGGAGCTAAAACACTAGCTCTTAAGTTGATATTTTGTTAAAAATATTTGCTAAATACCCAGACATTGAATATTCCAAGAAATAGAAGAAAGAGGGTTGGTTGGTTGTTTTATGTCCCGTCGAGAATGTTTTATCGAGACGTCACCAGTCGTAGATGAAGTACCACAAAGTAGCTTTTACGACCATAAGGGTTCTTTAACGTGCCAAGGCCTGCCGCGACACGTTGCATCTGTTTTTATGGTCATATCTGAAAAACCTGTGATTCTCACTTCCAAATGCCGAGCGTTTGTCGAAGTAGCAATCGCTACCTATGTTTACGTCTTAAGTTTGGCTAACGAACGCTCTACCACTGAGCTACCGTGACCTGTAAAAAAAAAAAGGAGAGTCCTGTGTCCATAAGCTTATTAGTGCATTGCAACCATTTCTATAAAGCAGGGCAGGATATTCAATTTTTCCTGCTATTTTCTTCCTTTGCTTTTAATTCTTCCAATTATGCAAGTTTGAAAATATACATTACTTAATATCCTCAACTTCTGGAAATTTCAGTTCTATATGATGTTTTGCCATGTAATAAAAGTTAACCTTGCAAGCATGTCAATTGTACATTTAAAAAGATTGTGTTCTATCAATATATATGTATAATATATATGTATTCATTTATAGCTATTGTATTGACGTTTTATATTTAACCAGATTCATGTTCACATTGTTTGCCTCTGTAAAGTGGTCATAAGGAAATGGCTTTCGTTACAATTTATAAAGATATTAAAAGCGCAAACACCGGAAATGTAAATATATCAATATTGATATTATTGTCTTTAAAATGACTTTCAGATGGCTAATGCACAGCAAAATTTTAAAAAGAAAGATGTGTAATATACGTATTAAATATGCAAATAGCAAAAAGCAATTGGCTATTTCATATATTATACGGATGATCTTTTGTTTTTGCCTTGGCGATGGAAGCTATTTTTTGGCAATGGAATGTTATATAAAACGTGAACAATAACGTTAATCTGCCAGAAGGAATTACAGTGAAGGGCTGACTGCTGGGAGAAAACCAACTTCGATATAAAAACGTGAAGGTTTCGAAATGGTTTGCTTTACTTTGTGTTTATTATTATTTTTTCATACTTATATAGCGTTTTTTCTAATTAAGACAATTACTCTAAAGAGTTTTACATGTAAGACAATAAGACAACAAATACATAAATAAAGACATAACTAAATACTAAACTGATTTTAAGATACAAACTTAGAGTAAGGAAAACTATATAAATTTGTTGGGTTTTTTTTTTAGATTAAAACAATTACTTACATAAATATAGAATTACAGATTAAATGCTAGTTTAAAACATGTTTTAAACTTAATTTTAAAAAATGCTACAGAATTGTCGAAACGGAGTTCCAGCAGTAGTCAGTTCCACAGGGTTCATGAAAATACACCAAACCGTCGTTCACCGTACCGTTTAGTACGGGCATGTGGATTTAGAAGGGATAACGAATCCGCGGAACGAAGTGGTCGCTGAGGACGGTAGACTTGAACTAGTTCCTGGATGTATGCTGAAGCTGATCCATATATCAACGTATACAACAGGATTTTATATTTCGTTCTATATGTCACAGGTAACCAGTGAGGTGATATACATGTAAGAACTGGTGTGATATGCTCATGTTTATGTGAACATGTCACTAGCTGGGCAGCAATGTTTTGAAGTTTCTATAACTTCTGCAAGGATGCCGAATTAATTTATCATATTTAATTCTTGAAATCATCTTATGTTTGCAAAATAGTTTTAATGGTATCAAGAAGTTGCGGCCAAATTTAATGCTTGAGTCAATAGGTTTTCTTGTTGCCGTCAAATGCCTTCGGCAAATTCACGTGCTAAGGGATTCCAAGTTAAAATATTTAGATGATATGTTTTAAACAAAACGAAAATCAAAATACGGTAAATAGCTACAATACTGTGACATTTAATGGATTGATACTTTATACAAAACAGCTTATTAATTCAATAGCAACAAAATGTATGAAAAAGTGATAAATTATTGCAACATATATAGGCCTACTCATATACTCTTTCGTATTTCGAAAAAAAAATGAAACAAAAATCTTAAAAAGAGGGACCTGTCATTGTATGAATACACATACCTCCTTATGAGTTCCTCAGATACCACATATTATTACCCTCGACTTGAGATGATACATGTATAAAATGCATTCATCTTCTGATCAAGTGGCCTTTATGGCTGAGTGGTTAGATCATTGCACTCAAAATCACAAGGCCTTTCACCTCTAGTTGGCACGGGTTCGATTCTCGCTTGCACCGATATATGTGAGAAAGTTTGCAAGTTTTACTTTCGGAAGGTCGGTGGTCTCTTCCCGCATACATTGTATCTGGGTTCTTTCCTCCACCGGTCGCGGTAGCTCAGTGGTTAGAGCGTTCGCTTCGTAACCGGGAGGTCGTGAGTTCGAGCCCCGCTCGTGCCATGGCCGCGTCAAACCTAAGACGAAAAATAGGAAGTGATTGCTCCTTCGCCAAACGCTCGGCATTTAGAAATGAGAATCAGGGGTCTTTCGGATATGACCGTTTCACGATAGGCGTTGGCACGTTAAAGAACCCTCACTGCTACGGCCCTGAGCGGTAAGCATAGGTCTAAATTTGTGGTACTTCACCTGCAGCTGGTGACGTCTCAATAACACTCTAACCACTGAGCTACCGCGACCGGTACTTACAAAATAAACTGCTCAAATTTGATTTTCATTTATATCTATAGTCTCATAGTTTCACCAAGAATCTTTATTTCAGATCAGTAGAAACAGATAAACACTAAATTGGATTGCGCATTGCGCATTGTCACGGTTCGGTTCCTATTCCAAAATTTCCAGTTTTGTTTTCGGTTATCCCGATCCCGATTCTCAATTAAGCAAAACGAAAGTAGCGTGTGCATCGCGACGAAAATAATAGGTTATTTTGCAAAGAAATCCAGGCTGAGTAGCATTGGTTGAGAATTGAATCTTGTTTAGAATTCCAATAACCTTTCTACATATCACGTTAAACTTTTGAATTGTTAGACATTATTGAAAACAGAGAGTTAATAACGTATAATTGTTACATCATACACGAACAGAAGATACAACAAGATATAAACAAGTAGTCTCACTCTGAAACAGTTATATTCTTTCCAGCATTTTTCGTCTGCAATTTCAATTTATTTATTATAGCCTTTGTAAAGTAACTAGTCTTGAGGGGATATTATCTAACAAGAGGAGGGTACATGTATGAACTTGTTAGGATAAGCAACTTCAGCCCAAGGTCTCTTCTTTATTTCTATATATGTAAATAAACATAATTTGCTGACATTTTTCAAATGATTGTAATACTTTATCTATGTACTTAAACATGGGGAAATGTCTCCTGTGGCACTCAAACATTTCTTCTCTTACTTTCTCTAATTTACCTGCCCTCTGAATTCATCGAGAACCCTATAATGTATGTGATATTGCAATCGAGGCCTTTGTGGCCCTTCAGGCCTTTGATTTAACCCACTGTTGATGCTTGTTTGAATAAATAAGACATGAACAGGTTTCATTATTATTGAATATGGAATTTGGATCAATCATTTTCATATTCACTGGTCCGAAGGGACAGTAAAAGTTATAAATTTAAGTTGATAATCCAAGTGACTAAGAATAATTATTTCTAGCCCTGCTCCTATATGGCTTATCGGGTAAACTAAATATTTGTACAATGTTTCTGTCGGGTCGTGATGATCCAATTACTTTTCCAAAAGTTATGGTGGATCTAAGAGGGGTGGAAAATGTAAAATAGTTTGTGAACACTTCTCCTCCTATATGGCTTAGCGGATAGACTTGAAACTTTATACAATTCTTTATTGCTATTTGTAGCATATTGTTGAAACGTGAGGATCCAGTTATTTTTCTAAACGTTATAATGGATCTAAGAGGAGTGGAGGATGTGAAATAGCTTGCGAACATCATACATCGCTTATCCGATAGACTTGAAACTTCGAACAATGCTGCTTCATTACCATTTGTAGGTGTGCGTATTATCGGGACTTATGGATCCAGTTGGTATCGTTCAAGTTATAGTGGATCTAAGAGGGATGGAGGGTGTAAAATAGCTTGTGAACACGTCTCATCGTATATGGCGTATCTTATAGCCTTGAATTTTGTACAATACTTCATTAAAATTTAATGATGTTCACATTGTTCTGACCCAGGAATCTAATATTTTCCTATAATATACTATGGACCAAAGAGGAGTGTTTTATAGCTTTTTCATGTACATGGATATGCTCACTTTCCTACTGGTTCTTCGCCATAACAGTCATTATTTTTGTATCATATTCAACGATAGCATTGGTCACATCGATGCTTATTTTTTTTTTATCCATCTTTTTCCTCATTACATAAAGTACAGTATATAATGTCTATGTTCCTACTCATATTTTCTCCTCCATGCCATGCAGTACATTTTAATTTTAATTTGAAGCACTTTCAATTTAGGAAGCTGGGGGAGACATTTGTTTTTAATAAAAATAATTTATATTTGCAATATAGGTGAAGCTGTGCAATATACATGTAAGTTGATTTACAAAAACGATTGAATCAGACGCGAAAAATAAAATGTATTTCAACAGAAAGATTACACTAGATATACCGATTCGACATTGGAAATTAACATGGTGTGTTCATTGGTATCTGGTGTGCAATATTATTTAGAAACGATTGTTTTTGCCCATATTGTGAAATGAGAAATTGACAGTGCACTTGTATTGGTTTCCACATGCAATTTCAGGCATATCTAACTGTATTTTGTTATCGAAATATTGAAAAAAAAGTAATAATAAAAAAATGCTGATGTGTAAAGAATTCTGTTCTTAATAAGTTGAGGAGTATTTACAGTACTTTCTTTCGTCTTTATGGAATTTATTGAACGGAGAGGCGTGGTAGTCGAGTCGCGCAGCGACGAGTCTGGCACGCCTCTCTATAAGATAAATTCTATACAAACGAAAGAAAGTATCTGTAAATGTCTTGTGTCATGAATATTTATATCATTCAAAGAAAAAAAAAACAATTGCACGCAATCCTTCGTCATAAGTTTGGGGCTGTCAAAAGTTAAGTAGGTATAAAAATCACTTCGTTTGACGATAGATGACATTATCCTTTTAGAGCTTCAAAATGATTTGGATGGTATTGCGTTTTCTCAATTATGCATTGTAATGGACAATGGGAAGGGAGCGGATGAAAACACGCATTGTAATGGATAGTGGGAAGGGAGCGGATGAGGGATTGGTGACGAGAGTCACGACGAGTTTGCAGGTTTTAACTACGTATACAAAAAGTGCATTTCGCGGTTGATTGCTTGTGGTTTTATGCCATTTTGGCGATATTTCAGCCAATTTACGGCAGTCAACTAACTGAAATATGTTCGATAGTGATTTTTGGAATTTCCCCTGATGGCTCCCGGCGAGCCCAGTCTTTTTTAGCATTGATAGTGATGCGTGTTAATTGCAGTGGCGGATTTAGGGGCTGGATGGGTTTTTTTCCGTCACTTTACAAGGCATTACTGGCATATATAGATGAAATCTCTAGATTTGACACCCAAAATGGCTGAGTATTTTGGATAATATGTACCCGCCCCCATTTTCGGAAATCCCAGACATGTTTCTGAATCATTGTCGCCAGCCACAGCCGAAATGTACGCTTCTCTCCGTGACTGGCGACGATGCCTCCGAATTAAACACGTCAAATATGCTTAATTTATTGATATTTTTCATTTATGTTTTCATAATTGAATAGATATTACAAAATTGTTACTTTTCTATGTTCATACCACTGGCGCTCGACGTTTTAAATATATATAATAAAAATTCTTCCTGTACAGTTTGTTTACAGGAAAACATTTTTATTTTATTAGATATTTAAAACGTCAAGCGTCTATGGTTCATACTATGGAAGTTATATCGTACGGTTTCGTGGAAGTTACAGAACGGCTATGCCCCGCCCCTAGACGTTATTGTACGTTGTAATTCTGTCAAAGGTTTTCTGTTCGATCTAAATATATACTGTCCCCCGTCGCTACGTATTGTCTCCGACGACAATATGTGCGTAGACAAGACATATTTCTTTGCATCTCGGTACATACTGTCGCTGGCGACAATATATACCTACCCTCATTATACATGTTGTCGCTAATTGAAGTATATTGTCATTGGAGTTTTGTTAAAAATATCAAATATTTGAATTTTTCAACTAAATGAATAGGCCCTATATAAATAAAAGAAGGCCAGAGAAAACGTGGAAACAAATAATTAAAGCTATCAAACAGGGAAGGTAGGCAAAAAGCGCGTGCCGCGTGATTGGTATATACATGCACTGTTCATATTTTATTTATATGTATAATTGAATTTTAACAAAAAATTGAGCTTTGAAATATCAAAAACAAACAAAACAAAAACAAACAAACAAACAAAAAGCAACAAAAATATCTGTTATCTTAACACAGAATCATATATATATATATATATATATATATATATATATATATATATACACACCAGTATCACACCAGTATCTCATATAAATATTTGTTCGGTCCTACAGACAGTTGCTTATGTCCAGATAATTTTTATCTATAATTCTATTCGCTTTTCTTATCTATAGATTGTGAAAGAAATAAAGGATATGATATCGTTTAATCCAGTTGTTTTCTTATTTACTTCATTATGAAATACCAATACTATGTTTTTTTTCAAGTAAACTACTGTGACACGGAGCCTCAGTGTTTACGGTCATATCCGAAGGACCGCCCCATTTAGTAGCCTCTTACGACAAGCAAGGGGGTACTGAGGGTCTATTCTAGCCCGTATCAAACTGAAAGAAAATAAAATTTCAAAGTAAGCGTCTCATGAGGACAATTCTACATAAGTTGAAAATGTTGATTCAAAAGGTATTATTTTAAATGAAATTTCTTGGTATGGGGTCAACTTACTATATCCGTTTGAAATTCCGGTAAAGGTAGAGGAATATTCAGAATGTTTTGGAACCACGGCGAAAAGGGTAGTAAGTATATTATAAACTACACATGGATTTGTTAACAGCAGAAGATGATGCATCAGAAGCAACTAGACAAAGGCGAAAGAAGAGAAACCGTTCAGAGGGTACAAGACAGAGGAAGAAGAAGAGGAATTCAAACTTAATTGCAAGAGAGCCATCACTCGATTTGATGGGCAGAAGAGATGCTGTTGGAGGTGACGGTGAAGCCATGAGTAAATAATGGAAGTTGGATCTTGCACAGTTTTTTTAACAAGGACGTACCAAGTACATAGTTCTGGTACATCGACTTCTCGGTGTAACAAATTGATGGTTGTCGGATAAAATCACAGAAGAAATTATATGGAAGAGAACTGTCGATTACTGTGGAATCATTATTGTTCGTGAGGGCTCAATGTTTGTGGATTTCGTGGATACCTTTTACCAACAAATTTACGTCCCCATGAACCAGTTATTCTTTGCAATAGTGTCTATAGTGTAATATTCTTTATTTTAGAAATAACGATAATCCTCGAAATCCCATCCCTACGAATTAGAAAATATTTGGCTACCCACGAACATTGACCCCCACGAACATTAATGATTCCACAGTATATTGGTAGAGTAAGGAGAAATCTGCCTATAGATCTCATGAATGACGTGCTTATCCGATTCTACATGGATATGCTTCAGGGAGCCAAAGGCAGATAACTGAAGAAACAATACAGCGATGCGGCCAAATTGTACAATTTTGGGGGGAATCCCAAGGCAGAGTGTTTGCACACATCTGTTGTTGAAAAAGATGTTTACCGTCATCGCAAAAGGTCCCAGAACAGAGATAGAAAAGTTTCTAGGTTGATTGCTGTAATGCTGTTGGTAAACCCATTGAACAAGATTGTTATTCGCAAATACAGAGGATATTCCTCATGATCATTTAGATACACTGAAACCCCTAAATAAAAAGCCTCTATTTGCCAAAGATTAAACAACTTTCGAAAAATGTTGACAGATTGACAAACAATGTCCTAAACAGATAAAATTTCATAATTAGGTACCAGTATTAAAATGTTTAACCACAATAGACGAGATCAGATAAATTAATTACTCTGGTTTTTTTGTTTTGTTTCTACTTATTATTGCCCCGTGGGGACCCGGGTTGTTATAATAGATCCTCAGTACCTCTTGCATGTCGTAAGAGGCGACAAAATGGGGCGGTCCTTCGGATGAAACCGTAAAAACCGAGTCCACGTGTCGCAGCAGGTGTGGCACGATAAAGACCCCTCCCTGCTCAAAGGTCATAAGCGCCGAGCATATTCTTAAATTTTGCAGCCCTTCACCGGCAATAGTGACGTCTTCATATGAGTGAAAAATTCTCGAGCGGGACGTTAAACAATACATAATCAATCAATCAATCTTATTATTATTTTGACTTACTCTTAATAATTATTACAATTTTAGAAATACTATAAACGCTTAGGAAATGTTTTAACATGGATAAACTATAATATTTTATTGTTTACCCTCTTATGCACATGATAGTGTCATACTGCATTAACCCTTTTAAAAAAAGAAAAGAACCGATGATGCAATATTTTCGTTTCTTGAAAAACGATCCGCAAAATGATTATGACCTGAAATGAAAATAAATTCTAGTTAACTGTTTAAACAATGATGGGTTTGATTAATGAACACTGATGCATGCGAATCAAAGTGGATTTAACAATTTCCGTTGACTGCATTGCATCCTGGAAGTACTTAAGTTCCTGAAAATTACTTGTTGACTATTATTTTCACTTTTCCTACCCATGGGGATCCGGGTTAGAATAGATCCTCGTCCGATCAACAAACTTTCCTCCATATGATTAGGTTCCAACATTGATGATCATATTTGAAACAATAGCAAACGTGTTGCCTTGTTGATGGGTGTAAGCAAAGGTATTTTCAAGTGTCTTTATGCACGATAACCAAATGACTTAATTCGACTCCCCACTGTTCCTGTTGAAAACAATGTAACAACCAACCCCATTTTAAACCTGAGCTATTGGTAAAAATGTTTCACTTAACCATCCTAACGAGTAGATTGTCCTTACGACCAGATAGTTTACGATCTTTGACTGGTACTATCTGACAGCTGAATGGTGATGGCCCACTTGATGACCAATATATCTCAATGGCATACCTGCTTCTCTAATTCCAATAATCTGCTATCGGATTGCATTTGAGACTTGCGGAGGACACATACTTTTGATGTACAAGAAAAGTAAACCTAATTTGTCAAATTGTACAGGTTAGATAAAGAGCAAAATCAGTGTGTGCAAAACTCGCAATTCTTTAAGAAGTGAGTACAATACTAGCATGGATGATTCTGGGGCCAACAGAGTGGAAATAAACAATCGAGTACAGGTATATAGTAAACATAGGTACAGGCTGAATTGAAAAATACAAAACAATGTGATTGCAAAAATGGAAAGATGATTTAGAATAAGCAAAGTAAAAAGTTAGTTTATAATCTTACTATTGTGGATTTGTGATAAAAGCAAAAGAAAGCAAGATTAAAGTAAAAGCAAGGTTAAAATACAACATCAACACAACCAATTTACAAATAAATGAATCTCTCACTAAAACCACCACCCCAAAAGCTCAGTGGGGTAGAAGTCTATGTTAAAGTTCAAAGTAAAAAAACCAAACAACCCACAGAAGTCTAAAACAGAGCTATATACCATATAAGGACAGAACCTTGAAACGAGGACATAAATCCCCCTTAAAAAATATTTCTGATATTTCTAACAGAAAAATGTAAAATGAAGTAGAAATTTGGAACATCAAACAATAGCCGCAATTTTGAGATTACACAATAACAGTAGAACACATCCCCAATAGCGGTCTCGTGCTCGTTGGGTAGAGGAAGGGGAAAAACCCTCAAAATATTATTGTAATTTGGAATCCCGAAATTATTTGAACAAAACCATTAAAAAATTCAATTGGAGGATACTGGTACAATATACAAACAGTAAGATATCTTGGACAATGTAAAGAAATATTACGAAACTTTATATACTAATAATGACATAATGTTGATCTTGAGATCATCTCAGATTATAATTCTCCTAAGTTAGATATACACATAGTCAAAAATTTGGAGGGTGATATTTTAGAAGGAGAGGTTCTTTATGTATTAAGATACATGAAAAACAACAAATCTCCTGGTAGTGATGGTTATACGACTGAATTCTTTAAATGTTTTGTAATGATATTAAGTATTATATCGTTAGAGCCATTAACTGTATTTTGCTTAAGAGAGAACATCCTATCTCGCAAATGCTAGGAATTATTTTATGTTTACCTAAAGGGGATAAACTAAGACAATTTAAAAAAAAACCTGGCGACCAATTGCACTTCTAAATGTATTATTCAAAATTATATCAGGTTGCCTCAGCTTCTGAATTAAACAAGCTTTAGATCTTTTAATATCTGATACACAGTCTGGTCGTTTAAAGGGGAGATATATAGGGGAGAACACTCGATTTATATATGATATTATGCCATACACTGAAAGACAGAATATTCCGGGCCTTTTGGCGTTCATTGATTTTGGAAAGGCTTTTGATTCAATGTCGTGTTCATTTAAGAAATAAGATATATTTTTTGAGTGTTATTGGGATATGACATGGAGTTGGTCATGTGATCAATCCTATAACGCCCGAAGGGCGTTATAGTAGATTTCATCAAGTACCAACTTCATGTCATATCCCAATAACTGTCAAAAAATGATATCTTATTTTTTATATCTATATTTCTGTTTCGGTTTGTGTTGTTATCATCAAGCTTCAATACTTGTGTCCACGTGGGGATCCGGGCTAGAATAGATCCTCAGTACTCCTTGCTTGTAGTAAGTGGCCACTAAATGGGGTGGTCCTTCGGATGAGACCGTAAAAACCGAGGTCCCGTTTCACAGCGGGTGTGGCACGATAAAGATCCCTCCCTACTCAAAGGCCATAAGCGCCGAGCATAGGCCAAAAATTTGCAGCCCTTCACCGGCAATGGTGACGTCTCCATATGAGTGAAAGATTCTGGAGAGGGACGTTAAGCAATATAAAATCAATCAATCAACCATACTTGTGTAGGCAGACGATCGTACAACACAAGATATAGTTCGTTAAAGTTTGATCGAATAAATAATTGGGAACAATATATAGGAGAATATAAAATATAAATATTTATGTTAGAAGGATAAAAAAGATGAAGCAAGTGTAAAATGAAGATAATTAAGAGCGTCAAGTTAACTCAATTGAAAACAAGAAGCGCGGACTAACTACATCCGGTCAATCGGTGATGGAGAAACGGTGGCGGTCTCTTACCTTATTTAAATTTGTGAACGCAATAGCTGAACATAGATTTCGACAGAAATTCAGAGGATCTAAGAGAGATGGATGGCGAAGGATAATTGGATTTAGTTGATGTTAAATTCCACGTCAGGTGTTTGAAAGGAAGCAACGGCATGTTCATCATTAGAACTCGTGGTTGTAGCAGATTTAGACGAAATACAGATACGTTGTATTTTTATTTTTTTTTTACTTCCAGGGTATGTAAGAGAAGATAAACACAAGCTGAAAGAGACTTTTCGTTCAGTCGAGAAATATCTGTTGTAGGATTTATATAAAGACCCGCATCGGTACCATGACTTGAACAATGTCTCGAGCTCGAAACCAGCCTCGGTCATGGCAGTGATGGCTATTGCCCGGAATCAACAGGTTACCATCATCATGAAGTGAATCTAATATTAGATTACCATAATATAAATATCAAAGACATCATGTGAATTTATTTTGTTTCTGTTATGATGTCAAGACAGGTGAAGGTACCTGGTACAAATGACGCAAATACTTTTGAAGCGGTGATTATATTCATACGCAAGAAAAAAAATCTGATCACGTGACTGACTTCATGTTATAGAAAATTGAATGTCAATTTTGTTAGTAATGTCATATAAGGCAAAACATTGGCAAATGTAACTATTCATATATAAAGTTTTAGAATATTGTGGTTTGGGGGAATATTTTATTCAATGGATAAAAATTTTGAACACAAATTTCAGAGCCTCAATTTTACAAAGTGGATTTTTAT
This sequence comes from Ostrea denselamellosa, assembly GCA_024699665.1. NCBI lineage: Eukaryota > Metazoa > Mollusca > Bivalvia > Ostreida > Ostreidae > Ostrea > Ostrea denselamellosa. Next base: position 871,640 of record JAMZEH010000066.1, on the reverse strand, counting down.
TAGAGCAGTTTGACATTCAAAGGGGATGTAGACAAGGGAACCCTACTGCACCATATTTATTTATATTATGTGCTAAAATTCTTGCAATATTGATTAAACAAAACAAAAATATAAAAGGCATATGTATAGCTAACACAGAACATAAAATATCACAATATGAAGATGATATTTCGCTCGCCCTTGATGGTGTATAAAAATATGTTGCAATTCAAAAATCTAAAATGTACAATTTTGATAAAATGTGGATTTAATGGAAAAACAGTTTTGAATAATTTGTTAATTACCAGTTATATGAATTTAGTTTTGTTATAATTATATTATTCACATTTGTACAGCAAGTAACCACGGACTTTATATTAATTATGTAGTTTGATAATTATGAATGAATCAATGTGAGGGAGAAGTATGTGTATGGTTTGTAATATATGTATGTATGTGATGAAAGACAAATGAATTATAAAAAAAAAATCCCCAATAGTAAATTCAAGGACAGAGCTTTGCAACGAGGGAGATAAGTCATTATTTCTAATAGAAAATAGCTCATCGGGTAAGAATTGATGAATGGGCTGGGGAATCTGATTAAGTTGAGGATTTATCCTATATTCATGTGCGTGAAATCATTCAATTTGTTCATTCCATTTCGTACATTCCATGTGGGCGGATTTATTTCGAGCGATGCATCCAAGAAAAATCTAGTTTGATCCTGAATCTTGTGACCTGAAAAACTATCTTTAAATGGGCCATCTACTCGCTTAAGGGCTGTACCAAGTTTAGTAACTCTCACGCAAAGAATTCACAAGATATTGAGCGGACAATGTTTTGTGTGCAGCAATCTTGTGTGCAAAGAAATTTGGCCATTGACCTTTGACCTCAAAATCTATAAAAGTAATTTATTCTTTATGTAGAACCAGTGTTTGTCAAGCGAAAGGTTCTCAAGATGTAAAGCAGACAGTATTTTACGATGTACAATTTGGCCTTTGACCTTTGTCCTCGCGCCCTGAAAGTCAATAGGGGTCATCGACTTCTTTTACGTCTTATGAGACGTCAGTGTACCAAGTTTTATGTCTTTCAAACAAGTGGTTCTCAAGATATTGAGTGGACAATATTTCATCATGCCCAGTTTGATCTTGTGATCCCAAAATTAATACTGGTCATCTACTCCTTTGGTAAAACCTGTGTACCAAGTTTGATGTGTGCTAAGCAAAAGGATTCTAAAGATACTGTATTGAGTGAACATGTACAATATCTTACTATGTCCAGTTTCACTCTTGACCTTTGATTATGGGACATGGAAATTAGTAGAGGTCATCTACTCTCTAAGGGAAACCAAATGCACCAAGTTTGGTAACTGTCAAGCAAAGGATCCTTTAGATATTATGTTGACAAAACTTGATCTACAGACCAACAGACTGACCTTTGATCTTGTGACTTAAAATTCAACAGGGTTCATCTAACATCTAGGGGTAATCACTGTGCAAAGTTTTATAACTTTCAAACAAAGAATTTTATTTAGAAATTGAGCGGACAAGACCAACCGATAAGTGGAAAACAATATGTCCCTCTTTTTTAAAGGAGCATAAATATCTGTTTTATAAACAAAATAATTACATATCTGCTTTATAAACAAAATAATTAGATATCTGCTTTATAAACAAAATAATTAGATATCTGCTTTGTAAACACAGTAATTAGATATCTGTTTTATAAACAAAATAATTAGATATCTGCTTTATAAATAATATAATTGGATATCTGCTTTATATCTAAATATTACCATCACAATATGGCCACCCTTCCATAATATTTACCAATTCCCATTTTAATACTCCAGCTACATAAATTCATTTTTGCTTAAATATTCCAATATCAATAATTAATAATGTTTTGTTTAATATGATTTCAAACATCCAAAGTATTTTAAGTCATCATAAAACGAGTGTCCACTTGTGCAATACCAGTCCGCCTTCATTCTTTTCATTGTCACAGTATATCCACCTTCAATGTGTCTGCCCGCGTAAAAATCTTTGCAATTCAACTTAATATGCATTATGTTTTAGTATAGTTATTTTTGCTTTTAGTTTTCCTCCTTTAGTTCCGTTTTATGGGTAAGTATTCCATAGTGGTAAGTGATTTAGAACGTAATTAGCTTCTATGAATCGGAGTTACGAGTGGGTGCATACTGCATTGCCTGCGGACCGCCCAGCAAGATCCGCTCCAATGCTCAAAAGGAGATTCTACTGTGACTAAATATCTAGTTTTATACGGGTTATCTAAAATTAAGAATGGTATTACAATAACAAATCCTGATGGTGTGTGGTGACCACAGAAGAGAGTATTTCTTTAATTGCCTTTCATAATTACAAGCTGAGTTTGGCACGTATGGTGGTAACTGCTAGTTGTAAACCTGCATGGACATAAATTGGGCACTTTATTGGCTAATTAATCGCAACTACTAATTTCAAATATGTATCATAGTATAATTTTTACATTTTTAATGTATATTTTACATCATTCTGTATTTTACATTTGTAATCTTTAATATATTGTCTCACATTTGTATTGGAAAATGTTTCAGTTGTAGTGCGTAGGCCGCGTAAAACCTAAGACGTGAAAATAGGTAGCGCCAAACAATCGGCAATCACGGGTAAATTTTATGAAATGCATCAGTACCGATTCCAGATAGAATATGTTCAATATAGCTACTTGTTTTAGATTTACAGTAATTTCGTTTATGCACAATTTCCCTTCCATCCCGAACATATAGTGCAGGCGGACATTTAGTGACTCAACACAGCTCAACCATCTAGCCAAGTTTAAATAAATTACTATACAATTAGATAATTTTTGTGACAACTGCAAGTCCCTTCTTCTGAATGAAGAATGAATTGAATGAATAAATGATACAATGAAGGAAACAGAATTGAAACTAACAGTAAAACTACACTATTAACAAAACGAAAGGTCTAGTTAGTGTCCAATAGCTCATGTTGACAAATTCAGAATTTATAAGGAAATCGATGTGAAAAAAAAAATAAATATAAAAAAAAACCAACTTAAAAGCTAGTTTTAGTTCAGCTGTAACCGATAATGAAGAAGACTTCCCATTTTGACGTCATGGAGTAGCTTTTATGGACAATATCTGATCTCTTTAACACTTAATATTTACGCTTTCGAAAATTGGTTGCGTTATCGATACCGATTTTTTTTTAGGTGCAAAGCCATTTAGATAGAAGGTGTCGACATGATGACAGCAGAGAACAAAGTGAACAACGCAGGAATTTTACATTTCTTCTAAGAAGCAGCTACATGATAATCACTAATTAGTTTCGATGGGGTTACTAGTTTTACAATACACGGGAGGATAGCTTTATCAAAGCAAGATTTAGAGGATTCCCGAATGTTTTGCAATAAATATATGCTAGATTATCTCGCAGATGTAATGTTTCGCAGATAATAAGTGCTTGACATTAACGAGAAACTGGTTGTCGGATTAAAATTGACTCTGAAATGTCATGAGGAATCGCCGAAAAACTATGACTTTGTATAAAATATGTGTACAAAGGGAACACTGAAGTTGTGAATTTATTACACTTGGTCGAAGAATGTATAATATGTGGTCCGCTTCCTCTGCACGTAAACGTTAAACACCTACATGTCGGTGCATAAAAATTTTGGGTATAATTACGGAATTCTTTAATTTAAAATCAGATTATTATCCTTTCACTGAAAGAAAAAGGAAAGACATCTAGCCAGCTCATACCATTACATGCAGTGAGAGACTTTCCGAAAAAAAAACATTTTAAAAAGTACATCCGTGTTTCCTGAAATTCGTCGGAGAGTATATGTGTTCAGTTTATTTAGCAATACTATGAATTGAATTCGGTCTATGATGAATTATTTACTGTATTGATCAGTAACAATTAGTGTCTATTACATGGGTGGTGACACATGTCATTATATGGGTGTAGGTCCTGGTTCGTCACAAACAAATTAAACGAAAGGACCACGGTGACAGTGTGGTATGAAATGAACAGTAATGTTTCCACCCTTTAGTATTTATATTTTCATGGTGAATTGCAAAGAATAAAAAGAGCCAAATAATTGTCTACCTAATAATAGATCCTGACGTTGTCCAGAAACAAAGGGAGAACGTCAGGGAGTCGGATTGGTGGTACTCTAAATGCGACTGAAAACTTACATTAATGTTTCATCCCATCCACTTTAATTGCCATTGTAGATTATAGAAGTTCGAATCAACAACGAAATGAAGAAGCATTACTTTCTGGCTGTGTGTCTGTTATGTATTTTTAGTGATGGTTCTACCATGAACAAAATATCGGACACAGGTAAATAATTTCGATGGAAATTAAGTTATGCTCCAAAAGTTCATATTCAATTTAATATGTAAGATCTAATGGTTATACTTTGCATTTTAAAAAAAATCATTCACCTGTAAGTATGGAGCGTCAAATTAACATAAACTCAAGTAACTGAAGATATCTTCAATATTCAATTATTTGAACATATCATAAATTCAGTCATTGCTCTCATCATGAATTAATGCATCAAATCAATAATTGCTCTCGCATCAATTGAATAGATGAGCACATCAATTCTATTATTCCGAGAAATATTTGAACTGAAAAATTCAATTAAAGAGAGGAATAATTGATTTGATGCGCGCATTAATTCAAATTATTTCTCTCATCAATAAATTGATGTGCTGATCAATGTGGTGGATTTATTGCTCACAAAATTCAATTGGTCTAGAGCTCGATAGAAATGATTTAATTATCTCTTTAATTCAAATAAAGATATCTTTAAATATCTGTAACACTTTTGTATAAGCAATTAATGGGCGCATCAATTCTTAACGGGAAAGGTATTATTAAGTTGATAGAACTTGTTACCAATCCCTGTGTGTGTGTGTGTGTGTGTGTGTGTGTGTGTGTGTGTGTGTGTGTGTGTAATAATAATAATAAAATAAGTTCAAATCAAAATCATCAATTCTTTTAAAGAGAGCATTAATTCAATTAAAGACATTATTAATTCAATTGTTCAATTGTGGATATGTTGAATATATCTCTAATTATCTAGTTGCTCTCTCTCTCTCTCTCTCTCTCTCTCTCTCTCTCTCTCTCTCTCTCTCTCTCATAGAACAGAATAATAATTCAATTATTGAGGGCATTGATTGAATTATTATTATCCTACAACAGTGTTGGGAGTCAGACTGAAAACAAAAATTAATACAAAAAGAATATTGCATCAATTTTAAAAGTTTCGCGTTTTCGGGGAAACAATTGTCTATGATGTCAAAAAAGCCCCGTTCTTTGATTTACCGCAAGGAAAGACCTTGCAAATAAAGTGGAAAAAGTGGAAAAGGTGCACAACTAGGAAAAGGTATCATTCCGGAGTTGTTCGTCCCACCATTCTTGTTCAATGAATGTCAGACAAGGAGCTAAATATGAAAAAGAAAAGAACTCGATACCTTGTCAGAATGGATAAAAAGTATAAGTGAAATATTAAAATCCCGTATTAGACACATTCAAACAAAAGTATGCACGTCTATCATTATCTGTTTAGTAATCTCAAAGTGTTAAAAGAATTAGATAGGTTACATGAGGAATATGTTTGGTTCCAGCTGACAAAGCTTGTAACAACATTGCCTTTGTTTGTAAGGCTAATTTTTACAGTTGAATTTTACACGAACTTGGTATTAAGTTCATATTTGGTAATCGTACTTGTACTTCAAAAGATGAAATTTTTCAAACTGATCCCTCAATTTTAAACACAATTAATATTCCAATCAATGGGACGGAACAATATGATTTACCTATACTGAATTCTTAAAGATTATATTGCAAGATCTAGTAATGTTCTACCAAGCCCCTATCTTTGCTTCTCACGAAAACATTAACAGCTGTAAAGGAGAAACTTTAAACATATTGTGCCAGAACATATTTTAGAAATGATGTAAATGAAATGTTGAGTCTAAAACATTCTAAGGACCTTTCAGTGAATTTGAATTCACAAACTTTCCTTAAATCGATAACATCAAAACATATGACTTTTCAACATTTCACAAGACCAATTAAAGATATATGGATAAAAATCTTTTTGACATCATAGACTGTTGTTTTTCAACAAAACTGGAAAAATGAAATAATCATATCTAGTGATCAGTCATTAAAAAAAACTACTTTTCAAAACACTAGTCTGATTCTACGCCCTAGTACTCTGAAGTGATATTAAAAAGATATTGGAGTTTCCCATTGACAATATCTTTGTAGTCGTTGGTGATCAGATCCTTCAACAGTCTATTAGAATTTCCATTGGCACAAATTGTGCACCTTTGTTAGCTGACCTCTTTTTATATTCGTTTGAGGCATATTTCATACAAAAATTTGCTATATTAAGAGAATAAATCCCTTCTTATGGCCTTCAACTCGACATTTAGATATATCGACGACGGTAATCTATTAACAATCTATTCATTTTTATCCATATGTCGATTCGATATATCTCAGTGAACTCGAAATAAAAGACTTCACAGAGTATTCCACGTATGCTTCGTTCTTAGATATTTTAATGGATTGATTGGTTGATTGATTATCTATTGTTTAACGTCCCGCTCGAGAATTTTTCACTCATATGGAGACGTCACCATTGCCTGTGAAGGGCTGCAAAAATTAGGCCTATGCTCGGCGCTTATGGCCTTTGAACAGGGAGGGATCTTTAACGTGCCACACCTACTGTGACACACGGGGCCTCAGTTTTTTGTGGTCTCATCCGAAGGACCGCCCCATTTAGTCGCCTCTTACGACAAGCAAGGGGTACTGAGGCTATATTCTAACAACCCGGATCCCCACGGGGCTAATTTCAAACTAACAACCCAATTCTATGACAAATGGATTGTCCATCGTCAGCTTCCCACATTTATGTAATAATATTCTATCATCACCTGTATATAGTGTTTGCAATTTTCTCTCAGCTGCCTGGATATGCAGGAGCTCGTTTTGCGTATGATCAGTTTAAATCGAGGTAGGCTCCTGACAAACAAGCTGATGTTACAGGGGTTTCAATGTTCTGTTTCAAGTCAGCATTTCGCAAATTCTATGGTCGTTATAACGATCTAGTTTGCCAACACAACCTGTCATTGGGTCAAATGTTGTCTGACGTGTTTCATACCAATTGCAAGGCTGTTCTTTACACACTAATTTTGACTACGGATTACTACGTTTACCTGATTAAGATATAGGGCTCACGGCATGTGTGACAGGTCGAGAGGAGAATGCTCACTCCTCCAGGGTGCCCGTGTTTGCCCAGCTCTTTATTTCATATTCCTTACAGGAGTTTTCAGATCGATCACTGTTCCTTATCTTCATCCTTTCAACAAAAAGGATCGGGTTAGACAACTAAGATTAAATTATTTACATAATATTTACCATGATAGGGTACCATCTTATTTGAAAATGTTTAAACTGTGATCAAATATATCGCATCGTCATACAGCGAACCAGAACATTTTTTTATACCACACGTCTAAGCTTATCAATGAAAAGGCTACGATAACTAACGGTATTCAATCTCGCAATTTCTATAGAAAATACAAATCAGAGAGATGGTCAAACACGGACGCTTGGAAATACGAGAGGTGGGATCAGGTGCCTTGACAAATGGTTTAGTCTGATATTCTTTATGAATCACGTCAAGGCCTGTCAATCTGACACTTTTTATACATCACACCAAGGCCTGTCAATCTGACACTTTAGACATCACACCAAGGCCTGTCAATCTGACACTTTATACATCACACCAAGGCCTGTCAATCTGACACTTTATACATCACACCAAGGCCTGTCAATCTGACACTTTATACATCACACCAAGGCCTGTCAATCTGACACTTTTTATACCTCACGTCAAGGCCTGTCAATCTGACACTTTTTATACATCACACCAAGGCCTGTCAATCTGATACTTTTTATACCTCACGTCAAGGCCTGTAATTTGACATTTTTATACTTCAAATCATGGCCTGTCAGTTTGACATTTTTATACTTCAAATCATTGGCCAGTCAATCTGATACTTTTTATACCTCACGTCAAGGCCTGTCAATCTGACAGTACATTTTTATACCTCACGTCAAGGCCTGTCAATCTGACAGTGCATTTTTATACCTCATGCCAAGGCCTGTCAATCTAGCACTACATTTTAAAATACTTCAGCTGAAAGCATGACAATCTAACACTACATTTTTTTTACATCATGTCGAGGCTTGTCAATCTGACACTCTTTATACCTCACGTCAAGGCCTATCAATCTGATATTTTTCTACCTCACGTCAAGGCCTATCAATCTGATATTTTTCTACCTCACGTCAAGGCATGTCAATCTGACACTTTCCTATATATATATATATATATATATATATATATATATATATATATATATATATATAAAAGCACTAGGAAACCAACAACACTAGAAATCCTAAAGTGTCGGATCTAACGAGTAGATACTTAGTCACGAAATCGAATATAAAAAGCACTAAGGATGACTAAACGACACGAACAATCAAAATTGTCAAATTTTCGGGACACCCAGTCCCTTCTTCAGGACAAACTACAGATATATTACATTAAGAAAACATAAAAGAAAAAATAGCACTAAATCTAGAACTACAAATAAAACGAAACTAAACTTTCAAAAAACTACATTTTGGAGTTGATTAGAGAACAGTTTAATGATAAGGTTTATATGTCCGGTCAGTCGGGTGTACTGAGTATGACTGTCCGATTCACACCTAATACGGCTAATTAGGCTAATTTAAAATCCATGTTCGAACTAATAACTAGAGAATTAGAACAAAGGGTGTTAACTCGTACGGGATTGGGGTTGATTAAGCTGATTATGGTAAAGAACATGAATTTTAAAATATGGAATTTAAAATTTAAAAAGGGGGAGGGGAAAAATAGAAGGCTTAAAAGGGAATCAAAGAAAGAAACAAACACTAAAAAAAGGCTGACAGTGTTACAACTTTTATGGAGAAACAGGTGATGGCTTATGAGGCGTTCATCTTAAGGAAGTCATTTTGTTTGTTCAAGCCATTTGGTCTGAATGATTTGAGTCTGTGCATCCAGAACTTTTCCTTGCTCTTCCTCTCTGAGTCCGTCCAATGGGGGTTATGGTCAATAACAACGACTGTCATGTCCTCCCATTTGTGACCAGCTAGATTAAAATGTTCCCCGACGGGTTCTTTTAGTTTTTTGGTCTTGATGGTGGAACGGTGGTTGTTGATTCTCCTTCTGAGGTCACCTGTTTCACCTACATATTGCTTAGAACAAACTTTGCAACTGATGAGATAAATGCAGTTGTCTGTGCGGCAAGACGTATTCCCAAAGATTTTATAGGTGCGTCCTGTAATGGGGCTTATGAAGCTGTCTGTGTCAGAGCTGTGCTTGCACATGAGGCATCTGGCATCTGAACAAGTTTTGAAGCCACCATTGGGTAATGGGTTGTCTAGTCTTGCTCTGACCACCATATCCTTCAAGTTCCTTGGGCGTTTAAATGCAGCCATTGGTGGATTCTTGAAAAGCTCCGCCATCCTTTCATTAGCATAAAGAATCGGCAGGTTTTCCTTGAGAATGGTGTTAAGGTTCTTGAGGACAGGATGGTATGTCGTGACAAGTGGAACCCTATTACTGTCTTTCTTTTCGTTGTATTGCAGTAAGGTTGTCCTGTCTTTTTTTGAGACCTCATGAAATGCAGTTTGAACTGTGTGGGCTTTATAGCCACGATTACACAAGTGCGTTTTCAATATCTTGCTCTGTTCTTCAAAAAGTTCATCCGAGGAACATATCCGTCTTATTCTCGTGGATAATCCCTTAGGAACCCCTCTAAATGTATGGGGAGGGTGACAGCTAGATGGCTTAAGATACAAGTGAGAATCCGTGGGTTTAGTGTGGAGACTGAACTTGATGTTGCCCTCTTCCAAAGTTGACGTAGTGTCCAAAAAGATGTTTTTGGAACTTGAAATGTCCACCGTAAACTTGATGGAATTGTGGAATGAATTGGCAAAGTGAATGAAGTCATTCAGACAGTCTCGATTTTCGACCCATTTCATCTCAATGTCGTCTATGAACCGCAACCAACTTAGAGGCTTGTAAGGAGCGCTTGATAAAAGATTGCGTTCTAGTTTCCCCATAAAAATGTTGGCATAAGAGGGTGCCATTTTTGTGCCCATTGCAGTGCCACTTATCTGTAGATAGTGATTGCCATTAAACATGAAGTTATTTAACCTGAGAACATGTTCAAGGAGTTTGACAAGAGATTCCGTGGAAGGCATCTGTATTGTTCTACTGTCCCAGACTTCCCTGCAAGCTTCGATACCTTCATTGTGGGGGATGTTAGTGTATAATGATGTTACATCCATGGTGACAAGAAGAGTATCGTCTGGTAAGCCAGAGGAAGGCGTTTTGTTCAGGTAGTCAGTAGTGTCCTTGAGGTATGATGGTAAGTCTTCTACATGTGGACGGAGATGCAAGTCTAAAAATTGTGATATTTTCTCCGTGGGATGACCGATGGCACTGATGATAGGTCGTCCAGGCATTCCTTCTTTGTGGATCTTAGGGAGCAGATAAAATTGTCCAGGCTTACAATTTGTTGGTTTGAGTGTCTCATAAACGTTAACACCGATTTCTTCATCTTCATACATTTTATCTAGGGTTTCGGTGATGAGTGCTGAGAAATCCGAAGTGGGATCAGAATCTAGTTTCTTATAGAAACGTTCATCTGTCAACTGTCGCTCGGCCTCAGCTAAATACGTTTGTTTGTCCAAAACAACAACTGTAGAGCCTTTGTCTGCTTTCTTTATAACGATGTCGTCCCTATTCTTAAGGTTTTGTAGGGCGGATCGCTCTTCCTTGGAGATATTATCCGGGATTTTGTGTTGATTGGCAAGCAACTTTTCAATGTCGGACTCAACAGCATCGATGTACGACTCAAGTGCTCCACATTTACCAGGTGCTGGTTCCCAAGTACTTTTGGGTCGATAGAATCTATGTTTTTCTAAATCGTGGAGTGGCGGTGGAGAGTCATCTCTGTTGTCTGTACTGGAGTCTTTGCGGGAAAAGTGCTCCTTCAGTCTTAGTCTTCGAAAAAATGCCCTGGTGTCCTCTCTTGTCTTTTTGTCATCAACCTCGTGAGGCGTTGGACAAAAGTTAAGACCTTTGGATAGAAGGGATGTCTCAACTTCGGAGAGAGGAACATTAGATGCATTCAGAACTGGATGATGGGCGGTACTGGAGTTAGAGTCGACTGAACATGTAGGCGTTTTGCGTTTAAATCGTCTAAGACGCCTCGTCTTGGCAATCGGTCGAGGCTTTGGTACCGGGGCAACAGTCTTAGTTCTAAATGCATTTGGGACAGAGTCACACTAACATCCCCCACAATGAAGGTATCGAAGCTTGCAGGGAAGTCTGGGACAGTAGAACAATACAGATGCCTTCCACGGAATCTCTTGTCAAACTCCTTGAACATGTTCTCAGGTTAAATAACTTCATGTTTAATGGCAATCACTATCTACAGATAAGTGGCACTGCAATGGGCACAAAAATGGCACCCTCTTATGCCAACATTTTTATGGGGAAACTAGAACGCAATCTTTTATCAAGCGCTCCTTACAAGCCTCTAAGTTGGTTGCGGTTCATAGACGACATTGAGATGAAATGGGTCGAAAATCGAGACCGTCTGAATGACTTCATTCACTTTGCCAATTCATTCCACAATTCCATCAAGTTTACGGTGGACATTTCAAGTTCCAAAAACATCTTTTTGGACACTACGTCAACTTTGGAAGAGGGCAACATCAAGTTCAGTCTCCACACTAAACCCACGGATTCTCACTTGTATCTTAAGCCATCTAGCTGTCACCCTCCCCATACATTTAGAGGGGTTCCTAAGGGATTATCCACGAGAATAAGACGGATATGTTCCTCGGATGAACTTTTTGAAGAACAGAGCAAGATATTGAAAACGCACTTGTGTAATCGTGGCTATAAAGCCCACACAGTTCAAACTGCATTTCATGAGGTCTCAAAAAAAGACAGGACAACCTTATTGCAATACAACGAAAAGAAAGACAGTAATAGGGTTCCACTTGTCACGACATACCATCCTGTCCTCAAGAACCTTAACACCATTCTCAAGGAAAACCTGCCGATTCTTTATGCTAATGAAAGGATGGCGGAGCTTTTCAAGAATCCACCAATGGCTGCATTTAAACGCCCAAGGAACTTGAAGGATATGGTGGTCAGAGCAAGACTAGACAACCCATTACCCAATGGTGGCTTCAAAACTTGTTCAGATGCCAGATGCCTCATGTGCAAGCACAGCTCTGACACAGACAGCTTCATAAGCCCCATTACAGGACGCACCTATAAAATCTTTGGGAATACGTCTTGCCGCACAGACAACTGCATTTATCTCATCAGTTGCAAAGTTTGTTCTAAGCAATATGTAGGTGAAACAGGTGACCTCAGAAGGAGAATCAACAACCACCGTTCCACCATCAAGACCAAAAAACTAAAAGAACCCGTCGGGGAACATTTTAATCTAGCTGGTCACAAATGGGAGGACATGACAGTCGTTGTTATTGACCATAACCCCCATTGGACGGACTCAGAGAGGAAGAGCAAGGAAAAGTTCTGGATGCACAGACTCAAATCATTCAGACCAAATGGCTTGAACAAACAAAATGACTTCCTTAAGATGAACGCCTCATAAGCCATCACCTGTTTCTCCATAAAAGTTGTAACACTGTCAGCCTTTTTTTAGTGTTTGTTTCTTTCTTTGATTCCCTTTTAAGCCTTCTATTTTTCCCCTCCCCCTTTTTAAATTTTAAATTCCATATTTTAAAATTCATGTTCTTTACCATAATCAGCTTAATCAACCCCAATCCCGTACGAGTTAACACCCTTTGTTCTAATTCTCTAGTTATTAGTTCGAACATGGATTTTAAATTAGCCTAATTAGCCGTATTAGGTGTGAATCGGACAGTCATACTCAGTACACCCGACTGACCGGACATATAAACCTTATCATTAAACTGTTCTCTAATCAACTCCAAAATGTAGTTTTTTGAAAGTTTAGTTTCGTTTTATTTGTAGTTCTAGATTTAGTGCTATTTTTTCTTTTATGTTTTCTTAATGTAATATATCTGTAGTTTGTCCTGAAGAAGGGACTGGGTGTCCCGAAAATTTGACAATTTTGATTGTTCGTGTCGTTTAGTCATCCTTAGTGCTTTTTATATATATATATATATATATATATATATATATATATATCATAATTTGACCCCCATATAAATTGTATTAATTGTATCAAAATTATTTCCTCCTGCCTGTGGTGTGGTAATGACGTAGATAGATGGTTAAAGTTTTTGCAGCTCTTTCAGTGAGTGTAAGAACACGACTTTCCATTCTTGAATCATTGTAGAGAATTTTTGCAATTGTTCTTTAAAATTCTTTTCTTTCACAATCTCATCTAAGTCCACAGGGATATTTATTTCTAGCAGAGAGAAATTAAGAAAAATCCATCAGCCTTACTCTGAATAAAACAGAGAAAGGTAATTTTTACCTTTAAGGTCAATTTAAGCACAGTTGGCGCACCTATGGGGTAATTTTATCTATTGATTTTACTCGGGACTTACTAGTACTGAAGGAATTTCGATTTGGATGTACTAAGAAAGTAATGGAATCCTAAGTTAGCGAGAGTTCCAATGGTTGATTGTTTGTTTGTTTTACGTCCCGTCGAAAATTTTTCACTCATATTGAAACGTCACCAGCTTTAGGTGAAGTACTCACTGCTACAGCCCTGAGTGCTAAGCATAAGTCTAAATTTGTGGTACTTTATCTACAGCTGGTGACGTCTCAATATGAGTGAAAAATTCTTGACGGGACGTTATAATAATTTTTTTTTTTTTTTTTTTGCCAATACAACCTGGCATTACGTTGAATATATATATATATATATATATATATATATATATATATATATATTCATATATATATATATATATATATATATATATATATATATAATGTAAAACATTTAAATAATTAAATAATATCATTTTTAAAGGTAATGAAAACTAAATAAATATTGGGAAGGAGTAGGTGGTCCTTTACGCAAATTGTATATTTCATGATTCAAGGGGTAAGGGTTTGGTTCCAGGATGGGACCAAAATTATTAATGAGTATTATTTTATCAATAAAAGGATGTACCAAAAATTGTAAATTTTGGTGAATATTAAAATTTACTTTAGATATTCAAAATAGAATGTTTTGCAGATTTCACAGCCCTTCGAACTAGTGATACTTTAAACTAGTACTCAGGTGACGGTTAAGGCCTTGGGCCTCTTGTTGGGATACATTGCCTGTTATAATGAAACTTTACAGGAAAAGTATCTCGTTAACTATTGATTTTCTCATTTTTCGGGGGATATAAATTCACTGAATATATATATATATATATATATATATATATATATATATATATATAAAGTCTCTTTTGTTGGAGCAAAATTTTAAAAAACAAACACTCTAAACACTTTTCTGAAATATTTCGACCGTGTTACCGGTCTTCATCAGTCATGTTTTCACATTGTCACATTGTAACATACTAACATTATATACCACCGTGGGGATTTGGGATATTTAAATAGTTTCTCAGTACCCTTTGCTTGTCGTAAATGACGGTCCTTAGGATGAGACCGCAAAAACGGAAGCTCCGTGTCACAGCAAGTGTGGCACGAAAAAGACCCCTCCCTAATCAAAGGCCATAAGCGCCGAGCATAGGCCTAAATTTTGCAGCCCTTCACCGGCAACGGTGACGTCTCAATTTGAATGAAAATTCTCGAGCTGGACGTTAAACAATATACAATCAATCAATACTAGCATTATATTATGTAATATAATTGAAGCTTATTTTTTTCTTTAAAATGTTTCCTCTTTTGTCTTTATCAATTATTTCAGCATCGAATGGTGTTTCTCACTACTATGAGGTGGAAGATCACATAGATGAGGTATGCTTAACTTGATCTGAACGTTATAATAAGTAGTGCAAATTGATTCATCTTTTCTCTCTGAGGTCTGATATCGTGAATGATAAGTCGTGAGGTACTCGCTTCCCATTACGAAATCTACTAATGTCGGTAATACCCTAACGTTGAAACGTAATCTTTTTGTAATTGTGTGAATATCTTTCAATAAAGGCTGAACTCTCTAACAATAGACTGTACAAGCGCAGTGCAATACGGACTCAATACCAGATCAATGGAAATGGTGGAACTCTTATTGACCAAGCAGTAAGTTGTTTTATAATTATACAAAAACTGTCAAAGAAGGTCTTTGATATATATATATATATATATATATATATATATATCACTTCTTGGCCGAGTAGTTAGGTCATTACGCTCAAAAATCCCAAGGCCTCTCATTTCTTATTGGCGCGGGTTCGATTCTCGTTCGCGCTGATATATGTGAAAAAGTTTGCCAGTTTACTTTCGGAAGGTCGGTGGTCTCTTCCCGGGTATATTGTATCTGGGTTTTCTCCTCCACCAATAAAAACTGAACGCCACCAGATATTGATTAATTGATTAAATGTTGTTTAACGTCCCTCTCGATAATTTTTCACTCATATGGAGATGTTACCATTGCCGGTGATGGGCTGCAAAATTTAGGCCTATGCTCGACGCTTATGGCCTTTAATCAGGGAGGGATCTTTTTCGTGCCATACCTGCTGTGACACGGTACCTTGGTGTTTACGGTCTTGTCCGAAGGACCGCCCCATTTAGTTGCCTCTTACAACAAGCAGGGGGTACTGAGGATCTATTCTAACACTTTATGGCAGAAGAACCAATCAGGTACCCTTTGTTTAAATTATGAAATCTTTACGTTGAAAACTATGCAAGATATCAAGTCAGAATGAAAAAAATATGACGGACAAACAGACGGACAGACGTCATAATAAATGTTTTCCTTTAATAAACAAGGAAGTATTTTTCATAAACAAGGTAAAATCATACCTTTAATATCTAAATTGTTCTATTTGTGGGATCCGTGGTTTAGAATAGGTACTCAGTACCCCTTGCCTGCCGTAAGAGGCGACTAAATGGAGGCGGTCCTTCGGATGAGACCGCAAAATCCGAGGCCTCGTGTCACAACAGGTGTATTCAAAGCGCCAAACATATGCCTAACTTTTGCAGCCCTTCAACGGCAATTATGACATCTCCATACAAGTGAAAAATTCTCCAGAGGGATTTTAAACAATAAACAACCAACCAACCTAGTGGGACACAAGTTTGCAACGTAGACATGTCATATTTTACACAAAGGCAGCTGATGACAGCTTTGTGGTCATGAGATCAACAGTGGAGCGACCTTCGATCTATGATGCACTTTTCTTGTGACAAAATACATAGGTCTTGAAAAGAAATCAGCAGTATATAAACAATAGCCTATCATCCATACAACTCTCTAGTAGTTTCTTAACAAGATGTGTTTGTGAAACATGGATGTCCCGTGTAGCAGCAAATAATTCTGATTCCAAAAGAAAGGTATTGTAACAAGGAATATACATGTGAAAAATGAAGATCCTAGCATTACCCGTTCACAAACTCCATGTATACTGAGTCGTCTGTCTGACTGCCCGTCTGTCCGTCCATAGACATCATTTGTCCAGAGGATATCTTTACAGATTTGATTAAAACTTATCTTATATGAATAATGAAGTTGTGCACCTGCTTTTTGATTGAGATTTTTGCAACATTCAAGGAAGTTATGGATATATTTTTTTTCCATTTTGAGGGGGGTGTTGTCATTTTCCAGACTATATCTTGAAAAAAAATTAAACAGATTTGATTTTGATTCAATACATATATATATATATATTGAGATTCTTTACCATTAAAGGAAGTTATGGATATTTTTATTTTACATTTTTTCAACTTTATTGAAATCATCGGTCTGTCTGTCTTCCCACCTGTCTCTGGATATGATTTTGTTAATAAAGGATGCTTCGTTCACTGGCTCATGTATGTTGGATAGCTATTCAGCAGTTATATTAAGCAAATCTTAAATATTCTGAGTGAAGCTCTGCTGCAGAATATGTAATATTGAATCTACATAAATTGCTCTCAAGAACGCAGAATTCGTAAAAAGGATGTGTTTATACTTCAATTAGCACAAATTCACTATTTCCCACCATCTTATGTATCTTACGAGGGTATTAGCCTCGTTAAGGCAGTACTAGTGACCAATATTAAACTTTTTACGGAAAAACTTACAGACCAAAAACTATAATTATGTGTTTGAATCTCCGACTGCTGGGTATAAGAATAGCAAGGAGAAACATTTACGAAACGTTAACTCGCATAAAGAAACAGTCATACGAAAACCATGCTTTATTCTCCATATTCAAGATAAACAATCAACAATTAGAAAACATTGAAAAAATCAAAAATTAATATTATCGTTCAAAGTTTCATTTCCCGATGTGAAAGTGTTCTAGAAAGAAAGGGACAAAGAAATTGCGGACCGTGAGTGATATTTTCTAAATATATCAAGAAAAGCGAATAAGCACATACTGTTAATCATATTTTAAAGTTTCATGTTGATTGAATAACTTATCTCTGAGCAATAGTCTGAACAAGAATTATATTCCATTACTTTTTGTGACAACCGGAAGTGGATGAGATAAGAGTCATAGCAATATCAGATGTCTACGAACAGTGAATTTTCATCAATACAAGTTGCATAATTCATTATCAAATAATTTTTGAGAAATAGCAAGACAAAAAAATCACGAAATGTCAAATCGCCATCCCCCACGTATGTAAGTAGAAACATAAGAAAAAAAATTGAACTTCATTTAATACATTCTAGAAACCAAGCATTGAAAATATGACAAATAAAAGAAACTAAAACATTATACACATCCCCGTTAGTTCCAGTGACGACCGGAAGTAATTTTAAGATACATTTACTCCTTAAGTCTTAGTGTCTCTTTATTAAAGAAGATTCCATGTCTCTATCATTAAAGAAGATTTCATGTCTCTTTCTGTCCGTGAGGACCCGGGTTAGAATAGGTCCTCAGTACCCTTGATTGTTGTACGAGGTGACTACATGGGACGGTCCTTCGGATGGGACCGCAAAAACCGACGGCCCGTGTCACAGCAGGTGTGGCACGATAAAGATCCCTCCCTGCTCAAAGGCCCTCAGCGCCGATCATAGGCCAAAATTTGCAGCCCTTCAACGGCAATGATGACGTCTTCATATGAGTGAAAAATTCTCGAGCTGGACGTTAAACAATATATAATCAATCAATCACGTTTCTATCTAAAAGCTCTTTTGACACTAAGATGTGGAAAAAGAAAAAAGTGTTGTGGACCTGTCGACTTGAAGTGATTTTTGAACATATGTCGGGTAAAAAACATTCACAATACTGCTTATCATCTCTGAAAATTTTAAGTTGATTAAATGACTCATAACTGGGAAATCACCTCCACAGGAATTAATGTGACGACCGGAAGTTACGCACAATAATGCCAGACTAATATCAGAAATTTAAGGACAATAGTCTATCATTCTTGCAAGCTTCATAATCTAATCTCAAATAGTTTTTTAGAAATAGTAACAATAAATCACAAGAAGTTTTAAGTCGTCATTTCCTAAACATGAGTGTGTGTACAAACATACGAAAAACAACTCTAAACTTTACTTATATCTGTACACAATGAAAAGAAAATTCTTAACAACTTCATTATAGGTATCTTATAGATGTATAGAGAAATGTTGGCTCTTTTGTCCCCTAAAACTTGGTAGCAATCTAATAAATCTTGCCAATATCTACAACTTTTGTCCTAAAACGTTGAACAAAATATATTTCAGTTTTGAGATAATGAGGATATTACACTTTGGAGTCAACCCTGGTATTCCTTTAAATGAATCGCAAGAATAATTTTGAAGTTTACATATTATGTAGAATAACATTCTAAGCAAATGTCCTATGGTCCTTTACAAAATGTTTCTCGTTAAAGGGACAGAAGACATCAAAGTTTCGTACATTATTCCCCTATGGTGATCCCTTGTTACGTAACCACTGATCGCTTTGATGATACCAATAGTTGGAGAACGTCAAAACAAAAACACTTAACTTTCATAAAGTTTAACAAATTCATGATAGATTCTAAGATACGTAGAATAAATTTTCTACCCCCCCCCCCCCCCTCAGCCCCTTATCTTAGGGACTGACCCCAGGACTTAATATCGTCCAATGCGTCTTGAAATTATCTACAATTTTTGTTCTATAACTTTGAAGATTTCGAGATAATTGGGATAGTCAACCCTGCGATTCTTTAATGTTATATAAAGCACAGCCATGGACCAAGTTCAGCATGACATCAATTTTAGAATATCATCATGAAGATTAAAGTTTGAAATTATTTCACTGGTCCTGACCTGTGCTAATATCTAAAAACAAACCTATGTTAATTATTAGAATGCTACCAATTTTCAACATATTATCAGGGATATGTTTGTAATATTATACAAAACGAAACAAAATATTCCCAAATTTAATATCTAAAGTATTTAAAACTTTATTTTGTCGGTGCATGTCCGAAATTATTTTTTTTTTCAATAAGGAAACATCGGTTACACGAAGTTCTGTAATTAGTTGAACCCGTCGTGAATGTAAACAGACGACAAAACCGTCACAAAAATTACGTATAATGCGATCCATTTGAAAGGAGACTGAAAATCTGAAAACAGTTAGCCGTTCACATGACGTAAGTATGTTTTATATACAATAAATAAATAAATAAATAAATGAATAAATAAAAATAATAGATAAAAATAATACAGATCTTCGTTGTAAACAGATTCTAAATAGGCCAATTTGACAAAATTAATCATAGTTGGTTTTGACCACTTTTAAGATACGATATGCATATAGAATGTTCACTATGATTTGCAGTGGCAATACTGAAATGTATCTTTACCATTAAACGAGAATTATCGACATTATAAATTTATAATTCTTATCAAATAATTATTTAAAGCTATCAGACCTGTGCAAATACTTGCTAATTATACAAACTGATATTTATTGCAAATGATAATAATAATAATAATAATATTAATAATTATATATATATATATATATATATATATATATATATATATATATATATATATATATATACTCTGCAAAAAAAGAAACGCATAATGGATTTTTTAAGATTTTAGTAGATGTATTTTGGATTATGATTTTACAATAAAAAATGTAGATATTCACTAGAATTGTTTCAATTGAAAAAAATTACAGTCCAAACCTTAGATATTGGTGAAAAAAAAGTCAGATCATCACAGTTAAGAACACTTCCTGTCACGTTTAAGTTAGTACCGTGTTTGACCACCTCGAGCTGCCAACACAGTTCTGCATCTCCTTGGCATAGAGTCAATCAATGTTCTTACGTTATTGCGTGGAATTGTTCGCCATTCCTGTTGTAACATTTGACGGAGCTGATCGAGGGTCTGAGGCGGAGGTTGGCGCAGGCGCACACGTTTATCCAGTTGGTCCCATAAGTGTTCAATCGGATTCAAATCCGGTGATTTGGAAGGCCATGGTAGCACATTAATGTTGTTCTGTTGAAGGTAGTCAATTGTTAAGCGGGCTGTGTGAGGCCTAGCATTGTCATGTTGGAATAACTCCCTCTGTCGGTCAATTACGCGCATAAGGTGAGGTTGGAGAATTTCGTCTCTGTACGTTTGAGCCGTTAAATTGCCCGGGACATGTACCAGTTCTGTTTTACGGTCATTAGAGATCGCCGCCCACATCATGACGCTACCTCCACCGAAGCTATCCACTTCTTGGACACACGAGGAAGAGAAACGTTCATTCCTGCGCCGGTATACACGGATTCTTCCATCACGTTTCTGTAGCAGAAAACGGGACTCATTGCTGAACCAGATTCTACGCCAGTTGCGGAATGTCCAGCCCCTCAATCTGTTGCACCATCGGACTCTTTCTCGTCTGTGTAACGGTGTCAAAACTGCTCCAAAATACGGTCTTCTGGGTCTAATGCCATATTGTCGAAGTCGGTTGCGGACTGTCTGCGAGCTGATTCTTCTCAATCCAGGTATTCCGACTGCAGTAGCTGTTGCAGCAACGGTTCGATTCCGTAGATGAAAGACCCGGATGTAGCGATCTTGTCCAGGAGTCGTAATGCGAGGTCGCCCACTCCTCGGTCGGTCATTAGTAGAGCCAGTCTGCTGGAATCTGTTCCACAGCCGAGAAATTGTGCTCTGATTTACGTTTTCAGTTCGTGCAATCTCACTTTGGGATACTCCGGCCTGGAGACGGCCAATGACGATATTTCGAGTAGCAGGGTCCAACCTTGGCATGGCAGCATTTTAACGTTATGATGAATTCAAGCTTCAAACTTCGTCCTTTTATACGCTTTAATGTAGTGGTTGAATTAAACACAAAGTTCTCGTGAAAAACGTAAACCAAATTCCATGGCGATAGAGGTGATGTGCAATTTTAGAGAGTCGCCGAGCTAATTTGGCAGAGAGCCAAATCAAATGAACAGACCTTTAAAGTTTCATACTAACCTGTAATAAATCAATTACTCAATTGACCATTTCAGTTTACCTGTTAAAATACATAATTTGCATTTTTAAAATTTCAAAAGGGCTATGCGTTTCTTTTTTTGCAGAGTATATATGGTTGTATGCGATCTATTTACATAATGTACAGTAAAAAGTTAAAAATGAAAGTTTAATACAAGAAATGACTCTCAAAAAGGAGTTCCTGGTATCTAACACAGACACCTGAAACATATTTAAATCTTATGTACATACATCCCCTCACCCAATTTCTAGACCAAATAAAAAATATAGATCCAATAATTAATAGAACCAATAATTTATCCAAAATATGTTATTCAATTACCAATCATCCTCACAGGTCATTCTGAATAGTCAATTTTTACTTTCTGTAGGCTCTCATGAGATACTGATACATGTATATATTTTTCTAAAAGTTGCAGAAATACTCATTGAAGGAGGAGGTCAAAAGGTTTTGTCATACAGGATTTGAGAAACCTAGGGAAAGATCGGTATGGTATCTGGCCTTGGATCCTTGAGCCAATGGAACATGCATAAAACTTGTAGATTTTTCAGAAATTATATTATTTTTCAAAGATCATTAAAAACTGGCGTGTTATTAAAATACATTAACTTTATCGTGTTCACCAACACTTAGCTGAAGAATATCTCGTGTTAATTTCATGATTGAGGAAAATAATGCATGCATTTGCCATAACGTTACGTAGAACACCACCATATTTTCAGCGGCGCTATTCGATATCGAAATGATTTTAGTCATGCATATAAACATTTCAATCAAAATTCTTCACTATGGAATACCTAAAAGGTTTGCTTAGATGTATTTGATAATATATGTATGAAATATACATGTACCGTTACAAACGAATAAAATATGTCTGCCTGACTGTTAAAGAAGGTGATACTATATAATACAAATGTTACATCAATAGGAAACTATTTCCCTGGGTGCAGCAAAACAAGTGAAGTAATTCATGTATAATTCAGATGTTTTATTAGATAGTAATAATATTTATAAAAAAACAAACAACCCCCCCCCAAAAAAAAAAAACTAAACCACCCCCCCCCAACCCCCCAACCCCCCACTAAAAAAAAATCAGTAACCTAAAATTATAACAATAATAATAAGTAATAATAATAATAAAGAACTGCCATGATTATATCTCTACATTTTTAGACTGTACATTTGTAAATTCAGTCCAAATATCGTGTAACAGGAAGGAAGAAACTGCAACGACTGACAGGAATTCGAGCCCGATCTGATTCTCTCTTCCTGTTACACTTGCACTACTTAGTTTTACTGCTGTGAACACAACAATCAATGTATATATCTGGAACATGTATTGTGCTGTCAGTTTTATTTTTGAAATTCATTTAAATCCTTATTATTGGTATGGAATTGTTAACATACCAAGACACTTTTGCCAAACAGATGACCCCAAAAACTTTTATGGTATATTAATAAAAGGCATTAAGATTCATAATATTTATTTATAAAAACATTCTGATTAAGAATTGAAAATTAAAACTAAAATGTCTGTATTCATGGATACGTATTGCTTATTTTTGCATTATTGTCATAGCAACTGTTTTGTAATTAACTGCAATATTTTACCTGTATGACATTTGACAAGTGACATGTTTAAACTATAAAATTTATTTATAATATTATTTGTAATTTATTTAACAAGAAGCAAATGCATCTTATTAAAGCAATATTTTGATCTACCTGAAAAACAGGAAACATAAAGGAGTTCTCTTTATTATTTTTCAAACAAAATTGCATTCTGACATTTGACCTACAGTCATCCCATATTTATAAAAACTTTTTGAATAATTCTTTGTGACATTTAAATTATAATACTTTAGCATTATATTCCACCTATTCCATTAATTTCTGTGACAGGGTCGATTTTGACCCTTCGTGGGCCTACTTCTTAAACTAAAAGGGAAGTGGGAGATGCCCTTCCTCTCGTACGCACATCTTATATATATATATATATATATATATATATATATATATATATATATATATATATCCTCTATTTATAATGCTTAATTTAAAACAAATCACCCCTCCCAAATAAAAAACCTAACTTGTAGTTTAATAATGGGGATTGCATCGTACAACATTTGATAGCAAGGCGATTTCCTTAAATTTTAAATAATAAATCCCCATGCAGCATTGCTTCAGCTTCAATTTCATTCAATACCATTGAATGTAGGGAATTCTAATCTTCGACAATTTTAAAGATTAATATTTCAACACTCTCATGTTGCCAAAAATTTGCGACATGTTTAAACCCCGTCTCCATTCCACCTGTATGGGTGAAATTAGATTGAAATCCAACCAATGGACAGACCTATAAACTCTCTGATAGAGTATTGTTTTTGTTTTTGTTTCTGCTTGTTCGAGTAGATCAATAACAACCGACCGATATGTATAATACACAGTACTGACACGGTGTCCGGTCCCACTTGCTGACTGAATAAACAAAGTCTGACTCCATCAATATCATAGGAAAAACAGAGCCTTACGGAATAAATAAACATCAAAAGAAAAGCAAGTATAACTCAATAAACAAATAAACATCAAACTAAAACCAAATCTGACTGAATAAACAAATAAACATCAAACTAGAACCAAATCTGACTGAATAAACAAACAAATAAAGATAAAGAAAAGGTTCAATATGTGGCAATTAAAATATAATTTTTGCTATATTTGAATTTATTTCGCTACTTTAAAAAAAAAAAAACCTTTATATAATTGTTTCATTATATTATTCAATATTGATTCACGCATTTAATCAATGTGATGAAATTCGTTGTACGCATTTATTACTTGCTGGCAATGTATTTTATTTTGTTCCGTATAAAAAGTACGATCTCTTTGAATATACCCTAAATAATGTTACTTTCTGCAATAAATCAATACAGGGGATCCAGCCGCCGGATAGCTGAAAAATTGCTCAGGCGGCTATAAACAAAAACAAACAAACAAACAATACAGGGGATCAAAGTGTTATTAACATGATATCGGCATTAAAGATGTCTGGTGGTCGTCAAACGAAAGGAATTGGGGACGGGGGAGGGTGGATTTGTTTTTCATCTATAATCCCCATTATCTATTACCGGGTATATAGAAAATTACTATGCCATGTCCTGATTTTGTGGTATAAAGGAAATTCTCATTAAGTTAAAGAAAATATTTTGCATACTTATTATTATACAGTTATACTTTGAATAGTATATAATTTTATGAACAACTTTTATTTTGATATCAAAACTTATATAATATGTTGTGAAATTCTTTTGTATAACAATATGTGGTACTTACGCGCCATAATCCTCTGCCTTCATACAACCTGTCATTCGGTCAAATCCTGTCCGGCGTGTTTCATACCAATTGCTAAGCCGTTCATTTGACTACGAATTACTCCGTTTACCTGATCAATATACAGGGTTCACGGCGAGTGTGACCGGTCGACAGGGGATGTTTACTCTTCCTACGTACCTGATTCCATCCCTAGTATGTCTGGGGGTCCGTGTTTGCTTAACTCGTCATAGGAGTTATGAGATTGATCACTGTTTGTTATCTTCACCTTTTCATTTTGGCATTGTGATGTTCATGCTAAAGTTGTTGTCATATAACATTCTACATATTTTACAGTTTCACAGGATAAGTATGTAGTTTCCAAGGACACATAAACCATTTTAACAAGGATTGTTATTATCTTATAGGCACATAGTCCAAACTCAGCTATTGCAGCATATATGGCAGGGATGTTTGTAAAACGCAACGGTATAGAGAGATCGGTAAGCAAAGGCAAATTATTTGATTACTTCATTAAATACCAGAAACCCTATACCAAGCTTAAGAATGGTTATATGTTGTGTTATTATGTATTTTCAGCCGTATATTAATTACCGCTTGTCGCAAGGGTTTCGTGCACAAGAAATGGACTCGCACAAATTGACACATGCCCAAAAGGTTAAGTTAGGATTGGAAGGCGAGTATGTAAGTAGATCTTATGTTAATCAATAATATACGTATAAGGTTCTCAAATGGAATGAAGCCTTTGGGTCTCGGAGCTGATCAAATGAGTAATTTCTGTGACATCTGACAGCGTATGGGGAAGAGGAATTTCTATAGCACAGTTGCACAGTAATCAGAGAAAACTGAATTATTCCCGGTTCTTATAACTCCAATTCAGCTTAATAGTATAATTAGTTTCCAATCTGTAATTTAACTTCTTTGTGATTGCGATACGTTCAGTATTCTACTGAACAATTTGGTTAGTATAAAGTGTATAAACAGGATGGTCTCAATTTGGAGAAAATATAAAAAAAAACATTTTGAACATTAATCTCATATCACATAAATAATAGACCAATGGCTTTCAGACAAAGGTCACTCAGAACATAGCTTATACACTGAGTAAAAAAAAAACCTCACAACATTAATTTTGTTAAATATTGAATACTTTCCCCCTGATGATACACCTGTGTAGCCAACATGGGATCCCTATCTGTCGACTCTGGAAAACCGTTAGCCAAACCCACTCATAGCCATCCATTTCTTGTGTAAATGCCTTTCGTGCCAAATCAGGTTTTGCACGTGCATTCAATGTTGTGAACTCCACATCGAAGTTGGATTCATTTGCACATGTTTGCCATGGCCTCAAGAATTAAAAAAACACTTTTAAGCCACATTTGTAACAGTACTTGAAATTTCCGCGATTGTCAAATGTGCAACGTGAACGTGCTGTTGGCATGTTGCAAGCGGGGCGATCAGTTATTGACATCACAACAGCAATGGGATGCAGCCGTCGTACTGTGTATGACTTGCGACATCGTTTACAACAAACTGGCACCACTGCTGATCGCCCAAGGTCGGGTCGTCCACGTGTAACGTCACGGGTTGAAGACCGGAACATCGTCCTACGTCACCTTCGTAACCGATTTCTGCCGGCTGCACGAACCAGAGCTGAGATGTTTCAAGTTCGGCTGTCCGCACAGACCATCCGAAATCGGTTGCGGTCTGCCAATCTCCATGCTCGACGTCCGTCTCGTGGGCCAATTTTGACGCCATTTCATCGACGCCAGCGTCTGTTGTGGGCCCAACGTCACCTCCGATGGACCCAGAGAGACTGGAATCGAGTCGTCTTTAGTGATGACTCGCGGTTTACCCTCAGATTTGCGGACGGCAGGCTAAGAGTCTGGAGACGACCTAATGAACGGTATACCCAATGTTGTGTGCAGGAAGTGGACAGATTCGGGGGCGGAAGTTGCATGGCATGGGGTGCTTCCTGTGGGAACAACCGTTCCAGACTTCTGGTCATCCATGGAAACCTCACAGCTGCTGCTTATCGCGACCAGGTACTCACCCCTGAACTCATTCCCTTCATGGCGGTTCATGGTCCAGGTCTACAGTTCCAGCATGATAATGCACGGCCGCACACCGCGTTGTTGACACGAAATTTCCTTCAAAATGCTGGCAGCAACGTCATGGACTGGCCATCGAGGTCCCCTGACCTTAATCCCATCGAGCACGTTTGGGATGCACTAGGGAGAGGGCTTCGTGAACTTAGGAACCGACCGCAGAATTTGCAGGAACTTGGCGCTGCCTTGCGAGATCAATGGCGCCGAATCCCCAACCATGTGTTTAGAAACATCAGGCAGTCGATGAGGAGACGGTGCATGGCTGTGGTGAATGCGCGAGGCGGCGATACTCAATATTGAACTGAGACATTTCGACGTTTCATTCTTGTGACTTGACATTCTGTGTACAAATGTTTTGGAACGGCGTGTAGCCTAACTGAACAGATCTGTGGCACTGTCAGTGTATGGATTACATCACACACATCTCAGCAATGAAATAAAATCACTGGCACCATCCTATTATCTCTTGTTCGTTTTAAGTGCCTTGACAAGAGAATGTGAAGTTTCTTTTTTGACTCAGTGTATATGAAAAAACCTTTCATTTAAACAATTTATTGATCATTGTGCAAGTCTTTCATCATATGAAATATTTTATTGGTTAGATGCAGTTCGGAGAGCATCTGTCAGTTTTACTGATAACCTTGTTTATTATAACATGTGAATAAAATTGCGTCAAAATATATATTTCTATCATGCATAACGTTTAATTAAAGATATTGCAAAAACCTATGACGTCACATGAGTGTGGAAAAAAGTCAATGTCAAAGTACCAATACATGAAGTATATTCATTCTTGGTGATACGCCAGGTAATACCTAGGCAGATACCTGTCTGGCACAGAAAATTATCACTACCGGTACATGTACTTCACATGGATTTAAATTTTTATAAACTAAAAATGAGGGCTGAACAAGCCCACCCTCTGGGTTTTATTTCTGCTGTTAATTAAAAAATTAACGTATGAATGAACTTAAAATGTATATAAGATCGAGACAGGCTACTGACAAACAAGTTGATGTTACAGGGGGTTTCAACAGTCATGATTAAAGTTAGCATTTCGCAAATTCTGTGGTCGTTATCACGATCTACTTTGCCAATACAACCTGTCCTTCAGTTCAATGCTGTCTGACGTGTTTCATAACTATTGTTAGGCCGTTGTTACGTATTGATTTTGGCACGGATTACTCCGTTACCTGATCAAGATAGAGGGCTCACGGCGGATGTGACCAGTTGACAGGGGATGTTTACTCCTCCTAGACATATAATCTCACCTCTGATATATCCAGGGGTCCGTGTTTGCCCAACTCGTAACTTTGTATTTCTTATAGGAGTTATGAGATTGGTCACTGTTCATTATATTCACCTTTTCATTTACACAAATTAGTCTACATTGATGATTTTGTTACACAACAAAAACCAAGATTAAGGTGACATGGAATTGTCAATATCAATGCAATTAATTAAGTTGACTTAACAAGTTGTTGAAAACTATAAATTGATTTAGAAAAATGTTTAAATTATTTTCCTGATGATTTTCTGACTACATGCAATTGTCTATATCTACAACTTGTTAACTAATGTTACTTTCGCTGTACATCGATTTCGGGAACAAGAGAAGGCTCTGAAACGTTTCCGTAAGTGATCTTGTAATAACGAGTTAATTATCTCGTAAATTACGATATTAGCTATGATCTCGTTATCATAGATAAATATCTTGTTATAATGAGATACTAACACATCTTAACGAAATAACTAACTTGTTATAACGCGATAACTAACTTGTTAAAAAGATGCCTTTCTCATTAAACGAGCTATTATTTCGATAGAATAAAGCAACAAACACTGTTATGTTGACAGTTTTTGTCATCGATTTTATCAATAGTATATGATGTAGAAGGTTCAATGACAATGAAGCAATGGCGGAAGCACGATTATTGGCCACAGACCCTTCAGCAGTGCTTCAAGCAAACTTTGGCCATGTCTACAGACATCAGCTATAGTAGATAAGATGCATGAAGACTTCGGCCACAAGCAGAGAAATTTTGCTCACGCCATGACAAACTGCTCTAATACAAAAGAGGTGGGTAGATCTGGACATTTTTACAAATGATACTGTACAAGCCACCTTGAATACCATTAAAAATAAAGTCTGGGCTACAACGGACAAATGGGTACCATCTGGAAACAATTTTGGTGTGCATTTAATCAATGTAACTTCCATTTCTTGCCAAAATAAAATTTGACAAGGAACTGTTTATTCGGAGCCGGGCTTTCTCGACAGCTTAATGCGAAAACATTTGTCTGTAATATTTTCTGGGAAGGATTTGAGATCACACTATTTTACAATTAGGTAACATGTTTTGAATATTGACAACTGTTAATTTTTTTTTAACTTTTGAAGATGGCGCAATGACATTGTACCCATACTCTTCCCCCACAATGTATCATTAAAACAATGGGATGTCCGAACTGACCAACCAGTTCACGTAACATCCTCCCAAATCATACCTCTTTTTCCAAACCTTCTTAAGATGTTGTGGGCCTGTATGTGTAAGTGTTGGCCTGCATGATTGATGAGTGAATTAATGATATCCAATTATCCAGACTTAGATTTGAAGACCTGCAAACTTAGTATGCTTGTTGGCGTAAATTATTTTGATGTTGTAAGGTGCATTATACTAACAGCAATTATACGCGTATGTAAGAATGCACTTCATTCTATTTCTACCTTTGGTCATAATATCCTCTTCAGTAACCCCCGCTAAAACAAATGAGTAGTCCCACCTATTCTCATTGAATGAGACTTAAAAGTAGAAGAGTTAAGCCCAATAAATTAGATTCTCTTGTGTAGAATTATGGTAAATTGATATGAAGTGAGGGGTTTACCATTGAGATAGCAGTAAAATGAGCCTTCATCCTAAGACCTAATAGAGACATATTGCCTAACGTGAAAACTAATAAGGTGGCTGTTTCACATCTGTAAGTGATTTGTTTTGTTGCTCCCTTGCAAAGTTGATCAGTTTTTAAACTCTTTAAACACAACTGAATTTCTATATCGTATGTTCTAATATTATGAAAAGATAATGTGTTTGTATTATTGCTAGAAACTTTCAATTCGCTAACTCTAAGCAACGCAAAAAGGCCAATTAAAATGCAGATGCAAATAATGTGACTTCATATAGATTTGAGCAAACTGTTGGCAGTACAGTAATAATTTGATTTAACATGGGTAATGTAATTGGAGCACGAAAGTCTTTAGATGGATTTAATCGATGCAAGCCCTCGCGCATTTTTATAAATATAAATTTTTTAGTTATATCTTCTTTCTCCAGTATTTGAAGATGATAGCTGATGCCACTTAAGTAACACATAACAGAGGAGTCAGATACTGAATTTGCAGAGAGATACGCTATATTACTGACAAATTGGTGAACAGGTGGAGGCCACAGTAAAGGCAGTGCATATTTGTTTCTGAATAAAGCAAAAGAACCCAATACCCTTTGGTAAGCTGTAGTAGTATCTTGCGATACTGCTGCTGAAAAAATGTTCTCTGCCTCAGTTTTGAGAGATTCAATAATGCTGGGGGGATTTGTGTCGAAAAATTGCATGCTTTGGGGGCTAGTGTTCTGAATCGTGTCCATTGAAAAGGAGAAATTGAGTCTGCTATAGAATTTTTATAATCCGGGATGTGAACACATCTGTATGTTATATTTGATACACAACAGTACTAAAGGTCTAACAAGGTGCATGACTCTTTGAGCTTTGCTCGATTGGGAATTAATATTGTGAACCAACGCCATATTGTCAGTATTGATCAGTAACTTTTGCGATATCAAATGATAAACTCTGATAAAAAATGAGACTTTCTAATGCCTATTGTTACATTTTAAAACCTGTAAATAAATGCTCTACCTCCCGTTAATGCTTTAGCAAACCAGTTTAATGATCCGCTGAAAGACTGCATTTCCTTTAAGGTAACCTTTGGAGTATAGAAACGAGGTAAGCTTACGCCTAAGTTGATTGCACTTATCGACTGGGATGAAGATAGTTTGCTTTATGGTTTCAATACCCAGTCCGCGAAATGATAGCTTGGTTGTAGAACTGATAGCTTGGTTGTAGAAATGATAGCTTGGTTGTAGAACTGATAGCTTGTAGAACTGATAGCTTGTAGAACTGATAGCTTGGTTGTAGAAATGATAGATTGGTTGTAGACATGATAACTTGGTTGTAGAACTGATAGCTTGGATAAATGATAGCTTGGTTGTAGAAATGATATCTTGGTTGTAGAAATGATACCTTGGTTGTAGACCCCTCTGTTTTCTTACCATTTATTGGGGCACCTAATTCCTGACACGCCAACTAAAACATTTAGACAAATTTTAACAATTAGGAGTTTCCTGTTTCCCAGCAAACAAAAAAGCATCCAAGTAATGGATACTGTTTGAGCTATTAGTCCTTTTTTATACTAACCAATGAAGAAAGGATGAAAAATTTTCAAAGGTTGAACACGTTATAGAGTAACCAAAATGCATGCATTTGCCTATATAATATTTATCATCAATGCACATTCCTAATAAACAGATGTCTGATGGGTGGATTGGCAAAAACTTAAATGCGCTTGATAAATCCATTCTATAAAGTAGTGTGTCCCTACCCAATGTTTCAATGATAGAGATGCCGTGATCCAAAGAATCATACGACTCTGAATATAAGGCTGGGTTAATTTGATCATAGCCAGTGGAGCCAGACAGATTTTCTATTAATCTCCAACCACCATCTTTTTTGGGTAGTACAACTACATTTTTGCATCTTATATTAAATATAGGAGGGTTGGGAAAAGGTCCAACCATGCGACCAAGTTGATTATCGATTATGCTTAGCTGTTCAGACATATTTCTTAGTTGCAAATGAAGCTTTAATCCTGTATAATACAATTGAAAGCCATGTTGGAAACCATTAAATATATACTGTGCAGTTTGTTTATCTGGGTATTCACTTAGATACTTTTGGAGGTAGCCTACCTAAATTGTTACCTTACTCCTAGGTCCATATATCTTTGTCTGGGTGTTTGTGGAAATTGTCTTGGTCGTACTGTAGATTATTGAAAAGAGTGGGGACAAAAATTAGATTGACTAGTCTGTGGCATATTTGGTCTGAAGTTAGGCAATGTGGTATTTTGGTTAACCTGCAGTGGATGCGTGGATGGTTTTTATGACAGTACATGCACCAGTGTTGAAATAAGCATGGGTTTTTTGCACAAGAGCCCACAACATTTGAGTGTCGACTGTGTTTGTTGTGATAGAGGATGGTTTGACATGCAAAGTAACCATAGTTCCGCGTCAACTGACCCACCCCCCCCCCCCCAAGATGTGTTTTTGACATCTAAGTTGTTTTGCCGTAGTCGAGCAAGGTATCCGTTGGGTTACGCCTGGCTCCAAGACGAATAATCTGTACATACTTAAGTATGCCATGGAGGTCGGCAGGGTGTCTTGCCAAGCATATATTAGCAAAGTCGAGAAAAAGCGTCTGTCCAAGAATCAACAGGCGTATTTTTACCATTAGATGTAGGTTGCATAACGAATTACCCACCGAAAATGATTTTTTTACCCTTTTCAGAGTCTACGTCAGACTCCAAGACTTTGCCTAATTCAATGTACCCCTTCCCTCATATCTTTTCTTTGATTGTTTGGGGAACATGAAGGCCCAACTCATGAGACACAGTAATGAGAGGAGTTGGATTGAATGGTGATGCTACCGAGTTTGCAACGCTTGTTGCAAAGGGAACAGTACCTGATGTACTTGGCGACACCACAGTAGGGCTGGACGCCATAGTTTTGTTAGGTTTCTGTTGGGTGGTGGCTATGCTTATCTCTTGTTGAGAATGAGCATCATTGCTTACTGTTTCCTTTGGGGTCCTGGACCCAACTGTGCCTCGTCTTATGTGAGCATATGGGTCCTTGTCTTCCTCGGGATTAATTTTCATAATATTGGAATAAAATTATCAGTTATCAGTGTCATTGTTTCATTGTCAATAGGTTAATACATGTGACATATTGCTTTGTTTGTAAAATACATTGTTTTTTATAATGGAATAGCATTATCAGTTATCAAGTTTAATGTTTTATCGGCAAAAAACAATGAAAATAAGATTAAGATACAAAATGTAACACACAACTTCGAATCAGGTCAAAGACGTGAAACCGATTTGGTCTCAACAAGTATTACATTTTAAATTCATATATACATTGTCGTGGAAGTTTGATATGTATCGCTGTCCTGATAATATTTTGTTGACGCAATCCACACACTGCGGAAAAATGGACGCGGCATTTCTTTCAGTGACCTCTGCAATAACCATGGTAGAATACGAACTCATCGCGTTGGTACAAAAATAAATTGCGTCTTACCGTACATTGTATGTAACAGTTCAACACAAGAAACAAATATAGGGAAACTTGACTATTGTTTATTAACTGACGTTATATCTGTATAATAATGTTATTTTTTTCATATACTAAGCCAAAATAGTAGTGAGAGTGTTGACAAATGAAGCACAATATGAAGGGGATTACACTATTTGTCAAAACCTTGACTACTACTTTGGTATTATATACGAAAAATGTAGCATCATAATCATTATGTCGACTGTCCATATTAATATTTACGTTTCAATGGAGCAAGGAGGAACACTCCGAATGCACTTACAAAGTTGAGTGATACGGAAAGTTCAAATGCGGTATTTATTACTTGATTATTCTATTGGAGCATAACCATCAAAAATAGATGATACAGTAATTCATCACTTTCGTGTTAATCAAATGTTCTTTATAAAGGTTGTATTTGGAAGTAGCAAATGTAGTTATCCACAATTAGACTAGATCTTCAATGTCATACCGGTTAGAGCGTTCGCTTCGTAACCGGAAGGTCGTGAGTTCGAGCCCCGCTCGTGCCATGGCTGCGTCAAACCTAAGACTAAAAATAGGTAGTTATTGCTCCTTCGCTAAACGCTCGGCAATTAGAAGTGAGAATCACAGGTCTTTTGGATATGACCTTAAAAACGGAGGTCCCGTGTCACGGTAGGCGTTGGCACGTTAAAGAACCCTCATTGCTACGGCCCTGAGCGCATAGGTCTAAATTGTGGTACTTCACCTACAGCTGGTGACGTCTCAATATGAGTGAAAAATTCTCGACGAGACGTAAAACAAACAAACAATCAGTCAATCGATGTCATATAATGGATAGCACGTTCGCTTAGCAACGTAAGTTCGAACCTCTGTGTCTGTTCTTCACAAGGAGGATAGGAGAATTATATGTGAAAAGTATGAGGATGAAAAAAGTAAAGTTATTCCAAAGAAATAGTGACAGTGTACGTATATTCGACACGAATATAGTGACGAATATCTCATGTAGGAAGAACCTACATATGTAACAAGGATGATAATGTGCATCGTCTTATCAGTCAGCAGGAAAACAATTTAGCTCTGCGATAAACCAGGAAGATGTTACCACACTGTCTGTCGCCAACCAATCTTTTTCATAGACAAGCTCAACCAATCATAACAATGCTTGGCCTTTTTGAAGAAATGAATTACCAGACTTAGAAGGCGGATGGATTCAGTTAAAATTTTCTAAGGAAACTCATGGCTTTCATATAATCCAAATACACGAGCCCCACTCTGCCAACTTAAGCGGAATTTTATGTTAATTGATTCACTCAGGTGACCTATTGCTATTGGGACCGTAGTTGTCCATCGTCACTAACATTTGAACATGATCAACTCTCAAAAGAACATAGCAATTTTTCGGAATGATTATCATCTTCTATTAACGTTGATTTCAACCCGTAACCTATATATAAAAAGGTCAAATATGGGGTGGCTTATGAAATCGGGCAAAAAACCTATAAACTTGGCATAGTTTACGCCATTTTTAGAAATTTGAAATTATGATGTCATAATGATAGACGTGTAAGTGACTTGCATTATGGTCTTTTCCCAATAATCAATAACGCTGAAATTCAGTAAAATTTACTGGAGCGGATATGGTAGTTCTTGAATCTATTCATTTCACTGAACTGAGAGATCAGGAAACAGGTCTACCATTCCAAGACTTGACAGATAGGTATATATGAAATCAGACAGGCATCGAACATTTTGTTTATCGCACAACGTATATGTAGCTAGCTTAGAAATTTACTGAAGGTTGCCTGCACAGTAACTTTGTTCGTCGACTTTTCTTCCGTCTATACATGTATGCGAGTCAGTGCCACCATTGACTAGACTGCGCTTCCATCTCGTTACATACACGTGAAAGTTGCAGATATTTATGACTGTGAATGGCCTCTCAGACTATTTCAGGTAACTAGGTCAAAATCACGATCAAGTTTATATTAGGGTTAATTTCAAGAAAGATCAAAGGGAACTCCGATGTTATTTAATATCCATGTTTCCGTATGCTTTATGTCTACAAAGGTTCGACTTTAAACTACCAGTTTTAAAGAATACTCAGATATTTAAAGAATGACTTTAATTTTGGGGCAAAGTTTACGAATATAACCATGTTTGGGATAGTTTAACAGCGTAAACTGATCCAAACCAGGTAATATTCGTATATTGTGTCCCAAAAATCCTTATGAATTAATGCAAAAAGAAAAATACTAATATTTGTTTATGAAAATGTACATAAATACTGAAAAGTACAAATCATTTGAGCGGCCCAATGATTCACTTAGGAACCACTACGAAGCGTGTTATAGAGACTAGTGTCTAGCTGTGTTCAAGGCAGCCATCTTAGTTCTACGGAGCCTATTTATCAAAATTGTAAACGTTGTTGAAGATGAATTTTACTACGAATAGAAATTATGTGTAGACTATACATGCAATGCATATTTTGCTGCAAATGTAAGATAACTCTAGACAGTAATAGCCTGATTTTCTGGGTATGTAATGCTTTATATTTGTTAATATCTATATGTATATTACTATGTAATAATTATGGATTCAATGTTTTGTCCTTTAATGTAGGGTAATGGGGAAGGGGGAGGAGGAGAGCTGTCTCTTTACATTTCATATAATAAACATTGTACCTTACTGTAGTTTTCAAATTTGAATTCATATTTTATATATTACAGTTAATTAATTAATATATTAATAAACATGACAAACCAATTCGGAAAACCTGTTAGTCCCCAAGGGTTTTCACCAGCCAGTTACTAAGTAATTCAGTACTAGCATGAAATAGGGATAAACATTTCCTGTGATAAAATTAAGAAATTCATTTCAAAATTAAGGATTATCTCCCTCATGCATAGCTCTGATCCTTAGCAGGATTTAGCTCCAGTATTTGGTATTCTATTTTAGTTCTTTCCGCTCTTTCAAGTTTGTTCTTATTTCGGATTTCCGACATTTTTCACCTCAGCATCACTGAAGAGACATTATTTGTCGAATGGGCATCTAGTGCATCATACTTAGTACCAATTCTGTTTTATATTAAAGTATAAAAAAAGGTGTGCTCTTCAATATTCTGAGTAATGCAAAAGTGAGGGTTGATAATTATAAATAATATCCTTTCGATAATGCGTTTTCTACTGTAATGTACACACGAATATGAAGAATATTATATGTTGTGTAGAGGCATTTTCAACCTAGATTGCCAGCCTTTTGTGGGAAATATTCTTTTAGAATTGAACGTTAATATACCTGATTTATTTTATTTTACTTTGAAAAAACAAAAAATACAAAAGGCATGTTAAATATTTCATTTAGACACTGTCAATTATCAGTGTTGTAAAAATACATTATGCATGTTTCTTTTCAAAAGATACTAACATTCCTATTACCACAAATTGCACCGAAAATGTGAATGGAATGGTGAAATACATAATTTTGGTTTTAAAAGAATACAAGTTGATGTTATGGGGGTTTCTACAGTCTTGCCTAACGTCAGCATTTCGCAAATTCTATGTTCGTTATAACGGTCTAGTTTGTCAGTAGAACGTTCCATTAGGTCAAATACTGTCTGACGCTTTTCATACCAATTGTGAGGTCGTTCTTGGCACACTAATTCTGACTGGATTGCTCCGTTTACCTGATCAAGATATAGGATTCACGGCGGATGTGACCGGTTGACAGGAGATGCTTACTCCTCCTACGCACCTGATTACAATTCTAGTATGTCCAGTTTGTCCGTGTTCACCCAACTCTCTGATTTGTATTTTCTACAGGAATTACGAGACTTAATACTGGATAAAGAAATTTAACTGAAATTTTATGTATGGCTTTATTTTAGATAGTTGCAGATCACTTGAATTTCGTTACGCTTGACCTATTTTTGAATTAATTATACACTTTAATGAATGCTTGAGGTTTTCCCGATTTTTGTCCACATTGGATAAAGGTATTCAACATAAACTTTAGAATTGGCTTTGTCTTTGATAGTTACAAATTAAGTGCGAGTTTCGATACGCTTGACCAACTTTTGACTGAATTATGTCCCATGATGTCTTGCAAAAATCAGTTTTCCGGACTTTTCTCCGTACTGGAATAAGATATTCAATTGCAATTTGATATGGGATTTGTCTTAGATTGTTACAGATCACGTTTAAGTTTCGTTACGCTTGACCTACTTTCGTCTGAATTATGCCCCTTGATAAATGGCAAGAATAAATTTCCCGGACTTTTCTCCGCATTGGATGAAGATATCCAATTGAAATTTGATGTGTGGTTATGCCTTGGATAGTTACAGATAATGATCAAATTTGAATTTCATAACGCTTGACCTACTTGACCTACCGGTAGGGGACTTCATATTGCCTGCAACACACTCAGAATGATTGTTTTCAGGTAGTTTGTTTTACACTACACGCATATACACGTAACTTCAATTTGATTGTTATGCCTAAATGATTAAATCTAGCTTGCTTCGACTGGTGCACATCTCCCATAGTAATATAAAAGGAATGAAAAACAAATGAAATTTTATAAGACAGTAATACCCTCACACACGTATTTGCCTTAAAATGTACTTAATTAATTGATCAATGATCAAATTTAGCACAAAATATGAAAATCCTCCGAATATGATATCTGTACCTTTGGATGGAATACATCATCGTTATATTGGCAAAAACATGCATTCTTAATGCACATATCAAGATGTATTGATAGTTCTGTTCGGCAAGTGCCCCTGGATCTCCCCAACTACCACACCATTTTATGATTGTTTAAATATCGTCAAAACAGATGAAGTCTTCACCCATATCCTACATATTTCAGAATTGTTGGTTATGATTGATTGATTAAATATTGTTTAAGGTCCCGTTCGAGAATCTTTCACTCATATGGAGACGTTACTATTGCCGGTGAAGGGCTGCAAAATTTAGGCTTATGCTCGGATTATGGATTACAGGAATAATAAACAAAACGTACTAAAGCTTTGGAAATGCATTTACTTATCACTCTTCGAGTACTATCTTATAATTGACCGCCTTTTGACATGTACTTGCCATTGTACACATCGAATGAGTGTACTTTGTAACTTGGTCTACTTTTATAAAATTTATGCCAGCGGTTGACGTAATGCCTGACATTTACGTAGATCGGCCCCTAATTATACATGAAGTAATGAGCTGCTGATGTCGCAGATCGAGTACCAAACGATTACCAGTGTAATTTTCTTATTAACACGTATAAATATGGTGTATGAACGTGACTTATACATAAATGTTTACAATGTCAGAGAAACTACTGTACATCGTATGCTGTTCATTTTCTTACTTTAACCCGTAGCATTAAGTCTGAAATCATAGGGTCCTTAAGACCTTAAGAATATGATGTCAATTCTCGATCGTATTCATTGACCATCAATTGTCGAATTAATTTAATCTCAAAAGAACATGCAAAAAACGTATCAGCTCTCGTAATATGTGTAATAAATGGACAAACCCGGCTGCACTGCAGGTCCTCCGTATATTTAACAGCACCGATACGTCTATTGATCGGAACTAATGTAAATTGATAAATCATAACCTGTAGTTATTTTTATTACAAACATTCTCATTGTATTAAATTAGAATTTGAATGTCTGTGTTTATCTACAGAATGTAACAATACAAGAACTATGTACATTTATGTCCACTTAGATTTCTTTTTGTTTGTTTACCTTTGCCGAAATTGCCGTTATTTGGCATAAAGAAGACATCATTTGCGTAGTATAGATACTTTTGCTGGGTTTCAATTTTCTGACACGAATTCCACTTTTCAAATACTGTATATATATTGAACTGCAAAAGAAAATCAACTTGATCTTTTTTTTAATTTAAACTAAATAAATTTCTTTCAGGAAATATAAGTATACCATTATCAAACCACGCATTCCAAGATTGTTTTGGGGTTGTTTACGGTTATTCTTGACCATATTTGCCCAAACGCGACCATTGTAATGCCTTTTTCGTGATTTTTTTTTCATAACGTTTCCAAACTTTACACGAAAAAGCGTGCTTTTCGCCTCTTGAACACTTTATAAAGCAGGCTGTGAAAAGATGCCACATCTATCTCAACAGCAATGAAGGATCGCCATTGGGATGTTGCAGACCAGATCCACAGCAATTGCGGTAGCCAGACAGTTGGGTTGTCACGTAACAACAATCACAACACTCATGGCAAGGCATCTCAGACCGGAAATGTTCACGACCGACCACGTTCAGGACGCCCGAGTGTAACAGCGCCAACCCAAGTTCGTTACACCCGCGTCACTCATCTGTGGAACCGACAACAAAAAGCACACAGACGACTGCAACCATTCATGGGTCACGCCGTCAGATCTCTGCAGACACAGATCTTCGTCGACTAAGAACAGCAGGGATCAGATGTCGCCATCCTTAAAATGGACTGATTCTAACGCAAAGCTACAAACACCAATGTTTACAGTTTTTATTGCCGGTCCGGCAATACCAGCGTTGGCGACGTCAACAAAGGCAACAAGTGTTGTTTTCTGACGATTACAGATTCAACATGCCCCTCGCCGACAGTCGATTGCGTGTATTGAGACGATGTAATGAACGTTACGCCAACGGCTGACCGCTTGGGAGGAAGAAGTCTGGTGGTCTGGGGCGGATTCAGCTACCACCAGAGAACACGTCTGTATATATGTTTCGTCAAAGTGTGACTGCAGTAGTCCTCAAACAATATGTTGCACCATTATTCCAGGCCCAGCGTCACCTCAACATTTTCCAGCAGGACAATGCTAGTCCTGACACTGCAAGGGTCTCTATGGACTAGCTCTGAGTAAATAACATTGCTGCACTGCCCTGGTCCTCACTGTCCACGGATATGGCGCCGATCTAGCATGTGTGGACAAATTGGAGGAAGCATACACACAGCTGGTCTACCGCAAAACCTGAGAGATTTTGAAGCAGATTAACCAGAGAGAGTAAAGCCAACTGCCACAATCCTTCTTTCAGAGATTCGATACGACGTCGTTGTACTGCCTGTACTGCCGCCGATGGAGGGCACACACGCTACTTATTTAAAGACCGTTTATGGCATTTTCGGTGTTTGTGGGTGGAGTGCTTACATCTGCATTTTCAATTAACTTGAGTTCTGTTTTCATCAGAGATCAAGATTCATCACATCAACAATCACTTGTCTATTGTTTATTCATTGAGTTCAGATTGTGTGTTTCATGGATTGGAATGAATGAGCATTTGAAAATCAACTTGCGTTTCTTTTGCGATTCAGTATATTTACGTATTGACGTCAACTGTCAAGTTATTGACGATTGCCACATTGAAGGATGAACAGATATTATGTCGCATTTTTTGATATTTAATCATTATTTTATAGCAACATACAGAATATAAAAACACATATGTAGAATCATTTGTGGTCGTTAAATAAATGAAAATATATTTTCTATCCTGACCAGTTATTTCACATTTCACAACACCAGTTCATGTTACATTCTATCTGCAATGCGTCTTAAGGCGTCTATAGGGATCAAAGAGTAAGCACGACAGAGAGAGAAAGAGAGAGAGAGAGAGAGTCTTTTCTATCAGATTTGGTATATATACTATAGATAACCTAACTTGAATATAATAATAATGATTTTTATTCAGCGGTCTATGATATTTATAAATCTAGTCGTCAATTCATCGTATGTAATGGCCGTGTAAAGTGTTGAAAAGACAGACATTATGATGTTTATTTGAGAAAAGTGTGTGATTTCAACTTTACTAACGTTCCTTAGAACTTTTTATTAGAAAAACCACCTTAGATTTACACCACTTCTGGCATTTGTTTTGGCACAATACGTTTAAATTTTATCCTTCACAGCTGTTAATATTTTCATGAGAAGCAAAGATAGGATATTGGCAGAACATTTACAGGATCCAGCAATTTATCCATGTTTGTAAGGGTTTTTCGTGAAGTTGAGAAGTCCACTAGAGGATTCATTTGCTCTATTCGACTATCAGTGAGATATTGTGTTCTACACTGAAGCATTATTTCAAAAGAGCATGGATGCGATCTGAGCTGAAAATTTTACAATTCTATATTTTCCAATTTTGACTGATTGATTGAGGTTTTACGCCGTGTTGGCAATATTTCAGCCATTTTACGGCGATCCAATTTTGTTTTCAATGCATAACTAAGGTATTTCTAACGGTCAACCAAAATGTGGATATCAGTTGTCAACTTACA
Organism: Ostrea denselamellosa; assembly: GCA_024699665.1. NCBI lineage: Eukaryota > Metazoa > Mollusca > Bivalvia > Ostreida > Ostreidae > Ostrea > Ostrea denselamellosa. The sequence goes on along the minus strand of JAMZEH010000066.1, from coordinate 829,802 downwards.
AGTAGGATACATTGTATTTGTATTTGTTTTAAAGCTCATTATTACAACTGCATTCTGAACGAACTTGGCATTAATTCCACGCTTCGTAATTTCACTTATACTAGTGTACTCCAACTGCCCTTTCAAAAGGTGACATTCTTCAAAATCATGTTCAGTTTTAAATACATTTAATATCTCAGTCAATAAAGCGGATGGATATGAGTTACCGTACCTATGCTAGATCCCCAAACACCATAAAAACCCTTACAACGATATACATTACTACATTCAGTAAATGTTCAACCAAGCCCCTATCTTTGTTCCTCATGAAAATACTCACTGCTGTGAAGGAGAAATGTTAAACGTACTGTGCCACTACACTGGTGTACATCAAATGTGGATTCTTAAAATTTCTAAACAACTTTTAGTGAATCACAAAACTTGTCTGAAATTAACAACATTAAAAGGTATGATTTTACAAACTTTACACGACCATACCTCACAATAAATTAAAGACTAGGCTTTTTGACATCATAGACAGTTGCTTCATCAACAAAAATGATTAAAGGAAATACTCATATCTAATGATCGGTCATCTCAAAATTTATTTTGTTAATACCACTCTGACCCACGCACAAGTACTCTGAATTTGATATTAAAAAAGACACTAGACTTCCTCATTGACAATATCTTCGTAGTTTTTGGTGATTAGGTCTTCCAAGAGTCTGTTAGTATTTCCATGAGCACAAAGTGTGATCCTTTGTTAGCTGAACCGTTTTTTTATATAATGATACAGAAGTCATTCAAAAGCTTCTACATAAGAAGAAAAAACCTCTTGTTGTGGCTTTCAATTCGACATTTAGATATAATGACGACGTTTTATCCATTAACAATGATCATTTTCATCTATACGTCGATTCGATATATCCCAGTGAACTTACAATAAAAGACACCACAGAATCTTCCACATCTGCTTCGTACTTAGACATTTTATTGAAAATAGATGCTGACGGCCAACTAACAACTCAATGTTATGACAAACGGGATGATTTCAATTTTTCCATCGTCAACTTTCCTTATCTGTGTGGCAATAGTCCATCATCACCTGCATATGGTGTTTATATTTCCCAACTGATTCGATACGCAAAAGTTTTTCTGCATATGATCAGTTTTTAAATCGAGGCAGGTTACCGATAAACAAGTTGATGTTACAAGGGTTTGTACAGTCTCGCCTGAAGTCATCACTTTGCAAATGTTATGGTAGTTGTAACGATCTAGTTTGCCAGTATGCAAATGCTGCCAGACGTGTTTCACACAAATTGTTAGGTCGTTCTTGGCACACTGATTATGACTGCGGATTACTCCGTTTACCTGACCGGGAAATAGGGTTCACTGCGGATGTGACCTATCGACAGGCAATGCTTACTCCTTCTAGGCACCTGATTCTACCTCTGGTATGTCCAGGGGTCCGTGTTTGCCCATCTGATTTGTATTTTCTATAATAATCACGAGACTGAATACTGTTCGTTAACTTAGCCTTTTCATTGTATATACCAATATATACTTTTTCATTGATTTTTCTTACTTTTATTTTTTTTAAATTGCATGATTGCTTCTGTTGTATTATTTTCTTTTAGATTTTTTTTATCTGTATTTTTTCGTATGAGATGTTGGGAATGAGGAGAGGTTAACATTGAGCAGCTTGCTTTCGCCTGATTTAGCAGTAGTCTGCGTCGTATTTGGGATGCCAGCTTTACTTTCCCCTGAACATATTTTCGATGCTTCATTGTTTCTTTGCATAGGCCTCTGTGTATCTCCAAGGTGAGGTACTTGCTTCTATTGTGTGAAAATGAAACCAAATAATACTAGTATACAACTGCACTGTACAATATATAGTACACAAAAATATCATAAGTAAATATAACAATTATTTTGGACAGCAAAATTTCAACATGCATGCGCAGATTTTTAATTCCCAAAATCAAACTCAAACAAAAAATTATTGCAATAAATGGCACTGAAAATAGTATTTCATGGAATATACAGTAGTTTAAATATAACATGAACTAACATATGAAACCAAATTCAATCTAGAACAAGCTTATAAGAAAATTAAGAATATAAACAACAAATGTCAAATAACAATTCAAAAACAAAAATATTAGAATGAAACAAATATACCTCGGAAATATACTTCAACCCTTATTAATGAAAGCTGATGTAACCATTACTCTGAAATCCAAGGAATCCCATAATGCAATGATTTTGGAGCATGTAATTTACCTCCCTTTTTGCATTTTCACACTGTTGACTGTTTCTCAATTTTAAACGCAAACCATCATCCTCTAAAGATGTCCTGTACCGGATGCATAAACTTTGTTTAGATTCCACTTCGAACTACAGAAGCGAGGTTTGCAATTACAAAGATCACCAAATTCATGAAAGATCAGTGCTTTTAAATTGTCCATTTACCATCTTTATTTCTCTGATTTTTAGAGAAGATGTACTCTTGACATTTTTAAGTGTGCATAATCACAAGTTGCATGCCAACATACCATGATCACATGATTTTTATCAACCTTCTTCATCGAAATGTTCAAATAACTACTGAGTTATAGTATTGTCTGTCAGTTTCTAAATATTCAACTGGTGTACAACGGTCATTCACTTCGTAGACTTTTGAACCACAATTGTACTTTCCATCATCAGAGCACTCTCTCGATGGTTGTTCACATATGTGTGAGGGAGGACAGGTAAGTAGGAGGATTTTTATTCCACAAATCCGATGTTTTGCAATGGCTTTCAGAGCATTTTCTTCTTAACAAAACTTGCTCATGAAAAAAGTGTAAGCTACAATGAAAAAAAGTACAACGCATAATACAAATATGAATTTTAAAACAAAACCAGTGAAATGTTTGCTATTACTTTCAGTTTGTAGATTGTAGAATATTAATACACATAATAATACATGTAGTTATATATATATATATATGTGTGTGTGTGTGTGTGTGTGTGTGTGTGTGTGTGTGTGTGTGTGTAAGAATGTTGATTCAACGCATAATAATACATGTAGTTATATACGTTAGACCCGAGAATCCATGGTTATGCTAAGATGCATCAACTGCAAGAGACATATATGCATGACGTACTACAGTGACAGGATACTGCCATTTTTCTTTTGACAGACTGGTTCTTGTTTTTGCAACTTGCAGACCTTCTGCTGGTTCAAATGTGTGCTGATTGTTTTTTTCAAACATTGAAACATAAAACTTAAATCAAATGCTCAAATATAAAATATCCATGAATATGTGGACCATACACAAAATTGCAACGAGATTTCAAAATTCATCGTGGAATTATAGAATAATATAATTAATATCCCGTAGTAAAATAGACAGTATTTAATAAATACTTATTAATAAAGTAGTAGATACAGCAGCAGATTGAAGGATAAATAAATAAGTAATTTCATTGTCAATAACGTCACCTGTAGTAAGGTCACCTGTAAAAACATCACCTGTAGTAAGGTCACCTGGAGTAACGTCACCTTCAGTAACGTCACGTGTAGTAAGGTCAGCTTTTGTAAGGTCTTGAATGTCTGACCAGATGGAATTGTAGCAATTCTTGATCTTTAATAGAATTGCTGATAGATCAGATTTTAACAGTATTGCTTGACTAAGTCAAGGTGTTATATTTTGCAGCATGTGCTTGCATCACCTATCACGAATTACCTAGTCTACAAGGGATATGCCACACTTCGTAAACAGTGTAAAAGAAATCTGATTTCGATTTTAAATAAATCATAATTGTGTATAAAAAATGCATTAATCTCTTGAAACCACAGCAATTCACAAAATCCCCAAAAACCGTACGGAATACCAGGCATGGGTCCAACACCAAGTATTTTAAAAACAAAAATTTGTAGAAGGATGGCGCACCATTTAAGTTTACGTTCACACATCTAATTATGTTGTTTACATATTTCATCTTTAATACAGCGTCCACCACGACTGCAGTGATAGACTCTGCGATCAGTATGATGAATAATCTAACCTGTGTTCGCTTCACACCCTTAGGATCTTCACTAGCAAATGCCGTAAGCCACAGTAACTACGTCAACTTCCTGTCTGCCTCGTAAGTAATTCTATAGTGTTATTTAGGCTTTATGTACATGTTTACATATTTGTTTTACGTCCTTTTACATTGTTGTTACTGGTATAGAACCATAATTGTTAGTAAATAATTGCAGTGGTTGTTGGTCGTATGTCGGTATGATTGACTGGGGCCGCCAAGATCTTAGCCTCCAGGAGATTCAGTGTGTTAATGTAAGTTGACATTCAGCATATTGCAGGTCGGGAATGTATCCCGATCTGGACAATTCTCATTATCGTAAAATCTATACGTATTTACTGTAATAATTGTGCGCATCTCGTTCCATAGATTAGCCTTTTTGTAAATTATTTTACGTTCCATTCGATAATCTCACTCTCATGGTCTTCACCAATCAATCAATATTAATGCGTTATTCCCATAAATGTACAGTCATACATTGCAGAGAAGAGGTTGGAAATTACTACAGCGAAGCCACTGTACCTTTGGCGTTGACGAGTATTGTCATTTTGGTGTTGTTCATTAATAATCTGATGACAATTTATTACAACTACCATTCACTGTTGATCAATAATGACTGGGTAAGATATGCGTGAGATAACCACAATTCAGTCTAGATCAAAAACTTTTCAAGCTACCAGTCCGGTCGGGCTAGTTAAATGTAATATTTACTAGCCCGATAAAAATTCACTAGTCCAAAATTAAAATAGTTTATTACAGTAAATTAAACTTACAAAAATTAGGTATGAAATGGTTTACCTGTAAACAGAATGAAAACAACAAAAACTCTATCAACATCCAACAAAGATGAATGATAAAATTGTAATATTTCATGACAACTATCTTCATACATGTGATAATTTTTCATCCATAAATCTAGCTTTAAAAACGCGCGATTTTGAGTGAAAAATTTGTACGCAAAAAGTGGTGCCTATCAATCCCAAAATGGTTTTATGCACCTCTATAGATAATTTGAAATGTACAGTAATTAAACTGAGAGATATTTTCACATAAATGGTAGTAAAACAGAAAGCATCTAATGTTACCTATCTGATTGTTGTTGAGACCTTTTAAAATATTCATCATTTCTAATTTCATTATCAAATATATACATTACAGTTGCAAGAACAGAGAAAATTCGGGCAATCACATTTGGTGACGCATTTTATCCCCATAATTACGATGTCTAGATAGCCTACAGTTACAAAAAATATTAAAGATTGCGTTTAATTGGTTAACTTTTAATCCATATGGCATAATGTGAAATTCAAAAAAGACGTCAATTAGCAATGACAATGATGGCGCACATTTTTCTTAAACAAAACACCTATTTGACCTATTCCTGACTACTGTGCAGCAGTTTTGTCCGAGATCCAACACTAGGCATGTCGAAGTCCAGCAGTAGGAACTTGAAATTTTATGCAATCAACAAATTATAATAAGGGGTTTTAATTGGAGTAAATCAGCTGCTGGGCTAGACCTTACAATATGAACATTTTCTTCATTTCGCGTGAATTTTAATATACAGGCGTGACAACGTGAATGGGGTTGTAAAAGTGTGTAATTTTGTGCAGTCTGTACATATCGCATGTATGCATCTTGACCTATTCTTAAAATACTTCTTTCTGTTTACAGTGTTGATGGTAGCTATGTATTTTCAGAAAAAATATTCTGAAATGCGGCTAACAATATTGTGTACATGTAGTTCACAACAGGGATGGCGATAGATCAATAAATAAAACTTGCCATAATTTAGCTTAATCCGGTTTTCTGTATAGAAAAACTCTTCATACATGTATCTTATTTTATGTACAGGTAAATAACTGGATGAATATTTTTGACATATGTAAAATATGTTACTTTTATAATAACCTGCATACCAAAAAGACTCGTTTTCGATTTGTTTGGAAGCGCATTTGCGATGTCATCAACGTCACGGTTGGACATGCAGAGTGCTTAATGTTGTTTGGCTTCTGGCTTTAATTTAAGTTTTACCAAGTAACGTCATTTTTTAATCTTTTATAGATCGGTACCGCTATACATGAAATGTGCCATGCTTTAGGTATGTGGCACGAACAGAGCAGGAAGGACAGAGATCCCTACATAGAGATATATTATGACAACATACAAGACGGGGCGAACAACGTTAACTTCCGCAAGTTTGATACCAGAGATCAGAACCCATATGACATGTCATCTGTTCTACAGTACTACATGAGCGTAAGAATACTATAAAATAATTTTATTTCCGACGGACGTATGGTAGAATTCGTCGTAAGAGATGGATGTGTTAATCTGAAACACTGTATTGAAAACCGTTTTCTCTTAAAAGGACGATCAGCCTTTGTACTTCGGATGATAAAATTGTCGTCTGATGCGTTTAATGGGTTTCACACCAACAAAAATAATATTATACGTTATGACAGAAGCTCATTGTAGAGAGTTTATTAATTGTTTGTAAACAAAGACTGTGGTATGTTATTATCTACGATTGATTGATTATTTATTGCTTTCCGCCACACTCAACAATTTTTCAGTTATCTGGTGGCGTCCAGTTTTTGTTGGTGGAGGAGAGAACCCAGATACAATGTACCTGGGAAGAGACCACCGACCTTCCGCAAGTAAACTGGCAAACTTGCTCACATAACGCCGCGGCCGAGATTCGAACACGCGCCGACAGAGGTGAAAGGCTTTGTGATTTTGAGCCCGATGCTCTAACCACTCGGCCACGGAGGCCCCTATTATTTACGAAGTTTTCGAAAGAAATGGAAATTGATCCAAATTTATTATATAATCGCATTAAGTATCCTTAGGTGCAATGTGTCATTTAAAAGTTAAATTTGTGACTGTGCAAAATTAAGATGCTACATTAAATTACAAAATTGACATTTCACTGGTTTGTAAACATAAAGTAGACTCGAGTCTTTGTTTACACAACAGATAACATATTGCTCTTATCCTTGCATTCAGAAGGGCCAAAGTTGGTTATCAACATTAAATGAGTTAAATTTTAATGTTTAACATCAAAAATGAGTTTTTTAAAATACCATGAACCAGTCCCTTTAATACTAATTTTGTTGATAGTGTTCGGTAAAGCCTGATGACTTTTTTAGAAGGAATATATTCACTTTCATCTTCGCTGAAAATGCCCGAATGCCAACTGGTCAGTCCAACTGTAAACATGATGAAATGTGTTGGATTCGCTGCCAACAACGAATTCAAAACTTCTAATAATGATTAGATCATCGATTGATAATATGAATCTGATCATAGTCAGACCGGTTTGATCGGTGGTGACATCATGGTATTAGTTCAGATAGATGTCTAGAGATTCATAGTCACTGGCTCGAACCCTTACCTTTTCATTGTGTTTTCTCTTTTATTTTCACGTTATAATTAAAGTTGCAATCTAACCCTGAATCTGACACATGAAAATACCTGAATGAGCAGAGGCAGGTTGTCATCATGTTCTGGAAACATTTAAGAGTTGATATACCAACCATAGTGGTTTAATTACTCAACCTGATACAGGTACGTCAGAGGTACAGTATCTATTTGAGACCAGAATTGAAGTCAGGAGGCCCAGGTATGAATGGTATGTTCGGTTACATTTCCTTCTTCCAGATTACAGAAGAAAACGTACTGACAGAAATGCAGGATTCTACAAGGTGTTGCTAAAAGGGGAAACGGAAAATGAAACGGAACGGAAAACCGAATGAAAAGCTAAGATTATTTATATTATCTCGTTTTCTCAAGTAAATCTTTTAACAGTTTGATCTGTCCTCTTCATCAGTTCAACTGCTTGTTGATGGTAATAATTGTATCTTGTGTGCTGAAATATTGCGATATAGCTGCTTAGACTGCTGCCATCGATGAGCACGACGTGTAACTCGAGATCATGAGCATATGTACTTTATCATTGAGTGTCCTTGTTGTTTTCTATATCAATCTAACATCACACTTCAATAATACTGACATTACTACGTTACCATTGTCAGATAAATATAATCAACATCTCTCGTGTTTAGTTCAAGCAGGACTCTTCAAACACCCAATCAAGAGATCGAGGATTATCGTCGGTAGTAGGGAGAAGAACCCTAAGATGTACTTGCTGTGTATAATATCTCTGTTGCTTGCAAACTCAAACACTGCACACACAAACCCAGGGCCAACTCCCAACAGCGTATACCCATGTGATACATGTTATGAACCGATCACATGGGAAGACAAAGGGATTATGTACGACACCTGTAACCAGTGGTACCACATTAAATGCCAATCTGTCAGCTCACGCACCTACGGAAGACAGTACCGTTACCTGGGACTGTATAGTATGTGACTGCCCAAACTACAGCTTTGTGTGCTTTGAGTTAGTCCTATCCACAACAAATCAGTTTATTGTTCTCTCTGATACATCACTGCACAGTCCCGCATCACATGAATGTATCCGACCAGTACATGCATCTACACCTGACAGGGACAGACGCAAAAAGGGAAACATATCCCAACCACTGAAGATACTGACTGTCAATTTCCAATCTATTAAATCGAAACAAGGTCAGGTGAAAAACCTAATCGAAAGTACAAAACCAGACATCATCTTTGGTACAGAAACCTTGATCGACGGAAGAATCACAAACAACCAAATACTTCCGCCTACCTACAACATATACCGTAAGGATCGGAACATAAATGGAAGAGGGGTGCTGATTGCTATAAGCAAAACTCAGCTCAGCTCACCCATCCCAGAATTGGATACCGACTGTGAGATCATATGGGCAAAATAAACCTGGCAGAATCCAAAAACCTATACTTGGCCTCATACTACAACCCCGAAACATCAAATGAGCACAGTATTGACGAACTTGAGAGAAGCCTAGAAAGAGTTAGCTCCATAAACAATGGGCTAGTAATAGCTGGTAGTGATTTCAACCTTCCGGGATGGGATTGGAGAACGAAATATCTAATATCTAACACGGCGTACCCTAGTATTCACTACAAGTTCACTGACATCCTAGATGATAACGGCGTTGTACAACTAGTGGAAAAACCTACAAGAGGATCTAACATACTAGATTTTCTGGTGACCAACAATCCATCTCGATTCACACATATTAAGACCATCCCTGGAATATCAGATCACGACATTGTGTTCTCGGAGATGATTGACATTAAGCCATCAAAACAAAAGCAAACACCACGTAGAATCCCGCTCTAAAAGAACGCAAATTGGGAATCACTGAAATCAGACATGAACCGTGCCCATGAAAAGATCATAGACATGGAATCCACAGGAAGAACAACTGAAGAACTCTGACAGACTTTCAAAGAAGACCTAGAACACAGCATCTCAACACACATAACTCACAAAGTCTCCAAACCTAAAGACAGCCCTCCTTGGCTTACACCAGAGATTCACCGACTAATTCACCACTGAGACCGTCTTCAAAAACGAACGAAGTCAGCCGACATTAGACTGATATCCAAATTCAAGGACCTAACGTGTCAGGTGCAAAGAGAACTGAGACGTGCCTACTGAAAATACATTGAAAACATCGTCTCACCAGAAGAAAATTACCCCCAACATAGCTGCATGAAGTGCTTCTGGACTTATATCAAGGACAAAAGGACAGACTATAATGGGATTACACCGTTAAGAAGTCACGGAATCCTACATACCAAACCTGTGGAGCAGGCTACCATACTCAACAAACAGTTCCAGTCAGCATTTTCTGCAAAGGATGTCCACACTAGCGATGACTTCACAAAGAGATGCAATATGTCAGAACATTCCCCACATGTGAAGATCTTCTAATAACAGAAAATGGGGTTCTGAAGCTATTACTGAAATTAAACCCCTCTAAAGCTGCTGGACCGGACAACATCAGACCCCGAGTATTAAAAGAACTGGTAAGCGAACTGGCTCCTATTCTTACCATCATATTCAATAGATCTATAAACACAAGAGATGTGCCTCAAGACTGGAGATCCGCTAATTTGAGCCCTGTATACCAAAAAGGTGAACGATACAAAGCTGAGAACTGTAGACCGATCTCACGGACCTGCTTGTGTTGTAAAATAATGGAGCATATCATTACCATCCACATCATGAAACATGCGGAGGTCTATAACATACTCTATCCATTGCAATATGGATTTCGAAGCAGACGATCAGGCGAAACACAACTTGTTCAATTTGTGGACGACATTACCATCAACATGAGTAAAGGAAAATAGGCCGACGTTCTAATCATGGATTTCTCCAAAGCTTTCGACAAGGTCAGCCACAGTCTACAGATACATAAACTCTCACATTATGGAACCCGAGGCAATGTCAACCGATGGATTGAAGGGTTTTTGCTGAACCGATCACAGCCAGTAGTAGTCGACGGAGAACGTTCGCCCTGCATAGAAGTGGAATCCAGGGTCCCCCAAGGGAGCCATGCTCATGTGCCTGTGTGTAGTTGTCTTAGGATTTCTGCTGGAATCAAGATTCTTTCTCCTTTTAGATTCAGTCTTACCAAAGTACAAATATCGCCCAGAACATCTGTAGTATTCTATTTGCTGTGACCGCTTTGTAAGAATGTCATCCATTCATTCTTAATGCACTATTTTGCTCGTTTGAGGTCATCATCACTTTCAGTTTTTTTCAGTTTTTCTGCGGATATCCTCCAGAATGTTTCTGGGCAGAGCACACCTTGTAGCTAGAGACCCACAGGACTTATCGGTCAGCTGAGTACTGATTGATTGATTGTGGTTTTTTTAACGTCCTTCTCGAGAATCTTTCACGCATATGGAGACATCACCACTATCGATGAAGGGCTGCAAAATTTAGGCCTATGCTCGGCGCTTATGGCCTATGAGCAGGGAGGGATCTTTATCGTGCCACACCTGCTGTGACCTAGGTTTTGGCGCATTTAGTCGCCTCTTACGACAAGCAAGGAGTACTGAGGACCTATTCTAACCCGGAGTATTAGTTAAAAGATTTCTTAGCTATGAAATCTAGACAAGAATTCCTGTTCTGCATATCTAAGCTAAATTCTAAGATTCAGCAATGGATTCTTATATCTGAAAGTGCCAACACGATATGACTAATTTTAACCCGATCTAGATATGATGGCTTGGGGCTGCAAAATTTACAATTTTAGTACATCTTTTTCTACTTTTCCTGAATATGCATTTAGTTTTTATAACGTATCAACAAACGTTCAGAATTTTGTTTTGAAATGACAAATAGTCACTACTATAATCTTTACGGTCACATTCTGGAACCAAAACCCTAACCCTGGGATCTCGTGGGAATCCGCATTAGAATAAGTCTCCAGTACGTGTCGTAATAGGCGAGCAAATGGTGTGGTTATTCGGATGAACCGCAAATTCCTAGGCTCCACATGAGTGAAAAATTCTCAATGGGACGTAAAACAAATCATGGAGAAGTCACCATTGCCGGTCAACGGCTGCAACATATAGGTCTATACTGGGCGTTTACTGCCTTTGAGCAGGGAAGGACTTTTATCGTGCCACATCTGCTGTGACAAGGGGCCTCGGATTTTGCAGTTGCATTCAAAGGACCGCTCCGTTTTGTCACCTTTTACGACAAGCAAGGAATACTGGGGACCTACTCTAACCCATGGGAAGATTTCAGACAATTTCAGATAAAACTTAAATGCACTTTCCTGACCTTGGTCGTCTCTATGGAATGTCACATCCTTTCTCAACAGTATTCTGATATTCTGTGTAATTTTGGACATGTTGCATCTGGTATGAATTTGGCTTAGTAACTGATAATACCAAATAGTAGTTCGGCTCTTTTCTTGTCGTCCGATGGCGGCATCTTGGTGATAACCTCTATCGTCCTGAGATCAAATTTAATGTCTTCACACGATTAAAGGTGTCCAAGGTACTTAATTTCAGAACTTCCAAATGCATATTGTTTAAAGTCAGGTTTATCGCTTTAATTTTATCTAATACTTTTCTTAACGTCAGATCGCCCCCCCCCCCCCCCCCCCCGCCCAACTAGTATGCTAGATACGCTCTCCATTGCCTGTTTGTCACGACGTAGAACCAACACAACAAACAACACAGTCACGTGACTTGTACTCTAAGGCTCCAAATGTAGTTTTAGCATTCATACGCTCCATCTGACACCATATGATGTTATGTCAATGTAATATGTAGTGATAGATATAACAGACAATGCATATAACAGCGACGTAATAGCTGGTTATAATACTGAAGGTTGAAACATCGGTATCTGGAATGAAGTTCGTGTTAATTATAATACAATAGTCACCCGATGACCTATTTTAATATTCGCATAAACAGTTTAATGTCATAGACTGAGGACCCATATTGCTTCTAATTTAAATGTCAAAGTCAACAACTTGCATAAGAGATGGCTAAATAATATGTGCAGCTCTTCAGAAGAGGAGGGGACAGTCCCACTTTTCAAAGGGGGCTTAACCTTGTTTATGCTTCCCACTTTTCGAAATAATATTAGTTATGCCATTAAATTGAACTAAACTTAACTAAGAACCGCTTTTGTTATTGCTTTTCTTGAAGTTTATTTTTCCCCTTCATCTTATTTGTTAAGACTACCTATCATATTCGGTTTTCTTTAATTAACCTGTATCCCATTTTCTGTGTTCTACCAGTTTACGGTATTAGTTCAGCCATCCAATGCAAGTATTATGTTTTGAATTATATTAAATAGGTATCAGACACTGTCAAGGAATCGGTATTCCATACTTATGTCATCTTTGTAGGTTTGAAATATTGATAATACCTCATACAGAAGCATACCTGCATACCCATATATATTAATAATAGTTTCAATATCAGTAATTTGGTATGAAATAGAACTAATCAAATCACTCCTCCTTCCACTTCCTCTCCAAGAACAAACGCCCCACAGGCCATAACAGTCACCTGAATATCATAGCCCATACATAGACCTGTCGGGTAGTCTCATATTTCCATTTATGCTTCATTCTGGAGTCTTTTATTTACAGCTTAATTATCTTTCTAAATATGCATATAATTCCTGTTCAATAGCACATTTTCGAGTTACTGCCAGAACACGTATTTATTTTATATACCATGATCACGTGATTTCAAGATTTGGTTAGCCTTCGATACTTCCGGTAAAATAGCGGCTGTTAGTAACAGTGTTAAGAAGGAAGGGAGGGATCAAAAGCGAGATACTACTGCTCAGTGGAAGGCTGTTGTGTGAACACAAGGAAGATAGGAAAATAAGTTATATCTTATATACACAGAAAAAGGATTCGTGGTCATAAGATGTCATTACCTCTATCTTCAGTTTCACCGCAAGCTTTCACAACTTAACTAAATCATTTTTTCGACAAAAGGAACATGATATCCGAAAGCAATGAACAAAAATTGATTGAAGAAGTTGTTTTCAGCATTTTAAAACTTGCATCTATATTTAGGGTTTAAAACTGGAAATGCTTAGGGCAAACAGGATCTAGGGCGCGTGTAAAATTCGAGTATAAACGGTGTTCCGGAAGTAACTAGAAGATGTGTTATTACAATACATGAAAAAACAAGAAATCAGCTTGACGCAAGCGTCAAAAGTACCAGGCCGCAGAAGATATGAACAAATCATTCTATTTCTTAAATTATTATTGTTACTTATCTTTATCAGATCGGACCATACTGACGACATGCATCTTGTGCTTCCCTACAGGATAACGAGTTAATTGTGATGTCATACTTTAAGATGTCTTTGGTCAGTTTTACGCAGAACGTGAACGACTTTGCAAGGCATTTTACTTGTTTAGACTCGACTCCCCTTATCACTTCATCACCACTTAAATATATTACTAGTTGTGTGAATTCGCAAAAATAGTCGTGAATCCACAAAACATTGTCACTCTTCTTTCATGAGCGAATAGTGATAGAAATGAAACAACTCGAAACAAACGCAGTACAAATTCACAACTATAATGTTTATAAAATTTTATATACGCTTAATTGATCTATCTAGAGATTGTACCAATCAAACGCTAAAATAAACAATAATTTCAATTCCCAATTAAATACTTACATAAAAGTTTGGAAGAAATCATTTGAAAATACATTTACGTTAATCCCGCAGAAATGCATGTACATATCAAAAACCGATATCAGGACAGACCTCGCTCTTGCGCGGCCTGTAATGAAGGTTGAAGCATTCAAATCGGCTAATATTTCCTTGACCAAGCAGCAGTGAATTTCATAATTTTGGTAAAGGGTTTCACTGGACACAATAGTCATGCATATGGTTTTTTTCCCACATGTGTGTGAATAATAAAGATTTTTAAAACTTTCGCTCTTTTTCAGTTTTTGCCCCCATGACGTCCTTGGGAAGCCATGATTAAAAATTTCACAATATACATTCCTCTTATCATAAGAGATTTTGTCTCGCCTCTAAGGTACTAGGGTAGGAGGGGCGGTGAAATTTACAATTTGTGTTTCCCTTGTCCCAAAGATGCGTCATACAAAATATCAGAGGAATTGGAATGGTAGTTATCAAGAAGTTAAAAATGTTCATTTGCTGACACATTTAGATCATTATGGCCCCATCTTTATACCAAAATCCCTACCCCTGGGATCACGAAAATTACAGTTATGATAAAGGGCTATCTGCACATTCGAAATAGCCATTTAGCTTCAATTTATCATCAATAGAATTAAAGATGTTTTTAAATGTTTTACACTTGAAAACTATATACCAAGTTTGGCCCTGCCCTGAGGTCAGAACCTCGACCCCAGGGATCATGAAATTTAGAATTTTCGTAGAGGCCGTGATTAATTGCACAAATAATGAACCTGATAAGATGCATCTGGAGGAGGTGTTCCCTTTCTTGACAATGTTCATTTTCAGATCCGTTATTTTGAGATACAAAGTACGATACACTGGATGAAAGTTAAGAGTGTATGTTTGAGCTGATGAATAATGAATTGAACTTGAACTCATGTGTTGACTCCACGGTAAGATTTTGAAGTTTGAGGGGGAAATATTGTATCCTTTTTATGTGTAATTTACTTTGCGCCCCATCCCCCTTCTGCGATTTTGAAAACTGGTTAAAACAGGACTGCGAGTTAAAAAATGGTGAAATTATTTTTACGGCTGAAATCAAATTTTAAAGTGACTGTGCCCCTCTACTCTTTTCATGTTGGAGCGTCGCCGGTCCTTATATCAATGGGATTTAATGAAAACTAAAAGACAAGAAAACCGTGTTTCCTGTTATCGAAATCACCAATCTAATGAATTCTAGTTTCAACAAGGGAATACATTCACAGAATTTGAGTGTGGCCTTTAAATGCAGTGTAGACATCACAAATGCTGTGGAAAAAAACAATCTTCTTTCGTTTTCATAGGCCTTCGCAATAGACACAAGTAGACCGACTATGCGGGCCAAAGATCCAAAATTGGCCTTTCTTGCTGGCAAAGCGAATGGTTTGATGTATTACGATGTCAAAGATATCACGGCTGCATACAAATGCACAGGTAATTCATTTTGTATTGATATACTTAAATTTGTAACAAACACATTCTGTGTGCATCATGTGCGTTTGACAGTTTAACTTCTACATTTTATTAAGTCACCAGAATATTGCGCTGTTTTTGTCTGTCGTCGTCTGTTGTGCGTATTTTTATTTTTATTATTATTATTATTATTATTACATTTTTAACACTT
Organism: Ostrea denselamellosa; assembly: GCA_024699665.1. Taxonomy (NCBI): domain Eukaryota; kingdom Metazoa; phylum Mollusca; class Bivalvia; order Ostreida; family Ostreidae; genus Ostrea; species Ostrea denselamellosa. The sequence goes on along the minus strand of JAMZEH010000066.1, from coordinate 814,011 downwards.
TCTCCCGAACCACTAGACCAATTTTAACCAATCTTGCAACAAAGCATCTGTTCCTTGCAAAAATGTCCCTTAAGTAATTTAGTGTTAAAGTATGAACCACAGAGAAAATCCATTAAAATATTAGAGCAATATTGATTAATTGATTAATTACAACCAATCAGAAATGACAACTAAATGACTGAATATATATATACAGCACTAGCAAGAAAATCAGATATGAAATGAAATATTTGCATGTTTCAAGATTTACAAAAAAGGGAACGTTCTGAAATACATTTTCATTTCAACTAAGAATATTAAGTTTCTGGTACAAACGCATGCCTATGGTCCACGTATTGCAGCCTCTGTTTTTAATGGACATCAACTTGTTTTAGATTCTTTAGGTTACGCAGGTTTACTGGATCAAAGGTATAACAGAGTGAGAAACAAGTTGATACGAACAATCAAGGGGTCTCATTTTGAACTGGATTTTCAACGTAAGAATTCTGATTAACAGATTTAAAGTCAACGGTTGGTCAAAAAGATTGGTCTTTTCATATATATCCTTTTGTGACTTTTATAAACTTCGCAATCATACATTTCATCTCTCCACTGAGGTCAAGGATTTTGAGTCGACTCGCGTCATAGGTCAGATCCGCCATCATAGTAATCTTCAATACCTTCAAATGTTCTATGGAAGAGCACCAAGGCAACTAAAATGCATCGCATCACTAAAAGGGTATTGAAAATACCATCCTTTCTTAGTAGGATGTTGCTAAATATTTCATGAAAATATATTGATATTGTAGTTTGACTTTTTGCATAATATCTTATGTTTACATTGCATGGTTTAAATGCATGTGTTATCTTAACTATACATAACGTGCCAAAGAAATGAATCGAAATAAATTCATTCAGTTCAACTCAAGTTTGCATGCAAGTGGAGAAGAAACAAATGACATGTACGTTGTTTGTATTTTAATGTATTTTATCAGAGCGATGTGATTATCGCTGTGTATTCATGTCCCCTAAAATGAAGATCGGCCTTTTTTTTTAGAAAAAAGTTGCCAGTTTGTCTGATTGAATTACTGCTGCCCGGAGCACTCTCTCTCCCTCTCTCTCTCTCTCTCTCTCTCTCTATATATATATATATATATATATATATATATATATACATACATACATATATATATATATATATATATATATATATTTCATAGAAATACAACTCCGGTGCTCCGTGATCAGAAAATGAATGCAATTTGTATATGCATATCGTCTTACGTCAAGGGTGATAATATAATGTATTTGAGGAACTCATAAGGAGATATGTATATCCATACAATGACGTGTCCCTGTTTCATAATACGAAAGAATTGCAAAAATGTATCGCTTTATCATACAATTTGTTGCTAGTAAATCAATAAGCTGTTTTATTTAAAGTATCAATAGATTTAGGTTTTCATACTTCTTCAAATGGGGTAATAATCAAGAAACAAAAATACGATGCGGTCTTCTAAAAGTCTTATCAA